>JAMWET010000214.1:42500-45644 GCA_024036415.1 Prochilodus magdalenae
CCAACTGTGGCAGAGGTCTTAAAGGGTCCCCTCCTGGAAAGTCTGACTATGACCTCACACCTCTCACCAAACCCGCTCTCACTCACTCTGTACACACCGCACACCAAACCCGCTCTCACTCACTCTGTACACACCTCACACCAAACCCGCTCTCAGTCACTCTGTACACACCTCACACCAAACCCGCTCTCACTCACTCTGTACACACCTCACACCAAACCCGCTCTGAGTCACTCTGTACACACCTCACAACAAACCCGCTCTCTCTCACTGTGTTCACACCTCACACCAAACCCGCTCTCACTCACTCTGTACACACCTCACACCAAACCCGCTCTCACTCGTCTCTGTACACCACCCTCACACCCCAAACCCGCTCTCTCACACACTCTGTTTACACGCTAACACCAAACCCGCTCTCTCCTCACTCTGTTTACACACCTCACACCAAACCCGCTCTCTACTCAACTCTGTTTACACCACACACCAAACACGCTCTCACTCACTCTGTTTACCACCTAACACCAAACCCGCTCTCACTCACTCTGTTTACACCTTCACTTCCAAACCGCTCTTCACTCACCGCTCACTCCTCACTCACTCTGTTCACACCCGCCACACCAAACCCCTCTCTCACTCACTCTGTACACCACCTCACACACCAAACCCACTCTCTCACTCACTCTGTTTACACCTAACACCAAAACCGCTCTCACTCACTCTGTACACACCTCACAACCAAACCCCCTCTCACTCACTCTGTACACACACCTCACACCAAACCCTCTCTCACTCACTCTGTACACACCTCACACCAAACCCACTCTCAATCACTCTGTACACAACCTCACGCCAAAACGCTCTCGACTCACTCTCACCACTGTACACACCCCACCACCAAACCCTCTCTCGTCACTCACTCTGACACAACCCCTCTTACACCTCACACCAAACCCCGCTCTCACTCACTCTGTTTACACCCCACACCAAACCCGCTCTCACTCACTCTGTTTACACCTCAACACCAAACCCGTGTCTCACACTCACTCTGTTTACACACCTCACACACCAAACCCGCTCTCACGTCACTCTGTACACACCTCACACCAAACCCGCTCTCGCTCACTCTGTTTTTAACAACCAGCTCACACCCAAACCCGCGTCCCCCTCACTCTCACTCACGTACACACCTCACACCAAACCTGCTACTCCACTCACTCTGTACACACCTCACACCAAACCCGCTCTCTCTCTCACTCTGTTGTACACACCCTCACCAACCAAAACCCTCTCTCCCTCACTCTGTTACACCACCAACACCAAACCCTCCACTTCCACTCACCTCGCTTCCACACCTGTTTCACACCAAACTTGCTCTCACTCACTCTGTACACACCTCACACCAAACCCGCTCTCACTCACTCTGTACACAACCTCACACAAACCGGCTCTCACTCACTCTGTTTACACCTCACACCAAACCTCTCTCTCCACTCACTCTGTTTACACCCCACACCAAACCTGTCTCTCACTCACTCTGTTACAACACCTCAAACACACCAAACCTGCTCTCCACTCACTCTGTACACACCCTCACACCAAACCCCCTCTCACTCCACTCTGTTTACACACCTCACACCAAACCCGCTCTCACTCACTCTGTACACACCTCACAACTCAAACCCGCTCTCAACTCACTCTGTACCACACCTCACACCAAACCCGCTCTCACTCACTCTGTTGACATCTCAACACCAAAACCCTCTCTCATCACTCACTCTGTACACACCTCACCACACCAAACCCGCCCTCACTCACTCTGTTTACACCTCACACCAAACCCGCTCCACTCACTCTGTTTTACACCCCACACCAAACCCTCCTCTCGACTCACTCTGTTTACACACCCTCACCACACCAAACCCGCTCTCCACTCACTCTGTTTACACCTCACACCAAACCCCGTCTCACTCACACTCTGTACACACCTCACACCAAACCCACTCTCACTACTCTGTATACACACCTCACCACCAAAACCCTCTCTCACTCATTCTGTACACACCTCACACCCAAACCCGCTCTCACTCACTCTGTACACACCTCAACACCCAAACCCCCTCTCGCCTCACTCTGTTACACACCTCACACCAAACCCCTCTCACTCACTCTGTTTACACCTCACACCAAACCCGCTCTTAGACACTCACTCTGTTTACAACACTCACACACAAACCCGCTCTCACTCACTCTGTACACACCTCACACCAAACCCTCTCTCCCTCACTCTGTACACACCTCACACCAAACCCGCTCTCACTCACTCAACCTCACACCAAACCCGCTCTCCCTCACTCAACCTCACACCAAACCCGCTCTCACTCACTCAACCTCACACCAAACCCACTCTCACTCACTCTGTACACACCTCACACCAAACCCTCTCTCCCTCACTCTGTACACACCTCACACCAAACCCTCTCTCCCTCACTCTGTTCCACAACCTCACACCAAACCCGCTCTCACTCACTCTCTGTACCCACACCTCACACCAAACCCCTCTCTCACCTCACTCTGTTACACACCTCACACCCAAAACCCGCTCTCACTCACTCTGTACACACACCTCACACCAAACCCGCTCTCCCTCACTCTGTACACACCTCACACCAAACCCCCTCTCACTCACTCTGTACACACCTCACACCAAACCAGCTCTCACTCACACTCTGTTTACACACCTCACACCAAAACCCGCTCTCACTCACTCTGTTTACACAGAAACCCTCTCTCACTCACCTCACACACATCCAAACAAAACCCTCTCTCCCTCACTCTGTACACACCTCACACCCAAACCCGCTCTCAAACTCACTCTGTACACACCCTCACACCAAACCCACTCTCCCTCCCTCTGTACACACCGCACACCAACCCCGCTCTCACTCACTCTGTTCTTACACCTCACACCAAACCTGCGCTCTCACTCACACTCTGTACACACACGCACACCAAACCGGGTCTTCACTCACTCTGTAACACACCTCACACCAAACCCCTCTCTCAGCTCACTTCTGTTTTACAACCTCACACCAAACCTGCTCTCACCTCACTCTGTTTTACACCTCACCCCAAACCCGCTCT
>JAMWET010000215.1:0-62500 GCA_024036415.1 Prochilodus magdalenae
AAAGATGGGAGGAAAGAGAGGGAAGGGGGGCAGAAAGGGGGGAGGAAAGAGAGAGGAGAAAGAAAGGGCGGGAGGGAGAGATGAGAGGAGTATGAAGAAGGAGAAAAAGAGAATGAGGGAAAAAAAAGAAGGGGAAAACAATTTTTGGTGGGGGGGCGTAGAAAGTTTATAGGAAATCCCGTGAAAGATGTGTAGAGCCGGATAGCGGGCGTACGAGCCGAGTGCAGTTTGAGTAGCGTTCATGTGTTAGATTATTGGAAGTAAGGTACGTTTGTTGAGATTATAACATGTGTTAACATGACATATTGATGATGATGGTATACTAAGCTTTCCAAAAAAATTTTGAACTACAATCTTGTCTGAATCTCATAGCATTCTGTTTTACACATGGATTTCTCCCGCGCGCCTGTATAAAATCCGTGCTCGGTACAATCGGTATGTGTAGATGTATTACACGTACTGTGGTTCGTCTTTTTAATGGTATATTAGCTGTTATTATAATAGTCGAGGTGCTGGAGTGTTAAAAGCTTCCACAGACCTTGTTAACCCCCACCCCTTATCCGTTCCCTGTCCAGGACGACTGGAATACTGTGGCTTGCGTTTCCTTTACCCCGACAATGCGTCCCCGCTGTAACCACCGAGCGACATTTCGACCATCATCTTCTTCGTTTATCTTCTTCTGTGTATAACACACCCGTCCACCTGTTCTCCTGTTCGCCGCGCCTTACTACGGAGCTTTAGCTGTTGTGATACTGAAAAGTCCTTGCGCGATGTCGTATTAATTAACTCTCGATATCCAGCGATATTCTGCCTGTAATATATATCTTTGGTTTTTTAAAGCTCATTATCTGAATTTCGTGCAAAAATTTGCTTATCCACCGGAACGAAGCAAGACTCGTGATAAATCGTTATTCCAGAATAAGCTCGAAGTTAGAACTTCAGGAATCATCAGACCGATATGAGATACCGGTTTGTGCCTGGGCGCTTCATTAGGTTTGGGTTTTGGGGCCTCACGTGTTCCTCCGGAGTCACTGATCCCAGGTCCTTCTCCAACCTGGGCAAGTGTAAAGCCCCCCGGGATAGGAGCGTCTGCCGGAAGATGTTCATCTACGCTGGCTAAGAGCGATCTCTGGCCCTCCGTACGGCGCTCGAGCGATCCGACTGTAGTCTGAGCACTGTGCGTCCTGACCTGAAGTTCAAACGTGGCCCAGTTCCCATGAACAGCGTTACTGCAGGGTGTAAACAGGCCCCCAGTGGCCCCGCCCGGTTTACGGTGATGCTGACGGATTTTGCCTTTTCCTCCAAAGTGCAGCCAGGATGAATAGAGGGGTCGCAGGTACGGACACCCACACGCATGACACCCCTACCTCCACGCCTCACGCTGCTGACGGTTACGAGCGGGAAGCTGATTTCGCCATTCAGTACAGACCGCCGCGTCTGTGTTGACTGTCTGAAAGCAGAGTTACTCACCGGGTCGGTGGCTGCATCAGGAACATCACCTTCCACACTTCCCTAAAAATTCCCAGCTGACTATCCGGCTCAGTTTGAGACATCAGGGCTTTAAAAAGTAGGCGTGGCCTTCGTTCTGTCCTCAACATGACTGCTGCGGAAAATCTGTCATACAGTGTTAACGACCCCTGAAACGTGTATAGATAATCAGGAGGCGGAGATATTAACGTTCTCATCCGTCTGATCGGATTTGGCCCTCCATCTCTCCACACTGAGGCTTCCTTTAGATTTCAGGGCCAACGGATCATCCTTAAAAAAAACAGTTTACATATTTGAGCAATTTTGGCCCCTATATCTCCTCACTAAAGTAAATCAGATAATTAAGTCTGGCAAAAAAAAAATTTTTTTTTTTATAAAATTATAAAGAAGAAATATCAAGTTTGATATAATTCCCTAGAAAATACTGACAGATCAAAATTTGCATGTGTTTCTGTAGTGTTTGTTTGATTATTTATTATTCTTATTAGCTTCCTGATGGCAATTATTTTATTTTTCCAAAGTTGTTAATTTATTTAATGAATTAATTACTTAATTAACTCATTAATTTGCTGGTTTGCTAACGATTTGCTGCTAAAAATCCAAATTCCTTACACAGAATTATTCAAATGTCAAATGAAAACTAGTGCGAAGCCAGAGTTGGCAAGACTTGGCTATCCGTCTGGCCCGGTTCGGTCTAGTCTAAAATCCATTCAGTTCTGAATGAAGTCGGTGTTGTTGTGTTAGCCTGTTTGGGTTTATTAGCGTACGGCTCAGTAGCCAATCGAGCGGTCAGGACTGAACGATGCCACAGGGATGAACCATGGCCCATGTAAACTTCACGATATGTTCACCCCTATGACCGCACACACAACAACTGAGCTATTTAATATCCTGCGCAGAGACTCCGCCCACTGTGTGGAGAGGGGTGGTGCTTATTATATATTATAATATTATATATTTAATGAGACCTGCCAATGAGCCAATCCAGACCCTACGTGAGTGTTACCCCGTGTCGTGCCTTATGGGCCTAATAAGCTCTACCTCTCAGGGAGGTGTGGCCCTTTAGAGCCCAACCTCGTTTTAAAGCCTCTGAATCCCAGAACTACAGGATACAAGCCCAAACGCTGACATGCGACACACCTGGCTCAGTGATGTGAGGAAAGGTGTGAAGCAGACCTGAGGTGGTCAGATGGGAATTGATTGACCAATTCGAGACTAGCAGAATCTGATGTCTGGTGCGTCCACCACACCCAGCCTTCAGCCTACACATACATCTGCTGCATGGTTCTCCAAGCATGACGGAAAGCTTTCACTCAGGGACGTCCTGAAACGGCTCAAAGGCTCAGGACAGCATGCGTAGTGGGGAGCGGTACTGCCTGCCTAAAGTAGCTAGGTCTCTGATTTCGGATTGAACGAAAATGTGGGAATTTGGACCTAAAAAGAAAAAAGGAGGTCTCTGATTTGCATGCTGGAGACCGAATAAAAAAAAAAGACGCTTGGTTCGGCAAACCCGACCCCAAAGACCGAACCAGCCGCTTCTCATGTGGACCTCTTTTCCTTCTACACTGTATACCTGCTTTACAGAGGACTTGGTGCAGAGATGAACCACAGAAGGCCTTCACCAGGAACATGCCAATCATCCCCCCCAACACTCACGTAGGGAAGAACCCAGCCATTCCGTCAAAAACCCACCAGCTCCATCGTCCATCCGTCCTGGAAGGGGAGGAGATCCAGAGACCAACCACGATCCACATGCATCACTGTTGGACACTTTGACTTTGATATGAGATGATATGATTGGATCTCTGTGGTACAGGAACACTCCCATGCTTTGGTTTAGCTTCATGTTGCGCAGTAAGTGCTACTACACGGTCGGGAGGCTTGGTATTTTAGAGTTGCGTTTTTATAGGAGCACATGGTAGAATGTATTGTATATACGGTAGACGAGGCCGGACCATCGGAGAGCTCTTCACTTCGGACTAAAGGAACCGGAGTTTTATAATGTAAACCGTGCGTACGGGCTTCAGATCAAACACGGCCGGACTCCAGAATCTCCTTGTTTGAGGGAATGAAGGCCTTTAGGGGAGTAGGGCCGGGAGGCGGCTGGGAGATATCGGCTTTCGTATCGGCGCTGTCCGAAGAATAACAAGTCTCTCCGAAACGGTGACTTCACAGGAGAGGCCGAAAACCTCAGCGGAGCCAGACAAGACCCCGCCCCCAAGTGATTTTGGGCCAGTTCTGTTGGTCCATTCATCTACACAGGGTAAACAGCAGCTGCTGTAGGAAGTGGGAATCCACAAAAATGGAGAAACATGTTTTACCATGGGACAGCGCCGATATGGAGATCGGATCTTCTCTAGGAACGTCCAGGACCCTAAACTAAACTCAGAGACCTTTGCCTTAAATGCAGTAGACTAGACTAGACTAGACTACACTAGACTAGATTAGACTAGACTAGACTAAAGTCTGTACTCTGTAATTTTCCTCAGAGCCGCTGGCCTGGCTGGCTGAGATCTTAGCTGAACTTCATAGACTTGTGGTAATCATCCATCCTGAGAGCCAGAGCATCAAGACTGAGCTGTCGAGTTCAGAATCAATGACACAGGTCGCTAAAGTGGGCACAAGCTGGTCCTCGTTTGGTCAAAGCTGCTGCAGGTTGGCATGGAGGTGGACATGAGCTTGGATGTTCTTCATGGCCAACCTGAGTGAGCTACACGAAACATCCCACCACCCAGAGACAAGTAGGTAAGGCCCAATCCCGTCCCACCCCTTGCCCCCGGAGCCCTGCCCCTCCGTTTTACACTCACGTCTTGGGGCAGGGTGGTCCCGATTGGTGTTGAGATGGAGGGGTAGGGCAAAGTGTTGGCTACATGACTCTGATGGTTATGAGTGTTAGAAAATTCCCAGAATGCCCTGCAAAGATCGGCAGGATGGCTGCACAAGTGACCAGAGAGAGCCATAAATATAAGTATGTCTCTGTTAAAGCCGCTGTACTATAAGATCACCATGGTAACAGCCATGAAGTCACATGATGCCCTAAATGTGTTTAGGCAGGGAGGAGCTGAACTCCACCCTCCTCTGCTGGCACTGCAGACCGGCAGGGTCGCCTACAGAGCACCGCTAGCAGCCTGTTGGTGAAGTCTTGTAGGTTCTGTCTGGGCTCTGGTTTATTGGGCGACTCGTTTGATTGATTGGTTGATGTGTAAAACTGAAGTCTGATTTTCGTCTGTTTACATCAAAGCCGCTGACGCCACCTGATGACGTATCCGGTTCTTGAAGGATCGTCCCATTTCATAGGAGGAGATTTCAACCACCACCCCTTTGTAGCTCAGTTTCAGGGGGAGGGTTACTCTGGAAAACAAGGGGCGGGGCTAAAATAAGGAATGGGATTGGGCCCATCTGTGGTGTTAATTGGTGGAATAACAAACTAAAAGACAGGGATGAACCAAAACGGTCCCTCCATCAGGACTCCACCCGGACGTTCATGCACCTAATCACTACCCACCCTGATTTCCTGGTGCCATCAATCATTGATGGGTGGTCCTCAAACATTATGGGCCACCTCTGGACTCAGGATGGACACTGTGCCTCTGAAAACAGTCGGACTCGATCTTACAGAACCGCCATCATTTATAATAATAACCACCATTCCGGACGCTCCAGCTCCAGTGAAAGTCTCACGGTCGGTCAGCTTGTCCACCGGTGTGGGTCAACAGACTAAACTCCTAATAATGATGATAATAAACCATAATAATTCCTAACCCACACATAACGAGGGTTTACGCGTCCTTCCTTACCGCTCTCTGCTTATTGTTGGGTGTTTCTGCTGCTACCGGCACGTTCCACGAGGCAAAGTTTCAAAAACAGACCATAATAAGCAACGCCACGTACTAACATGTGTGAATTGAACTCGTCTGGCCCCGCAGGTGGTTATACCGGCTCAGGGACAGGGGGTGTCTGCAGCCCCTCGTCATATGCCTACCATCCTCGAACCATAGCCGTTGAGGCATAGATGCCATGTTGGGTTTAGACAGTCATGTGCACGGCGCCGCCATCATCATCATGTTCTAGATTAAAAACAAAGAGTTCAAAGGGTCTTCTGTGGATTCAGACCCTCTTACACGAGCCCCCCACCGCACACGTGCTGTTTCCATTAACACTGGGCTTTATTGGAGGGCACTTGTTCATTGATGTGCGGTAAGAAGCTCAACATGGCTCCTGTTTAGAACAAACGGCTGACTAACACCAAGATTTAGATCAGTAGATGTTGATTTTGATTCACACGCTGCAGCCTCAGGGGACGGGACGTTGTTCTGGTGATCAGTAACGTCTTTTATGCCTCTGAAGATGAAACTACAACACGGTCCGGCCTTCACGCTATGACCATGTGTCCACACATGCCGCCTCAGGGGGCCAGTAGGTGCAGAAACACCTGGTTACCTGTTTACAGGCTCCCAGAGAGAGAGAGAGTCCGAGAGGGTGTGGCTGCCTGTAGAGATGTACAGAGAGGAAGTTTATTAACGCTGCATAAATAAAAACATAAATCAAAATAAAAGTGCTTTAATCTGCCTAATAAACAGCGTTCAGTAACAGCGTTCAGCGGTGCCGGTGTTCTGTTTCACAGGGTGAGGGTGTGCTATGTGAGGGCGTGCTGTGTGAGGGCGTCTGGGGTTAAGTAACTCCACTCCACGACTTACCTGCATCACATCAGAGTAAGCGAAGCACAGACTGTGTTTGGTAGAGCTGGCTGTGTGGTGAATTAATCACAGCCCTATATAAACACACTGGCGCCGCGGTTACGGCACGGTTACGGCACGGTTACGCCGCGGTTACCCATAACACGCTGCCGGTCAAACGTTCAGACACATCCGCCTGCTGATGAAACGGCTCACGGCTCCTCACCCCGTATTCCCTTAGTCCACTGGAAACGAGCAGAACATAAAGCAGCTCCTTGTACAGAGGTGTGAAAAAGTGTTTGCCCCCTTCATGATTTCTTATTTTTGTCTCTTAAATGTTTCAGACCATCAAGCTTATTTAAATATTAGTCAAAGAGAACACAACTAAACACCAAACGCAGTTTGTGAATGAAGGTTTTTCAGGTTTTTGCAAACATGCAAAAAAATAAAAATAAAAATAATGAAGGGGACAAACACTTTTTCACACCCCTGTACATGTATCTTCAGCACGCATGTGGGTACCAAGAGCAGGTTTTAAATCAAATGAACACTTTTAACGCACACATCAGCTGCATTTCCAGCGAATTTCTATACAAACAGCAATAAAAAAAGTGTGGAAATATTTGACGTCTGCTAGGCTTCCCTTTCCATTCAAATGTTTTCAACATATTTTCTGTTAAAAAAAAAAAAACCTCAATTATATCTACATATATATAAAACCTATTTAAATTAATTTCTTTTTAGAAAATAAACAAATTATAATAAATAAATAAATGGTATGTGGAAGTTTACGTGGCGGCTTCATTGAAAACAGTAGAATATCTGGTTTGCTGATGGCTGTCTACCACACACACACGCACACACACACTCACACTCACACTCACTCACACCAGTCCTGTTTATTTCCTGGATGTCAAAAAAATACAATAATTCCAATTTCTAACATTTCAGCCATCCCAAAGTCGTTTAACCTGCAGTCAATTAGTTAATCATTAATTTTTATTTTAAATTCAAAAAATGTAAAAATTAATAAATAAACAAACAAATAAATAAATTATTTTTAATGTTTTTAAAAACTATCATATCTACTTGTGATGTCACTGCACTTTAGCTCCACCCATTAATCCTTTCGTTCTAATGAGAATTTCAGCTCAGTAAAGGCAAATAGAGCTCGTTAACATACGTCACTCTTAAAGGCTGAACTCACCCTGTGGAATTAAATTAAGCTGAAGTGAGTAAAAGCTTTAGTCGTGTATATAGGATTAATAAAAATCTAATCTAAGACGGCCCTTCGGACACATGACAGCTGTGAGTGCTGACAGATACAGCGAGGGAGCTGGGGCTAGGTGTCCCCAAACTTTTGATAGGCCTTGTGTCTGTGCCAGCTGATGTCTGTGTTCACCTTCCAGTCGCTCTCGGGGCTAGCCGTGCTGTACAGGCTCTGGCATCAGGAACATCCAAGCTGCTCCCGCCCTGATGCCAGCGCAGCGCCAACAGTCGAGACCAAACGAGGACCCCCGCGGCCCACTGCAGCGAGAAGTGACTTCACAGGATTCAGCTACGGCCACAGCCGGCAGCACGAAGGCTGGAGCACTGAAACGTGATACACAGACAGTCAGCTCTCAGACGCCTTACTGTAACAGTGAGGGTTCGGCTCTGGGCGTTAGTTCAGGTTGATTGAATCCGTAAAGTCAAGACTGAAGCAGCATGGTCATTGGTCACAAGACTGGACGCTGCGTACTGGACACTCTTCACCGTGTGGAATCTTGTTAGTCTGTGTGGACCGAACGGAGAGCCTGGGTGATACCAGCGCCCCTCCTCTCTCTGATTTGGTGTAAACACCATGTAGGACGTTTCCTTTTGTATTTACTCTAATAAACCTGGGTGTTCGTGCTGTACGGCGAGTCTGCCTGGTGTTCGACCGGTTCCAGTCGGAGGAGGTTTCCTGAACAGGGAAGATCTGGGAACGCCACAGGTTTGATCATATTTCTGATCGAAGTGGGTCTGGTGTAAAGTGGGTCAGATGTTTTTTAGGGAACCAGTGATCATGATGTCTACTAGTCTAGTAATGATCCATAGCCCTAGTCTTGGTCCCTAACCTCGCGGTGGTCGCCTAACTACAGAGCTAGCAGTCTTAGGTTTGATCTCCTCACTATGGATAGTTTAGTCCTAGTCGTAGGTCTAAAACTATAGATCTAGTAGTCTTAGTCATGATCCCGAACCTATGGTCCATTTAACCCTAGACATAGGCTCTAGACTATAGATCTTTTAGGCCTAGTCTAGTCCCCGAACTATGGATCTTTTAGCCTTGGCTTCTTTCAATGGACTACGGATATTTTAGCCCTAGTTGTAATCTCTATACTATGGCTCTTTTGGCCCTAATCCTGGTCCCTAACCTATGGTTCAGTTAGCATCTAGACACAGTCTGTGAACTAAAGTTCTTTAAGGCCTAGCTGTGGTCCCTAAACTCGGAATCTTTTAGGCCGAGCTGTTGTCCCTAAACCCTGAATCTTTTAGGCCTAGCTGTGGTCCCTAAACTCGGAATCTTTTAGGCCTAGCTGTGGTCCCTAAACTCGGAATCTTTTAGGCCGAGCTGTTGTCCCTAAACCCTGAATCTTTTAGGCCTAGCTGTGGTCCCTAAACTCGGAATCTTTTAGGCCTAGCTGTGGTCCCTAAACTCAGAATCTTTTAGGCCTAGCTGTGGTCCCTAAACTCAGAATCTTTTAGACTTAGCTGTGGTCCCTAAACTCGGAATCTTTTAGGCCTAGCCGTGGTCCCTAAACTCGGAATCTTTTAGGCCTAGCTGTGGTCCCTAAACCCTGAATCTTTTAGGCCTAGCTGTGGTCCCTAAACTCGGAATCTTTTAGGCCTAGCTGTGGTCCCTAAACTCGGAATCTTTTAGGCCTAGCTGTGGTCCCTAAACCCTGAATCTTTTAGGCCTAGCTGTGGTCCCTAAACTCAGAATCTTTTAGGCCTAGCCGTGGTCCCTAAACTCGGAATCTTTTAGGCCTAGCCGTGGTCCCTAAACTCTGAATCTTTTAGACCTAGCCGTGGTCCCTAAACTCGGAATCTTTTAGGCCTAGCTGTGGTCCATAAACCCTGAATCTTCTAGGCCTAGCTGTGGTCCCTAAACTCAGAATCTTTTAGACCTAGCTGTTGTCCCTAAACTCTGAATCTTTTAGGCCGAGCTGTTGTCCCTAAACTCTGAATCTTTTAGGCCTAGCTGTGGTCCCTAAACTCGGAATTTTTTAGGCCTAGCTGTGGTCCCTAAACTCGGAATCTTTTAGGCCTAGGTGTGGTCCCTAAACTCTGAATCTTTTAGGCCTAGCTGTGGTCCCTAAACTCAGAATTTTTTAGGCCGAGCTGTGGTCCCTAAACTCAGAATCTTTTAGGCCTAGCTGTGGTCCCTAAATTCAGAATCTTTTAGGCCTAGCTGTGGTCCCTAAATTCAGAATCTTTTAGGCCTAGCTGTGGTCCCTAAACTCAGAATCTTTTAGACTTAGCTGTGGTCCCTAAACTCGGAATCTTTTAGGCCTAGCTGTGGTCCCTATACTCTGAATCTTTTAGGCCTAGCTGTGGTCCCTATACTCTGAATCTTTTAGGCCTAGCTGTGGTCCCTAAACTCGGAATCTTTTAGGCCTAGCTGTGGGGTCCCTGAACTCGGAATCTTTTAGACTTAGCCGTGGTCCCTAAACTCGGAATCTTTTAGGCCTAGCTGTGGGGTCCCTGAACTCGGAATCTTTTAGACTTAGCCGTGGTCCCTAAACTCGGAATCTTTTAGGCCTAGCTGTGGTCCCTAAACTCGGAATCTTTTAGGCCTAGCTGTGGGGTCCCTGAACTCGGAATCTTTAAGGCCTAGCCGTGGTCCCTAAACTCGGAATCTTTTAGGCCTAGCTGTGGTCCCTAAACCCTGAATCTTTTAGGCCTAGCTGTGGTCCCTAAACTCGGAATCTTTTAGGCCTAGCTGTGGTCCCTAAACTCAGAATCTTTTAGGCCTAGCTGTGGTCCCTAAACCCTGAATCTTTTAGGCCTAGCTGTGGTCCCTAAACTCAGAATCTTTTAGGCCTAGCTGTGGTCCCTAAACTCGGAATCTTTTAGGCCTAGCTGTGGTCCCTAAACTCGGAATCTTTTAGGCCTAGCTGTGGGGTCCCTAAACTCAGAATCTTTTAGGCCGAGCTGTTGTCCCTAAACTCAGAATCTTATAGGCCTAGCTGTGGTCCCTAAACTCAGAATCTTTTAGACTTAGCTGTGGTCCCTAAACTCGGAATCTTTTAGGCCTAGCCGTGGTCCCTAAACTCTGAATCTTTTAGACTTAGCCGTGGTCCCTAAACTCTGAATCTTTTAGGCCTAGCTGTGGTCCATAAACCCTGAATCTTCTAGGCCTAGCTGTGGTCCCTAAACTCTGAATCTTTTAGGCCGAGCTGTTGTCCCTAAACTCTGAATCTTTTAGGCCTAGCTGTGGTCCCTAAACTCGGAATTTTTTAGGCCTAGCTGTGGTCCCTAAACTCGGAATCTTTTAGGCCTAGCTGTGGTCCCTAAACTCGGAATCTTTTAGGCCTAGCTGTGGTCCCTAAACTCGGAATCTTTTAGGCCTAGCTGTGGTCCCTAAACCCTGAATTATTTAGGCCTAGCCGTGGTCCCTAAACTCAGAATCTTTTAGGCCGAGCTGTTGTCCCTAAACTCAGAATCTTTTAGGCCTAGCTGTGGTCCCTAAATTCAGAATCTTTTAGGCCTAGCTGTGGTCCCTAAACTCAGAATCTTTTAGACTTAGCTGTGGTCCCTAAACTCTGAATCTTTTAGGCCTAGCTGTGGTCCCTATACTCTGAATCTTTTAGGCCTAGCTGTGGTCCCTAAACTCGGAATCTTTTAGGCCTAGCTGTGGGGTCCCTGAACTCGGAATCTTTTAGACTTAGCCGTGGTCCCTAAACTCGGAATCTTTTAGGCCTAGCTGTGGTCCCTAAACCCTGAATCTCTTAGGCCTAGCCGTGGTCCCTAAATTAGGAATCTTTTAGGCCTAGCTGTGGTCCCTAAACTCAGAATCTTTTAGATTTAGCTGTGTTCCCTAAACTCAGAATCTTTTAGACTTAGCAGTGGTCCCTAAACTCGGAATCTTTTAGGCCTAGCTTTGGCCCCTAAACTCGGAATCTTTTAGGCCATGCTGTGGTCCCTAAACTCGGAATCTTTTAGGCCTAGCTTTGGCCCCTAATCTCAGAATCTTTTAGGCCTAGCTGTGGTCCCTAAACCCTGAATCTTTTAGACTTAGCCGTGGTCCCTAAACTCGGAATCTTTTAGGCCTAGCTTTGGCCCCTAAACTCGTAATCTTTTAGACCTAGCTGTGGTCCCTAAACTCGGAATCTTTTAGGCCTAGCCATGGTCCCTAAACCCTGAATTATTTAGGCCTAGCTGTGGTCCCTAAACTCGGAATCTTTTAGACCTAGCTGTGGTCCCTAATCTCAGAATCTTTTAGGCCTAGCTGTGGTCCCTAATCTCAGAATCTTTTAGGCCTAGCTGTGGTCCCTAATCTCAGAATCTTTTAGACCTAGCTGTGGTCCCTAATCTCGGAATCTTTAAGGCCTAGCTGTGGTCCCTAATCTCAGAATCTTTTAGGCCTAGCTGTGGTCCCTAATCTCAGAATCTTTTAGACCTAGCTGTGGTCCCTAATCTCAGAATCTTTTAGACCTAGCTGTGGTCCCTAATCTCAGAATCTTTTAGGCCTAGCCGTGTTCCCTAAACCCTGAATCTTTTACCCCTGGTCATAGTCTCTAAACTATGAGTTTTCCGGCCCCAGTCTAGTCCCCAAACTATGGACATTTCCTTTAGTTACTCTGGATTAATTATGGATGTTTTAGTCTTAGTATTATTCCTTAAACTCTGGATCCTTTAGCCCTAGTTTTGGTCCCTAGACCACTGATTATTTTAGCCCACTGTACTGTCTCTCCCCTATAGATATTTTAGGCCTAGTCATGATCACTATGAACTATATATCCTATAGCCCTAGTTAAGATCCCAGAGCACACAGGGTTTTTAAATGGTCTGTTTAGATTAAGATGAAGCCTAAACCATCGTATAGCCTTTCTCCACCGTATACAATAAAGTCTTTTAACAACAGCAAGGACACAATCCCCACAGGAAGAGGCCGTCCCCAAACTGTCCCCACAAAGTTGCGAGATGGAATGGTCCAGAGTCTCTTGGTCTGCTGAAGTATTAAGAGTTCCTCTCACTGGAACTAAGGGGCGGAGCCTAACTCCTGAACACCACCCCCACACCATAAGCCCCCCTCCACCAAACTTTACACTCGGCACAGTGCAGTCAGACCAGTACCGGTCTCCTGGTACCGCCAAACCCAGACTCGTCCATCGGATCACCAGATGGAGAAGCGTGATTGGTCACTCCAGAGAACACGCCTCCACTGCTCTAGAGTCCAGGGGTGGAGCTTTACACCACTGTGTTCCACGCTCTGCACTGCGCTTGGTGATGTAAGGCTGGGATGCAGCTGCTCGCCATGGAAACCCATTCCATTACGCTCTACACACTGTTCCTGAGCTGATCTGAAGGACACATGGAGTTTGGAGGTCTGTAGTGATGGACTCTGTAGGAAGTCGGTGACCTCTGTGACCTATGACCCTCAGCATCCGCTGACCCTGCTCAGTCATTGTACGTGGTCTAACACTTTGTGGCTGAGCTGCTGTCGTTCCCGATCCCTCCCACTGTGTTCTAATCCCACTGACAGTGGACTGTGGAATATTTAGTTGGAGGGAATTTCACCACTGGACTTGTAGCACAGGTGGATCCTATCACGGTACCACGCTGGAGTTCACTGAGCTCCTGAGAGCGACCCATTCTCTCACTAACGTCTGTAGGAGCAGTCTGCATGACTAGGTGCTCGGTCTATACACCTGTGGCCATGGAGGTGGCACGAACACCTGGATTCAGTGATCTGGATGGGGGAGTGAATACTTCTAGCAACATAGGTTTTTTTTGTTTGTTTTTTTTTTATACACAAAATATTGTATAAATAACAAAAGGAGGACTCATAACTGCACCTATACTCACAGTTCTTCCAAGTCTGTGAACTTATCCCATCAAAGTCCCATCTGGGCTGATTTAAACCTACACCTATGATGCGGACCTTTGGTAATATAGACCAGCGTCATGTAGTCGGCTGAATGGCCACTAGGGGGCACTAAAGGAAGAGGTTAGAAAAGTTCTTCACACTCACAGCTCTGAAGAAGCATCAGCTGAAAACCTCCTCAGGGAACCCGAAGTGGTGTCGGTGCAGCAGTGAGGCAGTGGAACGTTTTACCATTTACCTCAGCGGAGCTTCGGTTCCCTGCGGCCTCTGGCCTCACTCTGCCTTAACGAGGAATCGGTATTTACCTTCTGAGGGGCCGATATACAGGTTACTGTTTGCGCTCTAGGGAAAAGGATCAAAAGTAAATCTCCGGGTGTGCAGCTGCTGACAGAACTGACAGGGCCGTGTGAGGAGCGGTTCTTTAAAAAGAACCGGGCTCCATCACGCTGTACCTGCTACAAGAAGAGCTTATGACATTAATTGCCAGACTATTGACGGGCTGTCAGTCGTACGAGCTGCACACAGACGGGGTAATTACACCCTCATCTCCATCACTGACAAACACGTCCCTTCACACCCGCCTTCCCTGCTGCCACCTTCCACCGCCACACACTCCGATACTGAAACTGACCCTCCAGCTCACAACCTGTTAACCACTGACCATGGGTGGGTATGTTTGTGACCAAAGGAATCTACACACACCGTCAAAACAACAGCCGCACACACCAGCAGGAGCCACCCCACAGGAGTGAACTCTGTGTGTAGGTTCAACATGGTGAGACGTAACCCAGGATGGGTCTTATCCCTGTACCTGACTGACCCAACACCACCATTACAGACCTCCAGCGAGCAGTGGTGTCCTCCATCCTGTTAGTGCAGCACCATTGGCAGACGGCTGCACCACGCAGGACTACATGCACACAGACCGTTACCACGACTGTCCTTAACACCACGTCACCGTCACCAAAGACTGCAGTGGTGTCGTACCAGACTGTCATGGAGTGACTCAGAATGGCAGCGGGTCATCTTCAGTGACGAGTCCCGCTTTAGTCTTGGTGAGTTTCTGAAGACAGTATTCACCTTTACTGTTATAAAGCAAATAAATCTATAACGCTATACTTCAAAAGCTGGCAGCTACATTAGTTACTTGGTAACCGAGCGATTCATAATTAAACAACTGATTATTCGTTTAAAAAAATATGAATATGGAAAACAAATTGACAATCAAAATAGACTAACACTGAAATTAACAGGCTAACCGCACACTTTAGCAAACATGCTAACAGCGAGATTAACAGGCTAACCAGAAACTAGCACTCTATTAACGTGCTAACGCCAAAATTAAGATGCTAACATGCAAGCTAGCGTTATGTAGCAGCAACTTTTCCCATTGTTTTGTAAATATCACCCCAGATATTTTGGGATTACCAAAACCACGGCACTGACACACTAGCCACACTAGCATCTGACACACGCTGGGTTTGGAGGTGATCGGCCATGTTGGTCTATTTGTCTAGGCAGAGTTAAAATTAGAGCATGTAACAGTCTAAACATAGTTACCATAACATTCCACAGTCTTTAATGATTAACCATAAATACCATAATACACCACAGTATAACCATAACAACCACAATCACAGTATAAACATAGTGATCATAACATACCTGTATACACGCCAGACATCTCGGTATGGAGCTGTAGAGGTTCCTGATGGAGTCCTGTGATAATCCATCCCATGCAGCTTGAACACCCTCACACAGTTCCTGCAGATGGTGCGGTAGGGGTGGAGGTGGAGGGACACCAGGCCTTCTGGACGTGTGACAACAAACCGTTCATCTTGGTGCTGACCACGGTGCCTCCACACACGGATTTGTTGGGCGTCTCCACCAAGACTAAAGCGGGACTCGTCACTGAAGATGACCCGCTGCCATTCTGAGTCTGAGATGAGGATCTGCCGCGAGCGTTAAGCTGAACAGTCCTGCTGTACACAGATAACCTTCACTCTGCTCGTCTCCCTACGCATGCGCTCAGGCGTGACACGCTGGATCACATACAGGAGACCCGAGCGCCGTCAGGACTCCTAAACCTCCAGAGGTGAAGGGAACCAGAGGTAAACGTGACTTACCAGCTGTGCCCCGCAGTCAACCGCCCTTCACCAGACACCACTACCTTCTACATACCACTGCTTACACACCCACTGGCCACTTTATTAGAAACACCCACCTTCTTTTCCCCCTCACTGGCCACTTTATTAGAAACACCCACCTCGTGCTTCCCCTCACTGGCCACTTTATTAGAAACAGGGGACTCTAATTAAACGGGGTAATGGTATTTGACCCGGACTCTGCTTCTTATTTGAAGGTTTTTCCTGTAAGACCTCCTCTCCGCTCCGGCTCCGGCTCCTGCTCCCGCTGCCCCTCAGGCGAAACCAGTCTTCCCTCTTATCTGCAGCTGCATTAAGAATATATTGCTTTTCCAATATTGTCTAACAGGAGATAATCTCCGGGCCGGGCTTGCCTGGCAGTGACCCTGACTCTTTACGGTTCCGGAAGCGGCTCCTGCTGCTAGCGCTGCAGTCCCTCATTGCTCTCATAATCAGGGCCTCAGGTTTCTGTTTCTGGTGGGATTTAGATAGAAGTGGTTCAGATCCAGAGTCTCAGAGTCACCCACCGGTGAGCGCTCTGTTGAAGCTATTGTAGATCCTGTTTATCCCAGTGACCTCAGTATGACCTTTCCTCAGAGGTTTCCTTAGAGGTCAGGCACTGTACATCTCTGGAGGTGAAGATCTGAACATCCTGTACTCACCATCTACACCTACGGTCCAGGGCTGGTCCTGAAGAGGTACGTAGCCTCCTCCCAGACCTCCTTCAGCTTCCTTGATGGCCCCGATCACATGCGTTCGTGCTGCCCTGGGGGTTGTAAGGTCCAGATTGGAACTAAACTTTGGAGTGAGGAAGATCTCCAGGACGAGGGTGGGGACCACTGCCTCAGGCCTCACTCAGACAGGATGAGGCTTCTTCCAGGTGCTGCTCTCCGATGGTATTCCTGACCTGCCACATCACTTTCCACTGAATTCAGCAGTGGGCTGATCATTTAAGCCCCATCCCAATACGCACAGCTACAAGTCCAAAGAGGCCACGAGGTCATGAGGTAGCCTTTTTTTTTTTTTGGACTGCTGTCTTGAGATCACAACATAATTGTAAATTCAAGATACCAAAGCTTGGTTTCTCTACATCACAACTTCTGTCTTGTGGTCTCGAGCTCGCTTCTTTGGCCGCTTCCCCGAGCTCGCTTCTTAGGCCGCTCCCTCCCCGAGCTCGCTTCTTAGGCCGCTCCCTCCCCGAGCTCGCTTCCTTGGCCGCTTCCTCCTCGAGCTCGCTTCTTAGGCCGCTTCCTCCTCGAGCTCGCTTCTTAGGCCGCTTCCTCCTCGAGCTCGCTTCTTCGGCCGCTTCCTCCTCGAGCTCGCTTCTTCGGCCGCTTCCTCCTCGAGCTCGCTTCTTAGGCCGCTTCCTCCTCGAGCCCGCTTCTTAGGCCGCTTTCTCCTCGAGCCCGCTTCTTAGGCCGCTTCCTCCTCGAGCCAGCTTCCTAGGCCGCTTCCTCCTCGAGCCCGCTTCTTAGGCCGCTTCCTACTCGAGCTCGCTTCTTAGGCCGCTTCCTCCTCGAGCTCGCTTCCTTGGCCGCTTCCCCGAGCTCGCTTCTTAGGCCGCTTCCCCGAGCTCGCTTCCTTGGGCGCTTCCCCGAGCTCGCTTCTTTGGCCGCTTCCCCGAGCTCGCTTCTTTGGCTGCTCCCTCCCCGAGCTCGCTAAAAAACACAAAATACA
Organism: Prochilodus magdalenae; assembly: GCA_024036415.1. Taxonomy (NCBI): domain Eukaryota; kingdom Metazoa; phylum Chordata; class Actinopteri; order Characiformes; family Prochilodontidae; genus Prochilodus; species Prochilodus magdalenae. The sequence continues at coordinate 17,058 of JAMWET010000215.1, forward strand.
GATCCTGAACCATCTTAACGCTGATCTAGACACCCTGCTACAGGGAGTCTTCTCTGGGAACTTCATTTGGATCAGTCGGACCCAAAAGTCTCCCAGAGCTCCTGTAGCCAAAGATGATCCAGCCACATCTTGATGAAGCACTAAAACCCTAAATCGACAGGTCACGTTCTCTGGGGGAGAAATACGACTCGTGCCGGGCGGACGAGTTATGAACACAGATTATCATTATCTACGGGCACAAGCTGACAAAGCGCATCGTAATTGGACATGATACAGTGCTCAGAGTGAATCACACGCCTGGCTGCGTGAAGGATCTGGAGGGAGGAGGTGTCTGAACGCGTGTCGTGTTCAGCTACAGTGAAACCTAACGACGCATGTCCTTTACATCAGCACTCCACCTTACTGGTGTGCAACAACTTCACACAGGTCATTAACACCATTATACTGCACACACATCATCAAAGTAACAGCTGCTCCCAGAAGGAGGTGTGGGAGTGCCGGTGTGTTGGGAAGGAAGATAAAGGTGACCAGGATCAATAACTGGTGATAAATTTAGACTGATATGATCAATATTTATTGAGCTACACATACAGAAATCTGTCTCTCCGTATGGCGTCGGGCCGCCGTGTTCGCTAACCCAACACGCCAGACGTCTCGGTATGGAGCTGTAGAGGTTCCTGATGGAGTCCTGTGATAATCCATCCCATGCAGCTTGAACATCCTCACACAGTTCCTGCAGATGGTGCGGTAGGGGTGGAGGTGGAGAGACACCAGGCCTTCTGGACGTGTGACAACAGACTGTCCATCTCGGTGCTGACCACGGTGCCTCCACACACGGGTTCGTTGGGCGTCTCCACCAAGACTAAAGCGGGACTCGTCACTGAAGATGACCCGCTGCCATTCTGAGTCACTCCATGACAGTCTGGTACGACACCACTGCAGTCTTTGGTGACGGTGACGTGGTGTTAAGGACAGTCGTGGTAACGGTCTGTGTGCATGTAGTCCTGCGTGGTGCAGCCGTCTGCCGATGGTGCTGCACTAACAGGAGGACTCATGGAGGACACCACTGCTCGCTGGAGGTCTGTAATGGTGGCTGTTGGGTCAGTCAGGTACAGAGATAAGACCTGTCACTGCTTACGTCACATGTGTGACGGAGTGTGTAAGCACACCGAACTCCCTCACTCTGTTTACACCTCAGACAATGAATTACGTGTAAGGTTTCTCTGTAACTGTTAGCAGGACTGCTAGTTGCTAGCTGGTGGTATATAGGCCACACTGAGGGGAACTGCTGTAACTGTGAGGAACAGAAGGAGATTCTGGTGGAGGGATGATTTAAGGTGCTGTTATTTACGGTCAGCCTTGGGTCGGTGAGAGAGAGAGAGAGAGAGAGAGAGAGAGAGCGCGAGTGCATGTGCGAGGCGGCTTTCAGGAAGATAAATGCTCCTCTGTTTGTGCCTTCCTGCTTCTCGCCGGTGTTTACTGCGCCCGCGGAAAGGCCGCCAGCATGAGGTCAAAGGTCAAGAGCTGCATCTTCCTCTGACATCATCACGGGTCTCATGAAGGGCTTCATAAATCTACGAGAGCATGTGTTACTGAATATGATAAGAGTTCAACACACACACACACACACACACACACACAGAAGAAAGGATTTCAAAGGCTTTGATGTCATCGGGAGCGTCGCATCCTGACTAACGTCATAAATCAGCCCATGTCGAGTGTTCCTCATCTCAAAGGGCCTTTCAGCTTCCATTAATCTGTCTTTGCTTTTAGCCGCATCCACGGTCGCCGTCTTCTCCAGCCAGGTTTTTGGCTGCTAACTCATCCTGCAGTTTCCAACTCCATTCCGGCTCTGGAATGTTTGGTCTAATGGGGAACGCCGTGCTGACATCTCTGTACCTCCAGGCTGAGCGGTGCTGCGTGTTCTGTAAAGCAGTCTAAACGCTCATCATGCCAAAGCCACGCGTGAAACGTCACGAGCCTGTTCACTAATACAGACGGATCAAAGTGTAGACAGGTGGTGGTGTCTGCTGATCTGGTAAAGACTTCAAAGTCTTCTCGTTCTGTTGTTGCTACAGCGACCAGATTTTTTGGGATGGTGGTGGACCACTGTACTTCTGTGTACATAAGGCACATCATGTCCACCACCCTCACTCACCACCACCACCACATCTTACTCCTCACACCACCATTCCTCCACCATATATCACTGTACTGACATCACACCCACCACCACCGCTCCACCTCACTCAACAGGATCACGCCACCATCCACACATCACCACCACCTTTCAGAATAGCAACCCCTGCACCATCCACACATGACCACCACTGCTCCCCCATATCTACACCACCACCACCTTCTCTGAACAGCACCGCTCGACATCAACACTACTCCCCCACATCAGCTCCACCACCCTTACTCAACAGCGCCACATCACCACCACCCTCACCACTGCTCTACCATCCTCACTCCACCACATCGGCTCCACCACCCTTACTCAACAGCACCACATCACCACCACTGCTCTACCATCCTCACTCCACCACATCACCACAACTCCAACAGGATCACTCCACCATCCACACATCACCACCACCTTTCAGAATAGCAACCCCTGCACCATCCACACATGACCATCACTGCTCCCCCATATCTCCTCCAACACTCCACCATCAGCACATCACCACCACCTTCTCTGAACAGCACCGCTCCACATCAACACTACTCCCCCACATCAGCTCCACCACCCTTACTCAACAGCGCCACGTCGCCACCATCCTCACTCCACCTCCACTTCACCTCTCATTTCCTAAAACTCGTTTGATAAAACAGGACACCGTTAGAGGTGAGTATTGAGGAGAGTGAGCAGAAACGTGGCTAACTTTTGGAAATAGAAACTGAAACTGAGAAACCTTGTGACAAACAGCATCGGCTTTTATTTTGACCCTACTACACCTTACTACACCAGTAACAGCAGCCACAACGTACATTTTACCACGTTTGATTTCCAGCCGGTCACATATAGCGGAGTCCTTGGTGTTTCACTGGCACTGTTCCCATATAAAGGATCTCTCCCCTTATTCCCAAGTTACCAGTTTCAGAAATAGAAATAATAAACGGAGGTGGGGGGCTTGGAGGGGCTGCGCACCCAGTTTACATAACTACGATACGATACATGTCCATTAGTGACTCCCTAGCAGGGGCACACTTGCCATGTGGAGAACCAGGACAATTCCCCCGGGGCTGCTACGCATGTGGGCCACAGAGAGCGAGGAGGAGAGAGACACACGGTGCCTGTCCGACACATCCACCTCATACTCACCCATGCAGCACCTCCACCTGTCCGACACTTCCACCTCATACTCACCTATGCAGCACCTCCACCTGTCCGACACTTCCACCTCATACTCACCTATGCATGGGTATTCCACACCTGTCCGGACACCTCCACCTCATACTCACCCTATGCAATACCCTCCACTCTGTCCGACACTCCACCTCATACTCACCTACGCGCATCAAGCACCTCCCTCTGTCCGACACTTCCACCTCATACTCACCTACGGCAAACACCTCCACCTGTGGGCCGACACTTCCACCATACTCCACTACGCAACACCTCGGCAGCCTGTCCGACACCTTCCAACCTCACATACTCACCTATGCAACACCTCCACCTGTCTGACACTTCCACCTCATACTCACCTATGCAACACCTCCACCTGTCCAACACTTCCACCTCATACTGACCTATGCAACACCTCCACCTGTCCAACACTTCCACCTCATACTCACCTACGCAATACCTCCACCTGTCCGACACCTCCACCTCATACTCACCTACGCAGCAGCCAGACTCCAATCACTCAGCACAGCGCTGCAGCGCACAGGAGGTTAACACTCTCAGTATCGCCAGACCAGCACTGCCGCCAGACCAGCTTATCCATTTGTCCCAAACACCTCCACCTGTCCACCACCTCCATTTGTCCAAAACCCCTCCACCTGTCCACCACCTCCATTTGTCTAAACACCTCCACTTGTCTAACTGCCTGTTTAACACCCACTTGCCTAATACTTACACCTGTTCGTAACCATCAACTATTCAACACATTCACCTATTCAACATATTCCATCTGTCTAACACCTCCACCTCATACTCACCTATGCAGCACCTCCACCTGTCTGACACTTCCAGCTCATATGCAGCACCTCCACCTGTCTGACACTTCCAGCTCATATGCAGCACTGCCACCTGTCGAGGACTTCCATCTCATACTCACCTATGCAGCACCTCCACCTGTCCGACACTTCCACCTCATACTCACCTATGCAACACCTCCACCTGTCCGACACTTCCACCTCATACTCACCTATGCAACACCTCCACCTGTCCAACACTTCCACCTCATACTGACCTATGCAACACCTCCACCTGTCCGACACTTCCACCTCATACTCACCTATGCAACACCTCCACCTGTCCGACACTTCCACCTCATACTCACCTATGCAACACCTCCACCTGTCCGACACTTCCACCTCATACTCACCTATGCAACACCTCCACCTGTCCGACACTTCCACCTCATACTCACCTATGCAACACCTCCACCTGTCCGACACCTCCACCTCATACTCACCTATGCAATACCTCCACCTGTCCGACACTTCCACCTCATACTCACCTACGCAGCACCTCCACCTGTCCGACACTTCCACCTCATACTCACTCTAGATTATAAACACCTCCACCTGTCCGAGCACTTCCACCTCACCAAGCTCACCTACGCAACACCTCCACCTGTCCGTACCAACCTCTCCACCTATTACTCACACCCTGCCGGAAACACCTCCACCTGTCATGACACTTCCACCTCATATACTCACCTATGCAACACCTCCACCCTGTCCCAAACACTTCCACCTATCGACCTATGCAACACCTCCACCTGTCCAAACACTTTCCACCTCATATACTACCTCCTATGCAACTACCTCCACCTGTCCGACACCAGATCCACCTCATACTCACTACGGCAATGCAAACCTCCACCTGTCCGACACCTCCACCTCATACTCCAACCTCACTACGGCATTCAACACCTCACACCTGTCCAACACTTCCACCTCTATACTCACTCTAACGCAGCACCTCCACCTGTCCGACACTTTCACCCTCATACTCATTCTATGCAACACCTCCACCTGTTCACGGACACTTTCCAGATACTCACCTACGCAGCAATAGCACCTCCCACCTGTCCGAACACTTCCAAACCTCATACTCACCTAATGCAACACTCCCACTCTGTCCAACACCTTCCACCTCATATATCACCTATGGCAAACACCTGTTCCACCTGTCCGACACTTCCACCTCATACTCACCTATGCAACACCTCCACCTGTCCGACACTTCCACCTCATACTCACCTATGCAGCACCTCCACCTGTCCGACACTTCCACCTCATACTCACCTATGCAACACCTCCACCTGTCTCGACCACTTCACCACATTGTCCGACACCACTCCACCTCATACTCACCTATGCAACACCTCTCCACCTGTCCGACACTTCCACCTCATTACTCACGCCTATGCAACACACCAGACCCACCTGTCCGAAAGGAAACACTTCCACCTCATACTCAGGCCTATGCAGAACACCTCCACCTGTCCGACAACTTTCCACCTCATACTCACCTATGCAGACAGACCACCTCCGTCTGTCCGACAACTTCCACCTCATACTCAACCTATGCAAGACCTTCCACCTGCTCCGACCTGGGCCGACACTTCCAAACAGCGCAGACCATACTCACACCTCCCCTACGTCACATCGCAGCAGCACCTCCACCTATTCCGGACACTCCCACACTTTCCACCTCATACTCACACTATGCACATATCATGCCACACACACACTCACCTGTAAAACCGACACTCTGTATGAACACCTCTATCCACCAATCCAACTCATCCATATGCAGCTCCCACCTCACACACGTCCTATGCAACGCTCCACCTGTGACACTTCCACTTCCATCATAACTTCTATGCACATACTCACCTACGCAGCACCTCCCCTCATAATCCCACCTCCAGACCTGTCCGCCTGACACTGCCTGACACAGCACCTCGGCAATTCATCACTCACACCTATGCAGCAACATCCACCTGTCCGAGACTTCCACCTCATACTCACTATGGCACCTCACCTGTCCGACACTCCAGCCTCCACCTGTCCGACACCTACCTGTCCAACTCACTCAATACTCAACCTATGCAACACACTCCACCTCTGACACTTCTGTACGACACTTCAGCACCTCACATCTCAGTTCCAACCTCCATACTCACGTTCTATGCACACACCTCCACCTGTCTGACACTATTCCACCTCATGTTACCTTGGTCCACCTATGTCCAATCCAGCAACGGTCACTCACCTCTGCAGCCCCACCCTGTACTGAACACTTCCACCTCATACTCACCTATGCAACACCTCCACCTGTCCGACACATCCACCTCATACTCACCTATGCAACACCTCCACCTGTCCGACACATCCAGGAAACACTCCACCTATGCTTCACCTGACCTGTCCTCGCCTTCCCACCTCATCCTCACCTATGCAACACCTCCACCTGTCCGACACATCCACCTCATACTCACCCATGCAGCACCTCCACCTGTCCAACACCTCCACCTGTCTGACACTTCCACCTCATACTCACCTACGCAGCACCTCCACCTGTCCGACACTTCCACCTCATACTCACCTACGCAGCACCTCCACCTGTCCGACACTTCCACCTCATACTCACCTACGCAACACCTCCACCTGTCCGACACTTCCACCTCATACTCACCTATGCAACACCTCCACCTGTCCGACACTTCCACCTCATACTCACCTATGCAACACCTCCACCTGTCCGACACTTCCACCTCATACTCACCTATGCAGCACCTCCACCTCATACTCACCTATGCAACACCTCCACCTGTCCGACACTTCCACCTCATACTCACCTATGCAGCACCTCCACCTGTCGAGGACTTCCATCTCATACTCACCTATGCAACACCTCCACCTGTCCGACACTTCCACCTCATACTCACCTATGCAGCACCTCCACCTGTCGAGGACTTCCATCTCATACTCACCTTTTCATGTCAGTATAATGTCTGGACATGTTACCTGGTGGAATTCTTTAATGAGTTAATTCATCAAGTTGTTCTTAATTAACACCCCACAGGATGGGGCTGCGGCTGGGTTAGCCTCTTTATGCCCACTGTAAGACCATAAAAGCAGAAAGGAAGAATAAAGAGGAGAACAGAGAAATGGAGAGCGAGATTAAGAGTGGAGACGGGCTGTGAGAACCCCGTCATAAGAACTGGGCTGAACCCGGGTGAACAGTCCGGTCCCACTGGATATGGACTTGAACATCAAGTGGTGGTGTAACGTATCGGGGAGAACCTGGCATTAACGCGACCGCACGTCTGCTGAGGGATTCATCGTTCAGAGACACTTACAGAAGATTAACTTCCGATCTCCCAGAGCAGCCAAAGCGTGACACTGTGAATAAACAACCGCCGCCTCCGTGTTTCTGACGCGCTCCCGCTGACGGAGGAAGCCCCGCGCGCTGCAGTGTTACTGAAGAAACTAACAGTTTAATTGGAAAAGCAGCAGCTGCTTGATGCGAAAAAGAGCGGATTAATGTCCCGCCCTCCTCTCCGCCGTCTCCTGGGCCCCATTAGCCCCCAAAACAACCCCCACTTTACCCCGGTGGGGTTAAGAACACAGCCTTTGATCTCTCACATGCTGGCACAAATCCTCACACGCCCCAGTACGCGCTCTGCTAAGATAATTAGCGCTGATTAAAAGCTTTCCAGCTGCTGTTTGTGTGTGTGAGAAAGTGTGTGGGGGACTGTGTGTGGTATTGTTCTCGCAGGTGTGTGTGTGTGTGTGTGTTTACTGAGTGAGCTCCTGCCCCGCTCGGTGTAGATCTCTGATGTGGAGCCAGAGATTAGCCAGATTAAACTGGGCTATTGTTCCACACACTCACATGGCCAGACGCGAGGCCGAGTGTGCAAAGTGGTCACGTCCGGCTAAAGACCACCACGACCCATGCACACACACCACCCAGCTGCTGGAGAGGAGGCTGATGCAGAGAGACAGGTGATGGCGGAACCACGACTCCGTGCTAGAGCTGAGCTGTAGAAACGCTCTTTCTGAATTCAGACATGTGGGGTACCTCAAGGTTCAGTTCTGGGGTCGTTACTGTTTACATTATGGGCTCTTCCAACAACACCGTTTACATCAACACCAACATCTGTCTGTCCCAGGATTCTTCTGTCCCAGATCTGCAACTGGCTGTTTCTGGAACATGCACAAGTTTGAAAATTACATTAATATACATTCTGTTATGTATGGAGTGATTTACTAACTTCACTTCCCATAATGCCATACTTTTAGGTGGGGGTTATATAAGGTGCCCCCCCCCCCCAGTCATGTGCTCGGTACTGCACGGAGACTCATATAGCCGACTTGTATGATTATGCAGTAGTTAATAAAGTTCAACATTATTGTTCAGCACTTCCATGTCCGCCTCCATCAATGTGTATGCGTGACCTCACTCGGACACAACATACTGGCGACAAGACGGGATAGTTAACCACGACTTGGAAGCGGAATGAAGATGCTTCGACGGTGAAGTTAGCAGAAGAAGCTAGCTCAACGATGGCAGTGTACAGCAGCGAGACGGGCTTGTGCTTTAATGAAAGCAATGAAAGTTTCAAGACATATGAGCAACGATTTGCACAGTTTGTGGAAGCCAACGGAATTGAGCAAGAGAAACAAAGGGCTGTTTTCTTGTCCGTGGTAGGTGCAAAGACTTTCTCATTACTGACAGACTTGCTAGCACCGAAAAAGCTGTCTGACTGCACATTAGAGGATTTGTTAAAGGCACTGAGGGAATTTTATGTGCCGAAGAAAAACGTGTTAAGTGAACGTTACTCATTCCGTGTTAGAAAGCAGCAAAATGGAGAGACTGTAGCTGAATATGTGGCTGCGCTAAAAGGACTTGCAACAACCTGTGAGTTCGGGGAAAAGTTGGATGAGCAGCTAAGAGACCAGCTAGTTTATGGAATTAGCAGTAAGGAGCTACGAACTAAGCTGTTGAGTGCTGCATATGGAGAAAAGCTGAAGTGGGCAAAAGTCATGGACATTGTGCACAATTTCGAGTCCACCACGAGCAGTCTGAAAACGATTCAGCAAACACCGCTTAGAACCGACAGCGTGAGCAGCTACAAAGGAAAGGCTCACGCGCGCCAAAAAGAACCTGAGAGGAAACAAAGGCCAAAGAGGAGCGGCGGAGACGACGTGTGCTACCGTTGCCAGCGAGAAGGGCATTCGCCTGCCAACTGCAGATACAAAGATTTCCAGTGCAGAGCGTGCAACAAGAAAGGACATCTGGAGCGAGCATGCAGAACCAAGGAATCCGGCAAGCACAGCGGCGGACATCGAACGTCAACGAGGAGCGCCCCAGCCGAGCGAGACACCCTCTACGTTGTGAGAGAATCGCCAGGCAAGGGGACAAGTGCAACGCGGAGCCAACGGTCAGCATTGCTCTCGGAGGGAGCGGCCTACGCGCCAGGACAGCCTCCTGGAGACGAGAACTGTGCAGACACTGAATTACCAGGGGTCCCAAAAGACTATGAACTGTTTACAATGAAAGAAGACAGTGAGTATGTGAAGCCCTATATGGTAATGGTGAGATGCAATGGTTTTAAGATTAAGATGGAAGTTGACACAGGTGCAGCTATGAGTGTAATGTCAGAAAAGCTGTACAACAAGCGGTTTAAAAAGTGTAAACTGCAGCCATGTGATGTGCGTCTTAAAACATACTCCTCAGAGCCAATTGTACTTATGGGTCAAATTCAAGTGAAAGTACAGTGTGGTGAGCAAACAAAACAACTGACATTGTTAGTGGCAAAGGGAAGTGGTCCAACACTAATGGGCAGAAATTGGATTCAGCACCTACATTTAGACTGGTCTAGAGTGAATCACTTACCAGTTACTGATCCTCTCTCAGAGATGTATGAGAAATACTCTCCTGTGTTCAATGCAGACCGTGGGGTCATTTCAGGTGTAAAAGCCAAGCTAAAAGTGATGGCAGATGCCAAGCCAAAATTCTGCAAGGCTAGATCAGTGCCTTATGCACTGAGTGATGCTGTTGACAAACAATTAGTCAAATTACAGGAAATGGGAGTTTGCACTCCAGTGGAGTATAGTGAATGGGCAACCCCAATTGTGTGTATACCAAAAACAAATGGTGATGTCAGAATTTGTGGGGACTACAAGGTAACCATAAATCCATGGCTAGAGGTAGACAAATACCCTCTTCCTAAAACACAGGATCTTTTTGCCAAGTTAGCTGGGGGAAAATACTTCACCAAGCTAGATCTTACCCAAGCTTACCAGCAGGTGGAGCTAGATGACGAATCTAAGCAGTACCTGACCATTAATACACAAAAAGGACTTTACCAAATGAACAGGTTACCTTATGGAATTGCTAGTTCACCAGCCATATTCCAACGTATTATGGATCAGATTCTTCAGGGCTTACCAAAAGTTGTATGCTACCTAGATGATATATTGATTACTGGGTCAACCGAAGCTGAACACTGGGAAAATGTGGAGCAGGTGTTACAACGCTTACAAGACAGAGGCATACGGGTGAACAGAGACAAATGTAGCTTCAGTCAGCCAAGTGTAACATACTTGGGGGCACAAAAATTGACAGTGAAGGGTTACACCCTGTACCCGAGAAAGTGGAAGCGATAGTCAACGCCGCAGTCCCTAAAAATGTTACAGAGCTTAGGGCATTTTTAGCCTTACTTACCTACTATGGGAAGTTTCTTGAGAATCTCTCAACCATTATCAAACCAATGACAGTGTTGCTACAGAAGGCTAGTCAGTGGAACTGGTCCACCAAATGTCAAGCAGCATTTGAGAAAGCTAAATCACAGTTGGCATCGTCTAGTGTTCTCACACACTTCGATCCGCAATTGCCGATCTTACTGGCTTGCGATGCTAGTGCCTATGGTCTAGGAGCAGTGATATCACACCGAATGACAGATGGTAGTGAAAGGCCTATAGCCTATGCGTCACGTACATTGAGTAAAACAGAGATAAATTACTCACAAATTGAGAAGGAAGCGTTAGGTATCATTTTTGGTGTACAAAAATTCAGGGATTATCTCTATGGCAGGAAATTTGTCTTGGTCACTGATCATAAGCCACTGGTAAAAATTTTGGGACCAAAGACAGGAGTACCAGCGTTGGCTGCTGCGCGTTTACAGAGATGGGCGTTATTGTTGTCAGCGTATCAGTATGACATAATCTACAAAGCCTCGTTAGAGCATGCCAATGCTGATGGGTTATCGCGTTTACCTTTGCAGAAAGTGGCGCCACAAAGTAACCCCAAATTCAGAGTGTCGTGGCTAGAATCAATCCCTGTGTCAGCAAAAGACATAAAGAAAGAGACAGACAAAGACAAAATACTTACCAAGGTGAGACATCTAACACAAGCCGGATGGCCGAAATATGTGAGTGAAGGTGACTTAAAACCATACTGGAACAGACGTGATGAACTTACTGTGGAAGCAGATTGTGTTTTGTGGGGTTTAAGAGTAATAATACCTACATCATTGAGACCTCAGATGTTGAAGGAACTACATGAAGAGCACTTGGGCATTGTTAGGACAAAGGCCTTAGCTAGAAGCCATTTTTGGTGGCCCAGTTTAGATAAGGAGATTGAAGCCATGGTAGATAGCTGTCCTACCTGTCAAAACAACAGACATGCACCTAACAAAGCACCAGTGCATCCATGGAAATGGCCAGAGCTGCCATGGGAGCGAATTCACATAGATTTCGCAGAAAAAGGGAAACATCAATTTTTGTTGGTTAGTGATGCCTATTCACGTTGGCCAGAGGTGAAATTGATGACAAGTACCACAGCTACAGCTACTGTTGAAGCTATAAGGAGTCTGTTTGCAGCTTATGGGCTCCCCCAAGTGGTTGTTTCAGATAATGGCCCACAGCTGGTGTCAAAAGAGTTTGAAACATTTTTGGAAGCAAATGGAGTTAAACATATCAAGTCTGCTCCATACAGTCCATCATCCAATGGATTAGCTGAGAGGTTGGTTCAAACTTTTAAGCAGTCACTGGATAAACAGAAAGATTCTGGACGAGCATTACAACACTGCATAGATAGTTTTCTATTCAGTTACCGAAACACTCCATGTTCATCTACAGAGAACACTCCTTCTCAGTTGTTCCTAAAAAGAAATGTCAGAACCAGGCTGTCACAAGTGACACCAAAGTTTGCAGTGCAAATGCAAGAAAAACAAGCAAATGTGAAAAACAACCAAACCCGTGTGAGAATGTTACAGCCAAATCAAGCAGTGCTGGTTAAGAATTTTCGGGGAGGGGAAGGAAAGAAATGGAAACATGGTGTAATTGAACGAGTGCTGGGTCCTCTTACTTACCTTGTAAACATAGACGGACAAATAAGCAAAAAGCACATTGATCAACTAATTGCTACTAAGGTTTCTGGCCAATGCACTGATACTGAGAATGATGAGGTAATTGCAGAACAATTGTATGATCCTCCTGAAACAGAGATTGTACCCGGTTTTGAACCGGAAGAAGATGAGTTAAACGAAATTGTGAATGAATCAGTCAACGCCCGACCACAGAGAATCAGGCGAGCTCCTGAACGTTTGACATACTGAAATGTTATGTTAGTTAATGAAGATATCCTGTAAAAGATACAGATGATTTTTTTTGTGTTATGGTTGAACATGGATTGACAATGATTTGTAAGTGTAAGTAAACACTATTGTTTTAATGTAAAAGAAATGGATGAGGTTAAAGTTTTCCAGGGAGGAATGTTATGTATGGAGTGATTTACTAACTTCACTTCCCATAATGCCATACTTTTAGGTGGGGGTTATATAAGGTGCCCCCCCCCCCAGTCATGTGCTCGGTACTGCACGGAGACTCATATAGCCGACTTGTATGATTATGCAGTAGTTAATAAAGTTCAACATTATTGTTCAGCACTTCCATGTCCGCCTCCATCAATGTGTATGCGTGACCTCACTCGGACACAACACATTCAATATAATTTAATTAAATATTCAGGAAAAAAATAACATCTAATCTCATCTAATACATTCACTTGCCCAACACCTCAGTCCCACGTTTACATTTAATTTACTTTATGTTGGATTTAGTTAAAAATGTTAAACCCACTGGTCACACAGCTGTGTTAAGTAGCTTTTAAAATATTTGATTGGATAAAACATACATAACATTACTGTAAACATGCATACGGATTCAAGAAAGTCCCAATAAAATAAAATTTTTACGTAACGGACAGGTTATTTTTTCATGTATTACCCAAAAAATTACATCCCGTGTTTCAGTTATTAAAGTAGAAGTAGTTACTTCAAGTTAGAGATATGTAAGCTGTACTAATGGGCTGACACCGAATCTGCTAAATTTCCTTCGGGATCAATAAAGTACATACAGGGGTTGGACAATGAAACTGAAACACCTGTCATTTTAGTGTGGGAGGTCTCATGGCTAAATTGGACCAGCCTGGTGGCCAATCTTCATTAACTGCACATTGCACCAGTAAGAGCAGAGTGTGAAGGTTCAGTTAGCAGGTAAGAGCACAGTTCTGCTCAAAATACTGCAATGCACACAGCATTATGGGACATACCAGAGTTCAGAAGAGGACACACTGTTGGTGCACGTCTTGCTGGCGCATCTGTGACCAAGACAGCAAGTCTTTGTGATGTATCAAGAGCCACGGTATCCAGGGTAATGTCAGCATACCACCAAGAAGGACGAACCTCCACCAGCATCACGTAGTGACCTGGCCACTATCCTGCAAGAAGAATGGCTTAAACTCCCTCTGACCACTGTGCAGGACGCAGTATATGTCATTCCCAAGACCAACTGACGCTGTATTGGCCGCAAAAGGAGGCCCTACACCATACTAATAAATGACTGTGGTCTAAAACCAGGTGTTTCAGTTTCATTGTCCAAACCCTGTATCTATCTATCTATCTATCTATCTATCTATCTATCAGAATCATACCTCAGCAGCAGTGCATGTACCTTACAGTCAACAAAGATTTACATTTACATTTATGGCATTTAGCTGACGCTCTTATCCAGAGTGACTTACAAGGTTAACTGTATTACAGGGAGGCCAGTGTAGTGTTAGGAGTCTTGCCCAAGGACTCTTATTGGTGTAGCTCAGCATAGTCACCCAGACTGGGATTCGAACCCCAGTCTCCCACATGTAGAGGTGGCATCCTGAGTAGTGGTGTTACCCGCTGAGCTACACCAACCACCAAGATGTGGCTAGGCAGTCCGTCCAATCAGCACACACAGCGGAAGAAGGCAGGCCGGGGGAGACAACACAGACGGCGAGTGAAAATGCGAAACAGGGTGCTAATAAACGATACCAGGAGCCAATAAGAAAATATTACATAAATATAAATACCTCCACCTGTCCATCACTCACATTACAACCCTACTGTAAATCAAATATACAGGATCTGGGGATTTGGAGACCTCTACAGAGACCTCCTCCTCCTCCTCCTGCTGCTGTTACTCCTCATGTTCTATTCATCTGCTGAGTTCAGTCATTTCATTAAACATCCATCTAACACATCCACCAGTCCAACAACTTGTCATGTCACACCTCCATCTGTCGAAGTCCTCAGCTGCCCCACACTTGGCCCTGGAGGAACAGGATTTCTACCCCAGAAGGATCGGTACTTTAAAACTCCACTGTGCAGCACTGAGACCTGTCTGGAGGAATTATGTTTGAAATTTGAGAAAAAATATTTTAGAATTTACACACGTTCAAAAAGTTGTAGCACAGCTCCGAACACCGTCAGGCCAAGTCCACGGCGTGGTGCTTTATTTTTTGGTTCGTTTTTTGGTTTCCACTTTCCTTTAACATTTTTCTGAAAATATTAGGACACACTTCCTGTTCATCAGCTGGGTTTTACACGCTGGAAAATTTAAAACAAAACACCAAAAATAAAATAAAAAAGAAAGGAAAAAAAATTATATTCTCACTCAAAATGTAATGTATAAAAATCCATAAATAATTTTTCATAACATGTTATTTATAATACATAACTAATTTTTATTTAACTAAATATTATTTAACTAATTATACATAAAAAAAAACTGTTTTCAGTTTATTACTTGGTGCCTTTTATGTTAATTAAATGTTAATTGGTGCCAATTATTACCACCACTATTATTATTATTATTATTATTATTATTACCACTATTATTATTACTGCTATTAGTAACAGTTATTATTATATTTTTTAATATTGTTATTTATTAGTTATTAGCCTATTATTATTATTATTCAAAAGACAGTTTCTTTGGACCATGTTAAGCACATCATTGCATTGAGTAATTTGCGTACAGCCTTTGATTCCCATCGGTTCTACGTAGTATCTAGTGTGCAGTTTCATAAATAAGAACTAATAAGAGTTTAATAGGTCACTAATACTTCTAGAAGTGTACCATATTTAGCTTTATGACTTTTTTACTTACTGAAACTTTATAATATTTAAAAACCTGAAGTATATGACTTAAGGAACCAAACCTGTTGCTATCTAGAACCTATAGGAATGAAATGCTGGCCATATGTTACATTAATAAGAAGTGATAATTCCTGCTTAACGAGAGGTGAGACAGTGTGTATAGAGCCGTCAGTGATGGATGTGATCATTAACCTGGGAGTGTAGTTGAGCAGAGAGCCGGTGGTCGGGAGCACTGATTACTCAGGAGAGCCGTGAGTGCAGGTAGAACGTTCTCACTGACTGGCCATGTTTCACTGAGTCAGTCACTTTGCAAATTGCACATCACGGTGCTGAATTAATGTGGTACGGCTGGAGCCGTGTGCGTGCGAGGGGCGAGAGGACTCAGAGGATAATTAAACCAATTTTTCTCTGTCTCGTTTCCCGTAACCGCCCGAGGACGAGGACAGGAGCTGTGAAGGTGCTACTACAGTTTAATATGGAACCTGAACACATCATATTTATTAATACGTGCAGAGAAGAGCAGATCAGGTACTACCTACTACCGTCCAGCTTTAAGGCAGAATGATGAATCCTCTATAAGGGCACCACTCTCAGCCTCACATTCCTCAGAGCCCCTTCCTCAGAATGAAAAGCAGGTTACGAATTATTCAAGCTTTCTTTTCCAAGCTAGTGTTAAACACACTACAGAAACTCTGTTGGGCCACATCACTTAAAAGCCTAGTAATAGCCAAATATTTAACATCACATTTTAAACATTATCATTTGACCTTACATGGTTAATCATATTACAGGTAGCCCAGTGCAGTGTTAGGAGTCCTGCCCAAGGACTCTTACTGGTGTAGCTCAGCACAGTCACCCAGACCGGGATTCGAACCAGAGTCTCCCACATGTGGTGGTGCCTCCCTGGCGAGTAGTGGTGTTATGCACAGAGACACAGAAACAGAGGCCGAGAGGGGGGGGGGGGGGGGGGGGGGGGGGGGGGGGGGGGGGGGGACACAGAGGCCGAGAGGGGGGGGGGGGCACAGAGACCAAGAGGGGGACACGCAGAGGCCGAGAGGAGGGGACACGCAGAGACCGAGAGGGGGGGGACACAGAGGCCGAGAGGGGGGGGGACACGCAGAGGCCGAGAGGGGGGGGACACGCAGAGGCCGAGACGGGGGGGGGACACGCAGAGGCCGAGAGGGGGGGGGACACGCAGAGGCCGAGACGGGGGGACACGCAGAGGCCGAGAGGGGGGGACACGCAGAGGCCGAGACGGGGGGGGACACAGAGGCCGAGAGGGGGGGGGGGGGGGACAGAGGCCGAGAGGGGGGGGACACAGAGGCCGAGAGGGGGGGGGACACAGAGGCCGAGAGGGGGGCACACAGAGGCCAAGGGGGGGGTGACACAGACAGACATCTATCCATCTATATAAAAAGAACCGTTAACTTGGGCACTGTCTGGTAAGACCGGTGGTGGTGGCTTGTGCATTTACACCAACAGCCTGTTAATGCCGGAACATGAATGTAGTAATACGGAGTCACTGTTTGGTGCTGGTGGAGTTTATGACCATAAAAACTTAGTGCTCATTATACATTCCACCAAGCACTAACACGCAGGAAGCACTGAACGAACCATGTGCACCACGCCCCCAAACAGACCCTATGGTACAACTCCAAACCCATTATGGTCCTGCGTAGTATCTGTGTTGTAGTTATGCTGTGTATATTACCTGTTCTGATGTTGATACACCTGCACTCTAATCCTGTACGCTGTGCTGCTGTTACCTGCCGCACCTGAAGGACTCCACCTGATTTCTTTCCAGCGTATATTTGAGGTTGCATTGCGGAATGAAAACACTTGACGTGATGATGGCAGAACATCTGGCAGAGCTGCTTAAGATCTGCAAACTGAGTAAAAGAAAAATTCCCCAACAGTCCTGAACAGGAATCCTTCTAAAAACCGAAAACTGGCATACCTCAAGGCTCAATTCTGGGGTCACTGCGGTTCATTACAATGGGATCATCTTTTTAAAAAATAAATTCATTAATAATAATAAAATAAATATCCTTTCCTGATTTGCTATCGCCCATTGTTGGAACATGCAACAGTTTGCCTTTGAAATATGCCTGCATATTTCCGTGGTTCATAACGCATCACATGTTAACATTATAAAAGACCTCCCCGAAAAAGATGGTGTCTAGAAGGCAGCAGATATTATGAAATAATCTAAATTGAATTAGAGATTTGACGGAAAGTGACAATCAGATCACACATTAAATAAAAACAAACTCAAATCTCGTTTTTGTTTATTATGGTAAGAGACTGAATATAAATCAAACCAAAACACTAGATCAAAACCAAATGCATCAAATCAGACATTTAGTCCAAGTTAACTAAAACTCAGACTAGACTGAAATAATCTGAATCATATTTCAGCTCATTAAAACTGATTGAATCGAATCAGATTTGATATAAACCAAATATGACGACATTAGACTCAAATCTGAATCAAACTGAAAGATTAGATCTAATCTACCTAAATCAAGTCATGAGGTAAAAGAATACAATCCCAAAATATTTTATTGATATTGAAACAATCTGAATCAAATTAAAGCTCCAGTTTAAAAACCTAATTGTAATAAATGAGAGATTAGATTAATAAAGGCAGCACACAATCTAAATCAGTTGAGAGATTTGATTGAAAGTGACTAAATTAGATCACACATTTGATCGAAATTAACTGAATCTAGTTAGTTTCTCATGAGAATGAATCTGAATCAAATCGGAACACTAATCCAAAACTACACATCAGAGATCTAATTGAAAATAAGTCAATTAGCCCACTGACTTAACTGAAATAATCTGAATCAAATTAGAGTTTATTGAAACAAATCAACTTTGAATCAAATCAATCATAGACGTGACAGATATGCACTAAATCTAATCAAATGAGACTGAAGTAATCTAAATCAAACTGAAAGATTAGATCTAATCTACTTAAATAAATTAAACCACATAATATTCTAACCTGAAGTAATCTGAATCAAATTTGTTTTCATTGAAACTGACAAACAAATCACAGATTTGAAATTAACTAAATCTGATCACATTAGACTGAAATAATCAAACTAGATTTAGATTAGATCCAACCTACCAAAATCAAATCCTGAATTCAATCACAAAAGATTCTAACCTGAAATGATCTGAATCAAACTGAGATTAATTTTAAAAGGTGGTTGTAATAAATTAGACTAGATCATAAAAAGTAATCAGATATTATGAAAATCTGAATCAAATCATAGATTTCACCAATACAAACCAAATCTGATCACATGACTGAAATAATCTAAATCAAACTGAAAGATTAGAACCAGCCTAACTGAATTAAACCATGAGATTCGACTGAAATGAATTCAGTCACAGAAGGTTCTAACCTGAAATAATCTGAATCAAATTAGAGCTCCAATTTACAAACTAACTGTACAGAGAGATTAGATTGAAACAAAACTGATTTAAAAGGAATCGATTCAGAGAGTGAATCAAACTGAAGTAAATCAGAGCCATCCAGAGCCACATTGAGAGAGAACCACAGGCCCAACACAGACAGACCGATTCCTGTCCCAGTGTCTGTTCCGTCCCAGTTATTCAGTACTAGTCGAGACTGAACTGACACGAGTGTGCTTGTGTTCGAAGTGGACACTTGTGAGAGTCACCAGGAGCTTCCTGTCCATATTGACAGGAGACAGACCAACAGGCTCGCTCTGCTGTCCCACAATCTTTAAAACAGAGTCTCATTAAAGTGGACACGTCCAGTCCAGTCGTCCCTCAGCACCATGAAACTCACACACCGTCAGCATCATTAGCCAGCAGGCATTTCCAGCAGCTCTGTCTGGCCCAGAGCGGGGAGGGCTTCATTGTGTTGTGGTCCAGAAAGAGCTCCGCCACTTCAAAACAGTTTCTGAGAACATGCTCGGCCGGCGTCGCCCGCTGGCACGTCGAGAAGGGCTTGAACACCGCGCTGTGATTGTTCCTTTGTTTCTAAATAGGCCCATTGTTTTTGTACAGCCATTACAGGAACAGCTGCATCGTGCTGAGATCATCATTATCCCTGGGCTCAAGCTAATAACGCTAAACAGCATTAAGCTCATAGTGAGTCCGCTCGTACGCAGCCCAGTAGGAGCCTGCTGCTTAATACCTCCACTGCCTGTCCAAAACAGGACGGCATCTAGCTCTCAGAAAGGTTTTAGGCTTTTCTGGTTGGTGGGCTATAACGGAACTTGCTAGCTGAAGCTGCAAAACTGAGGTTAAACGTGTTAGCTTCCGTCACATGGTGTACCTCAAGGCTCAACGCACGGGTCACTACGGTTCACAGCTAAAGAGATTTAATTAGGAAAGCCTTAAACACTCATCATCAAAAACATAGTCCCACCCAGGAGGACTCGCCAGACAGGAAGGAAACGTGGTGGGTAGGTGAGACACACAAGTTTCACGGTCGCACATGTGACGTAGCGAGGATGGGCCTCGTCGCTGTACCTGACTGACTATAAGGTCGTCCTGTTGTGCAGGCTTCCTGTGGAACCCGTGCTGTAGTGTTGGCAGCATCCTTTGAGAGTGAAGTATGTGCCTCAGAGACGAGTTAGAAGCAATTCCAGAAGTCAGAGAGGGTCGAATCCTAGGGCTCTGAGAAGCAGGACGGTCTTACCCATGTAGTGGGTCGTACCGGTTGTGCAGATACAACCATAGTACCCTGTTGGCATCAGTAGATAGAAGAAGGCATGCACCAGCGACATGAAGGATCTGAGACCTAGACAAACCGTGAAGAGGGAGAACCGACTGGTTATCTGAGATCCACAGTGTTAGCGAGGACTCTCAAACGCTTATAAGAAATAACTGCTAATAAGACAAACCAAGACTCAGAAAACCACTTCGTCCTAGATATGTAGAACCATACCGGCCCAAAGAACTCTTTAAAAGCTTAAGGAGAAATTTAAAGAACACAAGGAGGAACCACTGAGCCACTGAAGAAACACTGGGAGGAACCAAGACTCAGAAGGAGAAACTCTGTAAGGACATGAGGAAGCACTGGGAGGAACCAGGACTCAGAAGGAGAAACTCTGTAAGGACATGAGGAAGCACTGGGAGGAACCAAGACTCAGAAGGAGAAACTCTGTAA
Source organism: Prochilodus magdalenae (assembly GCA_024036415.1). Lineage (NCBI taxonomy): Eukaryota > Metazoa > Chordata > Actinopteri > Characiformes > Prochilodontidae > Prochilodus > Prochilodus magdalenae. Next base: position 37,878 of record JAMWET010000215.1, read on the forward strand.
GGACATGAGGAAGCACTGGGAGGAACCAAGACTCAGAAGGAGAAACTCTAAGGACAAGAGGAAGCACTGGGAGGAACCAAGACTCAGAAGGAGAAACTCTAAGGACAAGAGGAAGCACTGGGAGGAACCAAGACTCAGAAGGAGAAACTCTAAGGACAAGAGGAAGCACTGGGAGGAACCAGGAGTCAGAAGGAGAAACTCTGTAAGGACATGAGGAAGCACTGGGAGGAACCAAGACTCAGAAGGAGAAACTCTAAGGACAAGAGGAAGCACTGGGAGGAACCAGGAGTCAGAAGGAGAAACTCTGTAAGGACATGAGGAAGCACTGGGAGGAACCAAGACTCAGAAGGAGAAACTCCGTAAGGACATGAGGAAGCACTGGGAGGAACCAGGACTCAGAAGGAGAAACTCCCTAAGAACATGAAGAAGCACTGGGAGGAACCAGGACTCAGAAGGAGAAACTCCGTAAGGACATGAGGAAGCACTGGGAGGAACCAGGAGTCAGAAGGAGAAACTCCGTAAGGACATGAGGAAGCACTGGGAGGAACCAGGAGTCAGAAGGAGAAACTCTGTAAGGACATGAGGAAGCACTGAGAGGAACCAAGACTCAGAAGGAGAAACTCCCTAAGGACATGAGGAAGCACTGGGAGGAACCAAGACTCAGAAGGAGAAACTCTGTAAGGACATGAGGAAGCACTGGGAGGAACCAGGACTCAGAAGGAGAAACTCTGTAAGGACATGAGGAAGCACTGGGAGGAACCAGGACTCAGAAGGAGAAACTCTGTAAGGACATGAGGAAGCACTGAGAGGAACCAAGACTCAGAAGGAGAAACTCTGTAAGGACATGAGGAAGCACTGGGAGGAACCAGGACTCAGAAGGAGAAACTCTGTAAGGACATGAGGAAGCACTGGGAGGAACCAGGACTCAGAAGGAGAAACTCCCTAAGGACATGAGGAAGCACTGGGAGGAACCAGGACTCAGAAGGAGAAACTCTGTAAGGACATGAGGAAGCACTGGGAGGAACCAGGAGTCAGAAGGAGAAACTCTGTAAGGACATGAGGAAGCACTGGGAGGAACCAGGAGTCAGAAGGAGAAAGAAACTCCCTAAGAACATTGAAGAAAGCACACTTTACCAGCTGGTGAAGGAGAAACTCTGTAAGGACATGAGGAAGCACTGGGAGGAACCAGGACTGAAGGAACCAGGTCAGAAGAGGCTGAAACTCTGTAAGGGACATGAGGAAACTGGGATTCAATTCAGAAGGAGAAACTCTGTAAGGACATGAGGAAGCACTGGTAAGGAACCGAGGACACACAGAGCTTACACAGACAACTCCGAGCACCGCAAGTGTGCTTAACAGCACTGGCTATGAGGAACCAGGAGTCATCCTCCTCCATCATCATCATCATCATAAAGGACATGAGGAAGCACTGAGAGGAACCAGGACTCAGTCAGGAGAAACTCTGTAAGGACATGAGCTGAACTGGGAATAACCTGGGAGTCAGAAAACACTGCTCTGTAAGAGACATGAGGAAAGCACTGGGAGGAACCAGGAGTGGACGTCGTGAGAAACTCTGTTCCAGCCGATGCTGGAGAGCAGAGAGGAGAGAGAGGACTCAGAAGGAGAAACTCTGTAAGGACATGAGGAAGCACTGAGAGGAACCAGGAGTCAGAAGGAGAAACTCTGTAAGGACATGAGGAAGCACTGGGAGGAACCAGGACTCAGAAGGAGAAACTCGGGATAAGAGATCAGAGGCAGGGCCTGGACGCGTCCCGTGAGGAGCTGTCTGGTGTTTAAGCCACTTTATTAGCTGGTGCTGTTTGAGTTACTGCGGGACTGATGGGGACTGATGGGCGCGAGTCAGCGGAGACTGTGATCTCTGTGGGGAAAGATTCAATTAGCCAGTCGCCTCACAGCAGAACCGTAACACCGAGGCACACAGAGCTCACACAGACACTACGAGCACCGCAAGTGTGCTTAACATTCATCTGGCTATGATCACCACCATCCTCCTCCATCATCATCGTCCTCCATCAGCACTGTGATGAAGGAGCCGCAGACTCCAGTCATTATGATTTGATAAATCATCAGCTGAAAATTAACTGGCTGTCAAAACACTGCTCGGAGCAGAGACAGATAGAGTGTGTGGACGTCGTGCTAATCTGTTCCAGCCGATGCTGTAGAGAGAGAGAGAGAGAGAGAGAGAGAGAGAGAGAGAGAGGTAGACAGACAGAGAGAGAGAGAGAGAGAGAGGTAGACAGAGAGAGAGAGAGGTAGAGAGGTAGACAGACAGACAGAGAGAGAGAGAGAGAGAGTTATTATATACAAATTCCTCCATAAACACACTTCATATTTTAGCGCCCTGCTAGGCTCACGCATCCCAGCGGCCTCCGTGTATCCACAGCCACGCGAGCCGAGCGGGACACTAATCTACTGAGCTCCGCTGTTCCAGATGGTGAGGTAGTTTGTGTGGTTCTACCACCTACGGGACCATGTGCATGTTTCTGGCTGCCTCTTCTACACCGATGCTGCATTGGTGTCAGAAGTGGGACAGCGCCACCCCCCCCCAACAGCCTGGAGAAACATGGCACCACCACAAACCCAAGGGTGATCTGATGGAGAGGACTGCGCGGCAGGTTTGGACCACAGGAGGAGAGTGCAGCACAGGGGAAAAGGAGACAGCATGACAATGGACCAACGGCAGAACCCAGCAGAACGCCAGACAGCGGCGACCTGCAGGCGGAGCAGAATGGCGGCTTTAGCCACAGTACTCCAACAACACTTGAGGCAACGTGTCCAGAGCTTAGTGAGGTACTGGAGGAGCACATGCAGCCGACATGCGGTCGAGGCAAGGAGCGCCACCATGCACTGGGAGATGGATGCAAGAGTTCAGCCGCTCTTTCCAAATTTCCAGGATACTAGTAACAGGACACAGCATTCTTCCCGGTCCTAATCACACTCGGTCTCGGGACTGGGTCAGATCCAAACAGCATGTGGTTCGAATATGCTTGCTTCCCAATCACGAAGTTGCCCCGGTGTTCACCTGCAGGGAAGCTGGTCGATAGCCTCTCCCAGGACATCCGACTCCGAGTGCAGCTAGAGCTGATTTCCCACCAAGTGGGTCTGGGAAGTAGGAGATTCCAGAAACCAGTTCCATGCACGCTAGGACATCAATAACACAAACCACAGCCAGATGTCTCTCCGATTCACCTCACAGGCCACACATGCTCCGCCCACCTTCACAATAACCAACACCAGCCGGCTAACGCTCCCCACTCCGCAGACAGCGTCCCTCGCCCTCCGCTGTAGATCCCTCCTTCATCACTGAGCCAGCACCTATACTAACGTCAGAGAAGGTGAGCGCACCTCCTTCGCCATCATCCATCACTCACTCCTCCTCCCCATAGAGAGTCAGGGATGGAGGGAGGGAGGGATGGAGTGATTCACCGATCTACAGGCCCAAAACTTACTCCAGCCCTCCTTCACACCCATCACCAAACCTCACCGTCCTCGGTCAGATCTGTCCCCAGAGGGCAGCAGTTGGAGAGGAGTCATATCATCGGGGTCCGGGAAGCAGGATGGTCTTGTCAACGTATTAAACGTCATATCTGCCATGGGACTACTACCATAGCACACTGTTGGCAGAAGTGGATAGAGGCTGGCACAAAGGCTCTGGGAGAGCTTACGAACATACAACAGCCGCCATCACAGACCTCCAGCGAGCAGTGGTGTCCTCCATGAGTCCTCCTGTTAGTGCAGGATCATTGGCAGACGGCTGCACCATGCAGGACTACATGCACACAGACCGTTACCACGACTGTCCTTAACACCACGCCACCGTCACCAAAGACTGCAGTGGTGTCGTACCAGACTGTCATGGAGTGACTCAGAATGGCAGCGGGTCATCTTCAGTGACGAGTCCCGCTTTAGTCTTGGTGGAGTCGACCAAAGAATCCGTGTGTGGAGGCACCATGGTCAGCACAGAGATGAACCTTAAGGCCAGAAGGCCTGGTATCACTCCACCTCCACCCCTACCGCACCATCTGCAGGAACTGTGTGAGGATGTTCAAGCTGCATGGGATGGATTATCACAGGACACCATCAGGAACCATACCGAGCTCCATACCGAGACGTCTGGCGTGTTGGGTTAGCGAAAGCGGCGGCTGACGCCATACTGAGAGACGGTTATTATTTGTAAATGGTACTGTGTAAATGGTACGGACCTTTTAACTGAAGTAGGACAGACAGTACGATTTTGACTCCCATTTAATAAACCCAGAAGTGCTGCTCCGGCTTCCTTTGCTACACCACATGGTTTGGGTAAAGCGTGGGCTGCGAGACAGGTCAGATTTAATGAAGGCTGAAGTTTGATGGCTAAGCAGTAAATTTGGTGTTGCACGATAACCTCCCCGAGATTTCTCCCAGATAATTTAGGGGTAGTGATTCCTGGACAGCCGAAGAAGATAGAAGGAATGCTGTTGTTGGACAGTCCTCACCTGGCCCACGTTATCCAGCCTACTGAGAGACAGCTCGGTCCTTAAGACGACTAGCATGTGTTTTCACTCACCCCGATCTATAAATCTGATAAGCTCTCAACAAGGGGGGAACTGAAAACCGGTCTGTCTGGAGATATAGTGACAGTATCGGAGTTGCTTCATCACATCAGCCAATCCAACATTCCCAGATCTAAACTAAACACAATGTAATGTACTAAATGTAGTTTAATATCAGCAAGTACATATTAACCACAAATCTCAAAACAGCGTCTCAAAATAGTACAGTTAAGTACAATTACTTCTATTATGTGTTTAATAGCAATATGATGATATTTAGCATACCAAATATACAGAATATGAAAATAGCGCACGCTCAGTTTATCAGTCATGAGTGTGAGGAAGTATCCAAGTACATCTTAAGTATAATTTTCCTCCCTGGGTTGTTTGTCATGCTGTTTTACAAACAGACCATGTAAATAAAAGAAAATAAACAGCGCTGACTGCAAACAATCTACATAAAACATACAGAATAGGAAAAGGGAACTGGAGAGTTTACCCACCGGCTTCACTCAATGCAATACCAATCAGTTCTCAGCAGCAGTAACGCTAACCAATCAGCTCTCAGCAGCAGTAACACTAACCAATCAGCACTCAGTAGCAGTAACTCTAACCAATCAGCTCTCAGTAGCAGTAACGCTAACCAATCAGCTCTCAGTAGCAGTAACGCTAACCAATCAGCTCTCAGTAGCAGTAACGCTAACCAATCAGCTCTCAGTAGCAGTAACGCTAACCAATCAGCTCTCAGTAGCAGTAACACTAACCAATCAGCTCTCAGTAGCAGTAACGCTAACCAGTCAGCTCTCAGCAGCACAGTAACACTAACCAATCGGCACTCAGTAGCAGTGACGCTAACCAATCAGCTCTCAGTAGCAGTAACGCTAACCAATCAGCTCTCAGTAGCAGTAACGCTAACCAATCAGCTCTCAGTAGCAGTAACGCTAACCAATCAGCTCTCAGTAGCAGTAACGCTAACCAGTCAGCTCTCAGTAGCAGTAACGCTAACCAATCAGCTCTCAGTAGCAGTAACGCTAACCAATCAGCTCTCAGTAGCAGTAACGCTAACCAATCAGCTCTCAGTAGCAGTAATGCTAACCAGTCAGCTCTCAGTAGCAGTAATGCTAACCAGTCAGCTCTCAGCAGCAGTAATGCTAACCAGTCAGCTCTCAGCAGCAATAATGCTAACCAGTCAGCTCTCAGCAGCAGTAACGCTAACCAATCAGCTCTCAGTAGCAGTAACGCTAACCAATCAGCTCTCAGTAGCAGTAACGCTAACCAGTCAGCTCTCAGTAGCAGTAACGCTAACCAATCAGCTCTCAGCAGCAGTAACGCTAACCAATCTGCTCTCAGTAGCAGTAACGCTAACCAATCAGCTCTCAGTAGCAGTAATGCTAACCAGTCAGCTCTCAGTAGCAGTAATGCTAACCAGTCAGCTCTCAGCAGCAGTAATGCTAACCAGTCAGCTCTCAGCAGCAATAATGCTAACCAGTCAGCTCTCAGCAGCAGTAACGCTAACCAGTCAGCTCTCAGCAGCAGTAACGCTAACCAGTCAGCTCTCAGCAGCAGTAATGCTAACCAGTCAGCTCTCAGTAGCAGTAACGCTAACCAGTCAGCTCTCAGCAGCAGTAATGCTAACCAGTCAGCTCTCAGCAGCAGTAATGCTAACCAGTCAGCTCTCAGCAGCAGTAATGCTAACCAGTCAGCTCTCAGCAGCAGTAATGCTAACCAGTCAGCTCTCAGCAGCAGTAATGCTAACCAGTCAGCTCTCAGCAGCAGTAATGCTAACCAATCAGCTCTCAGTAGCAGTAACGCTAACCAGTCAGCTCTCAGCAGCAGTAATGCTAACCAGTCAGCTCTCAGCAGCAGTAATGCTAACCAATCAGCTCTCAGTAGCAGTAACGCTAACCCCTCAGCTCTCAGTAGCAGTGATGCTAACCAGTCAGCTCTCAGCAGCAGTAACATTAGCATAACCCTTCCCCCCATTAAAAGGAAAACTAAAGTAGGCCCGGTCCCCCTCTGGCTCTCGGCCCCACAGCCTGTTAGCGTGTGATGATATTTTCCTGGTCATCTTAGCGTCAGAGCTAAAGGTGATAAACGTCTCAGACTGTCAGAGCGCTTCCCAGCGCCCCCCTCTGGTCATAAATCAGCCGTCCAGCTGGCACGCTAGCTGATAAATGTGCTGCGTGTCCGGCATAGGACTGGACGTCCTGCCGAGCGGAGTGGGGGGAGGGGGACGGTCTTAGAATTTCCGGGGAATAACAGAGCTCCCCTGCTCTCAGTGTTATTAATGGAGGCTGCAGAGGAGCCATTCAGCTGCTGCCAAGTCGCTGTCATCCCTCCACTCTGCTGGGCTCTTCCTGCGTGTCTGAGAACGGAGAAACAGACACACGCATCCCTATTCATCCTGTCCTCTCGTATTCATTACTCTACTGTCCTTGTAGCTGCTTACAGACTCTGTAGTGGGGACTTTAACCGAGGTGTTCGGTAAGGTGCTGGTGGTCTCAGAACTTCATGAACTCCTAGGCCTTGTGGTGACTGGCCAGGACTAGTATGTCCAGAACCGTTATTGGGAAAGGTCAGCTGATGACCATCATACATTCTCCAACTCCTCAAATCCTGTGCTCACAGACATGCGCTCCTCTAAGCATCTAGCTAAGGGTCTGACAACGAAGCTGCTAACCTGAGAAGGCCATAATGAGACACAGAGGCACCGGTAGCTCCAGTGGAAGTCAAGGCAAGACCTAGAAACTGCTTGTATGCTGGACAGAAAGGCAAAGCCAAACCCCCACATGACTCGAGTCGGGTTGAGTTGTATCGATACACCTGAAAATATCACGACCCGATCAATTACTTTGAGCTCATGACCTACGTGCCCTCGGCGTGCAGACCGACAAATAAAGACTTGGAGAAATTAGTAGGTGAAGTTTAAACAGTGCAGCAGCTCCTCCGTTACTCCCCCTCTCTCCGAGAGTTTATTAATCTGGACCATCTGGCCGGCTTCAGAAAGAGCTAACTCTGAAGACACCTCCTTCATTTGGGGCGATAAATTACTCTATTAATTACCTCGCCATTACAGCCGACAGGGTCACCTTCTGCTGCTGGTCTCTCCTCATCCATCACACGCAATCCAGGAGTAACACACACGCTGATGTGAGTGATGGAGCCAATTAGGAAACACTGGACTGAGCCACACCATCTGGGTGTGACGGTGTGTGTGAGAAAGACTTGAGTCTGGGTGCGTTTGTTGGTATTTGATGGTAGTGGCGCAGTACGGATTCCTATCTGTTTATAGGACGTGCAGGTAGATCACAGGTGATCACACTAACCGCTTTTTTTCCAGGGTTAAAGAATTTAGCGGGACTACAGTCGAGCTCAGAGAGAATTTAGGGACTACAGTCGAGCTCAGAGAGAATTTAGGGACTACAGTCGAGCTCAAAGAATTTAGCGGGACTACAGTCGAGCTCAGAGAGAATTTAGGCACTACGGTCAAGTTCAGAGAGAATTTAGCGGGACTACAGTCGAGCTCAGAGAGAATTTAGGGACTACAGTCGAGCTCAGAGAGAATTTAGCGGGACTACAGTCGAGCTCAGAGAGAATTTAGGGACTACGGTCGAGTTCAGAGAGAATTTAGGGACTACAGTCGAGCTCAGAGAGAATTTAGCGGGACTACAGTCGAGCTCAGAGAGAATTTAGGGACTACAGTCGAGCTCAGAGAGAATTTAGGGACTACAGTCGAGCTCAGAGAGAATTTAGGGACTACAGTCGAGCTCAGAGAGAATTTAGGGACTACAGTCGAGCTCAAAGAATTTAGCGGGACTACAGTCGAGCTCAGAGAGAATTTAGGGACTACGGTCAAGTTCAGAGAGAATTTAGGGACTACGGTCAAGTTCAGAGAGAATTTAGGGACTACAGTCGAGTTCAGAGAGAATTTAGCGGGACTACAGTCGAGCTCAGAGAGAATTTAGCGGGACTACAGTCGAGCTCAGAGAATTTAGCGGGACTACAGTCGAGCTCAGAGAGAATTTAGCGGGACTACAGTCGAGCTCAGAGAGAATTTAGCGGGACTACAGTCGAGCTCAGAGAATTTAGCGGGACTACAGTCGAGCTCAGAGAGAATTTAGCGGGACTACAGTCGAGCTCAGAGAGGATTTAGCGGGACTACAGTCGAGCTCAGAGAGGATTTAGCGGGACTACAGTCGAGCTCAGAGAGGATTTAGCGGGACTACAGTCGAGCTCAGAGAGAATTTAGCGGGACTACAGTCGAGTTCAGAGAATTTAGCGGGACTACAGTCGAGCTCAGAGAGAATTTAGCGGGACTACAGTCGAGCTCAGAGAATTTAGCGGGACTACAGTCGAGCTCAGGGAGGATTTAGCGGGACTACAGTCGAGCTCAGAGAGGATTTAGGGACTACAGTCGAGCTCAGAGAGGATTTAGCGGGACTACAGTCGAGCTCAGAGAGAATTTAGCGGGACTACAGTCGAGCTCAGAGAGGATTTAGCGGGACTACAGTCGAGCTCAGGGAGGATTTAGCGGGACTACAGTCGAGCTCAGGGAGGATTTAGCGGGACTACAGTCGAGCTCAGAGAGGATTTAGCGGGACTACAGTCGAGTTCAGAGAGGATTTAGCGGGACTACAGTCGAGCTCAGGGAGGATTTAGCGGGACTACAGTCGAGTTCAAAGAATTTAGCGGGACTACAGTCGAGCTCAGAGAGAATTTAGCGGGACTACAGTCGAGCTCAGAGAGAATTTAGCGGGACTACAGTCGAGCTCAGAGAGAATTTAGCGGGACTACAGTCGAGCTCAGAGAGGATTTAGCGGGACTACAGTCGAGCTCAGGGAGGATTTAGCGGGACTACAGTCGAGCTCAGGGAGGATTTAGCGGGACTACAGTCGAGCTCAGAGAGAATTTAGCGGGACTACAGTCGAGCTCAGAGAGAATTTAGCGGGACTACAGTCGAGCTCAGGGAGGATTTAGCGGGACTACAGTCGAGCTCAGAGAGAATTTAGCGGGACTACGGTCGAGCTCAGGGAGGATTTAGCGGGACTACAGTCGAGCTCAGAGAGAATTTAGCGGGACTACAGTCGAGTTCAAAGAATTTAGCGGGACTACAGTCGAGCTCAGAGAATTTAGCGGGACTACAGTCGAGCTCAGAGAATTTAGCGGGACTACAGTCGAGTTCAGAGAGGATTTAGCGGGACTACAGTCGAGTTCAGAGAGGATTTAGCGGGACTACAGTCGAGCTCAGAGAGAATTTAGCGGGACTACAGTCGAGCTCAGAGAGAATTTAGCGGGACTACAGTCGAGCTCAGAGAGAATTTAGCGGGACTACAGTCGAGCTCAGAGAGAATTTAGCGGGACTACAGTCGAGCTCAGAGAATTTAGCGGGACTACAGTCGAGCTCAGAGAGAATTTAGCGGGACTACAGTCGAGCTCAGAGAGAATTTAGCGGGACTACAGTTGAGCTCAGAGAGAATTTAGCGGGACTACAGTCGAGCTCAGAGAATTTAGCGGGACTACAGTCGAGCTCAGAGAGAATTTAGCGAGACTACAGTCGAGCTCAGAGAGAATTTAGCGGGACTACAGTCGAGCTCAGAGAGAATTTAGCGAGACTACAGTCGAGCTCAGAGAGGATTTAGCAGGACTACAGTTGGTAAACAAGTTTCCAGGATTTCCAGGACTTAGCTTGAGGAGAGTGCCATCCACTGAGTGTGTTCAGCATTGTTTACCATTACTCCAAATCCACCAATAACACACAAACCACAACCACCGAAACCCAAACACACACTAAAGGAAAAGAATCAAGACCAACTTCAGTCCCCGAGTCCACAGATAAATAAACCAAAGAGCTCACCAGATCAATTGTGTGACCTGTCCCCTCAGTGGCTTGTCCTAAAGTCCCTCCATGCAGCAGGTTGTTGATCCAGAGGTAGATGGACACAGATTTACAGCACAGGATCATGAGGCATGGAGGAAAAACACTTTCATTGGGCCTGCTTTCAGCTTGTAAACAGACCCCTCTCTGTAATACTGACCCTCAGTGGACGGGCGGGGAACTGCAACAACGTGAGAACCTGCCATAGAGTTCAGCCAGAATGTTGCGGGACTACAGTCAACGTCGGACAGAATTTGGTCAGGTAGAATTTAGATGAAGGTTTATTAAGCTGCAGTTGGGATGTGGGCTGGCTGGGGTTGGTCTAGAACGGAGAACGTTCTCCGCCTGTATATACAGTATTTAACGCTGTACTCCTGACAGGACGTCAGATGTAAATCCATGGAAACCAAAAGTGATCAAGCCCTAAGGTTAATTGCTGTATCTCTTCTACTGGCCTTTGGTGGCTGTACCCTCTGTGGTGCCACTAGACGTTACTGACCGTGGATGACTTCTGAAACATGTGACACACTTAGTCAGGGTTATTGACACTCTGCCATGATACACACACCCATATGTCACCGTCACTGTAGAATTTCAGAGGTGTCATCAGCTGCGGCGGGATCAATGGTGCCGGAGCGCTGTATTGGCACTCCCTCAGTGAAGGAGAGCACTGCTGGAGTCTCTTACAGGTCAGACAGACTGACAGGTGTGTCCGGGATCAGGCCCAAAGGAGCAGCGCTAGCTCCCGCCTGGAAATGAAGAACCTTACAGATCTCCTCCTTCTCCTGCGGTACTACCACCCCCGTATCTGTTCCACCATGTTCCACATCTACGACCCCTGTTCTGTTCCACCATGTTCCACATCTACTGCATGTGTTCCACCACGTTCTACATCTCCCATCCTGCATGTGTTCCACCATGTTCTACATCTCCCATCCTGCATGTGTTCCACCACGTTCTACATCTCCCATCCTGCATGTGTTCCACCACGTTCTACATCTCCCATCCTGCATGTGTTCCACCATGTTCTTTATCTACCATCCTGCATGTGTTCCACCACGTTCTACATCTCCCATCCTGCATGTGTTCCACCATGTTCTATGCTTGTGTAACTGAACTCATGCAGATGGTGGATGAGTTGTAGGTGCGGTTTGCATGATGCTAATGGTGTATAAGCTTCTGTTACTCATGTCATCCACGTGTGTATCATCACTGCAGTGCTAAAGAAGCAGAACCCCAACACGTGCTGGCTGCCTGTGTTATGGGAAAGAGGGAAAGTGGGTAAATTAGACTTTTGTTTTCCTTCACAGGACTGTGTCTCTAATTGAGGGGAGAGTTTCCTGCAGGTGTGCTCCTGCAGGCCCAATTAAAGTGATTAAAATCGTTTAGGAGCTGCTCTGTCATCACGCTGTTATCACTTATCTGCACAGCCAAACACTCGCATGCTGTCGGTAATGAACCGTCGTCACTAAAGTGGAGCATATGGTTATGTCTGCTCCAGCTGGTGTGATCGCTCTGCGCACAACAAATCATCAGTACACACAACACTACTGTCACACACGACTTGACTGGCTTTATAAAGCCCTCGCCAACATGAGAGTTATCCACAAATAGGAAACACAGAAAAACACCTTACAGGGCAGGAAGTGGAGAACTACAGCTAAATATAAACATAGCACATTCAAGCAGGAGATATCAGTCCATAAACGCCCTCCATAAACGCTCCTATACGCTAGAACAGGAGATATCAGTCCATAAACACCCTCCATAAACGCTCCTATACGCTAGAACAGGAGATATCAGTCCATAAACGCCCTCAATAAACGCTCCTATACGCTAGAACAGGAGATATCAGTCCATAAACGCCCTCAATAAACGCTCCTATACGCTAGAACAGGAGATATCAGTCCATAAACACCCTCAATAAACACTCCTATACGCTAGAACAGGAGATATCAGTCCATAAACGCCCTCAATAAACACTCCTATACACTAGAACAGGAGATATCAGTCCATACACGCCCTCAATATACACTCCTATACACTAGAACAGGAGATATCAGTCCATTAACGCCCTCAATAAACACTCCTATACACTAGAACAGGAGATATCAGTCCATAAACGCCCTCAATAAACACTCCTATACGCTAGAACAGGAGATATCAGTCCATAAACACCCTCATTAAACACTCCTATACGCTAGAACAGGAGATATCAGTCCATAAACACCCTCAATAAACGCTCCTATACACTAGAACAGGAGATATCAGTCCATAAACGCCCTCAATATACACTCCTATACACTAGAACAGGAGATATCAGTCCATAAACGCCCTTAATATACACTCCTATACGCTAGAACAGGAGATATCAGTCCATAAACTCCCTCAATAAACACTCCTATACACTAGAACAGGAGATATCAGTCCATAAACGCCCTCAGTAAACGCTCCTATACGCTAGAACAGGAGATATCAGTCCATAAACTCCCTCAATAAACGCTCCTATACGCTAGAACAGGAGATATCAGTTCATGAACATGCCCTCAATAAACGCTCCTATACACTAGAACAGGAGATATCAGTCCATAAACGCCCTCAGTAAACACTCCTATATGCTAGAACAGGAGATATCAGTTCATAAACATGCCCTCAATAAACGCTCCTATACGCTAGAACAGGAGATATCAGTCCATAAACACCCTCAATAAACACTCCTATACGCTAGAACAGAAGATATCAGTCCATACACGCCCTCAATAAACGCTCCTATACGCTAGAACAGGAGATATCAGTCCATAAACACGCCCTTAATAAACGCTCCTATACGCTAGAACAGGAGATATCAGTCCATAAACACGCCCTTAATAAACGCTCCTATACGCTAGAACAGGAGATATCAGTCCATAAACGCCCTCAGTAAACACTCCTATACGCTAGAACAGGAGATATCAGTTCATAAACATGCCCTCAATAAACGCTCCTATACGCTAGAACAGGAGATATCAGTCCATAAACACGCCCTCAATAAACGCTCCTATACGCTAGAACAGGAGATATCAGTCCATAAACGCCCTCAATAAACGCTCCTATACGCTAGAACAGGAGATATCAGTCCATAAACGCCCTCAATATACACTCCTATACGCTAGAACAGGAGATATCAGTCCATAAACGCCCTCAATAAACGCTCCTATACGCTAGAACAGGAGATATCAGTCCATAAACACGCCCTCAATAAACACTCCTATACGCTAGAACAGGAGATATCAGTCCATAAACGCCCTCAATATACACTCCTATACGCTAGAACAGGAGATATCAGTCCATAAACGCCCTCAATAAACACTCCTATACGCTAGAACAGGAGATATCAGTCCATAAACACCCTCAATAAACACTCCTATACGCTAGAATAGGAGATATTAGTCCATAAACCCCCTCAATAAACACTCCTATACGCTAGAACAGGAGATATCAGTCCATACACGCCCTCAATAAACGCTCCTATACGCTAGAACAGGAGATATCAGTCCATAAACACCCTCAATAAACACTCCTATACGCTAGAACAGGAGATATCAGTCCATAAACGCCCTCAATAAACGCTCCTACACGCTAGAACAGGAGATACCAGTCCATAAACCCCCTCAATAAACACTCCTATACACTAGAACAGGAGATATCAGTGAGAAGCAGTCAGATTTCAGTTTCTCACCTGTGGAAACTATTAGCTGCTGTTTGAATGTCGTATGAGGGGAAAGTATTTGTTCTGTGTAATTATAAATGTAATCCTAATATAATCATTACTCATAACCTGCTTCCTGCTTAATATCAAACTCTCCTGAGCCTCAGAGCCGGTGCTGTGTCCCACCAAGACTACAGTCAGGGGTCTGCCCTGAGCCTCGCTGTAGAGTCATTAGAGCAGGTCTGTCAGGTCTTTTCTTAGAGCCGTTTCTCCTCTCAGCTCTGATCATACTTCCTGTGCTATGAGGAAGTCCAGCTTCTGACCCTCAGACCTCTGTGTGCGTGTAGCTGGTGGGAAAAGCTGGCTTGGCAGCGTGAGCAGCTCAGGTGCAGCTGGGAACAATGGCCTGAGTTATAGCCCCGCTGGAGGAGAGAGGCAGGGGGGACACAGGCATCAATGTTTCGCATTACAAGACGGATTCACTCTGTAGCCACTCCGCTGAGGAATATTACTCCGGCCTCGCAGTGTTCCGCACAGCAGGCCGCCTGGAAGGTTAAAACATACATCAGTGGTGAAGTGTTAATAAGGCACGGGCCTGTAGGTGTAGCTGATATATGTAGAAGCATGCATACATCACACGGCCACTTTATTAGAAACACCCACCTTGTGCCTCCACTAACTGGCCACTTTATTAGAAACACCCACCTTGTTCTTCCACTAACTGGCCACTTTATCAGAAACACCCACCTGTGCTCCAGCATACTGGCCACTTTATTAGAAACACCTACCTTGTGCCTCCACTTACTGGCCACTTTATTAGAAACACCCACCTTGTGCTTCCACTCACTGGCCACTTTATTAGAAACACCTACCTTGTGCCTCCACTCACTGGCCACTTTATTAGAAACACCCACCTTGTGCCTCCACTCACTGGCCACTTTATTAGAAACACCCACCTTGTGCCTCCACTCACTGGCCACTTTATTAGAAACACCCACCTTGTGCCTCCACTCACTGGCCACTTTATTAGAAACACCCACCTTGTGCCTCCACTCACTGGCCACTTTATTAGAAACACCCACCTTGTGCTTCCACTCACTGGCCACTTTATTAGAAACACCCACCTTGTGCCTCCACTCACTGGCCACTTTATTAGAAACACCCACCTTGTGCCTCCACTCACTGGCCACTTTATTAGAAACACCCACCTTGTGCCTCCACTCACTGGCCACTTTATTAAAAACACCCACCTTCTGCTTCCACTCACTGGCCACTTTATTAGAAACACCTACCTTGTACTTCCACTCACTGGCCACTTTATTAGAAACACCCACCTTGTTGGGTGGAACTACAGGAGGGGGGTTCTGATAAAGTGGCCATGGCATGAATATTGCATCACTGGATGAAGACTCAGAGTGCGGCTGCTGGAGAGGTGCGGTAATACAGCGATACTGTAGCTGTTTGCACATTACAGTGTAATCACTCATTCAGTCACAACATGATCGATCGTACGTACATCCGCAAGCCTCAGCAACCGTAATCAATCTCAGGGAATTCTGCTCCTGTATTGATTCGTCTGGTGGAAGTCGGACGCTGGAAGTGATTTTTTTAGGTGAGGCTGTGCGAGGAGACACTGCTGGTATCGACTGTACTATTGGCTCACACACAGTCTGGTAAGACTCTGACAGGAACGGGGTCCTGCTTTAGCCCACTCCGTCGATACCCAGCCGATATGTACACCATCAACATCCATCATGGCCAGAGGAGGCAGGAGGACGCGGGAGCAGGGAACAGGTACTATCAGCTTCACAGGCATGAAAGGTAAGCCAGGTTCAGAAGTGCTTCGCATCTATGGGCACTATTGAGGGTACTACCCCACAACCCATGAGTACCTCTCCATCACAGTGAGGGTACCTTCCCAAAGGTTTGTGACGGTAACTCCCCACCACCATGTTCTTGCCGTACCACCGATGTCTAAGGGTACCTACCCAACAGCATGAGAGGGTCCCACAACACAAGTTGTGAGAGTACCTCCTCATCACAGTGAGGGTACCTTCCAAACAGTGTGTGAGGGTACTGTCCCGTCATCGTGAGGATACTTTCCCAATGGTGTGTGGGGGTACTTATCCAACAACATGACAGGCTACCACAGCATCACCATGAGGGTACGTCCCCATCACCATAAGGGTATCTACTCAACGCCATGTGAGGGTACCTCACCATCATCAAAAGATTACCTTTCCAACAGCGTGTGAGGGCACCATCTCATAACCGACACCATGAGAGGGTACCACACCACAAGTTGTGAGAGTACCTCCTCATCACCATCAGGGTACCTTCCAAATAGTGTGAGGGTACTGTCCCGTCATCGTGAGGATACTTTCCCAATGGTGTGTGGGGGTAATTACCCAACAACATGACAAGCTACCGCCACATCACCATGAGGGTACATCCCCATCACCATTAGGGTATCTACCCAAAGCAATGTGAGGGTATCTACCCAAAGCCATGTGAGGGTATCTACCCAACAATGTGTGACTATACCTCCCCATCATCAAAAGATTACTTTTCCAACACTGTGTGAGGGTACCATTTCATAACTGTGAGGATACTTTCCCAATGGTGTGTGAAGGTAACTTCCCATCACCATGAAGGGTACTTATCTAACAACATGAGGTCTACCACAGCATCACAGTGAGGGTACCTTTCCAACAGTACATGAGAATACTTCCTCATCACCATGAGGGTACCTACCCAACTACGTGTGAGGGTAGGATGGTGGGTGAGGGTACCTCCCCATCATCAAAAGGATACGTTTCCAACAGTGTGTGAGGGTATCATGTCTCATTATTGTAAGAACACTGCCTCAACGTTCTAAGGGTACCACTCCATGGTCATGAGAGATCCAACCCATAGCTCGCCGGGGTACCACACCATTGCCAGGAGGGTGCCACCCTATCGTAGAACGTAGGAGGGGCATCTCCCTAACGTCATGAACATTCATTAACAGGATCACCACACTTGGTTGTCTAGCTCCTGATTCCAAACCTTTAAACACTAGAGTACGTAACCGGCCCAGTTTACATCACTGTCCCTCCCTCCCTCTTTCCCTCCCTCCTTCCTCTCTCTCTCTCTTTCTCTCTCCCTCATCCCTTCCCTCATTATCTCTGTAGAACATCTGCTTGGAGTCTCTGCCTCTCCTTGACCTGCTTTTCATTGTTACTCCAAATTCACTCTGAAAATAAACACTGGACAGGGACCAGAACTTCCACCAAACTCAGCACCCGTTGCCGTGGAGAGGGGGAAATCCTCACCGAGTGGTGGTTTCCTCCATTAAAGTGAAAAAAGGGAAACTTACAGTCAGCCCACTCAACCAACCCAGACACGCTTGTCTCTTCAGCACCTACTGGAGCTGTGAGGGTAATGTAGGTACACTGCTCCTACAACGTCACCTTTGGGTGGGCATTCGAATGACTTGGGTGGGCTTCCTAAATAAACAAGGGTGTAGTTTAATTTTGAGAAGGTGGGGGGAAAAAAAATCTAATTACAGCATCCAGTTTTTATAGGGTGTCTAGGGGGCTACATGGTTCTAGCTAACGGAACCTGTTCTCCTTCAGGGTTCTGTGCTGATGATGGTGTGAATAGACGTCAGTGTCAGACTAATGAATGAGCTTCTATTAAAGACTGGTGGACTGAGAGACACTAGAGTCTCTTCACCTACACTGAGCTGATGAAGAGTCCTGTTCCAGAAATGATAATAGAACATTAGAGCCGTAATAAACCATGCTCCTATTACTCTCCATACTTAAGTACATCTGAAGGTACATACTTTAGTACTGGTACTCTCCATACTTCAGTACATCTGAAGGTACATACTTTAGTACTGTTACTCTCCATACTTAAGTACATCTGAAGGTACATACTTTAGTACTGGTACTCTCCATACTTCAGTACATCTGAAGGTACATACTTTAGTACTGTTACTCTCCATACTTAAGTACATCTGAAGGTACATACTTTAGTACTGGTACTCTCCATACTTCAGTACATCTGAAGGTACATACTTTAGTACTGGTACTCTCCATACTTCAGTACATCTGAAGGTACATACTTTAGTACTGTTACTCTCCATACTTAAGTACATCTGAAGGTACATACTTTAGTACTGGTACTCTCCATACTTAGGTACATCTGAAGGTACATACTTTAGTATTGTTACTCTCCATACTTAAGTACATCTGAAGGTACATACTTTAGTACTGGTACTCTCCATACCTAAGTACATCTGAAGGTACATACTTTAATACTGGTACTCTCCATACTTAAGTACATCTGAAGGTACATACTTTAGTACTGGTACTCTCCATACTTAAGTACATCTGAAGGTACATACTTTAGTACTGTTACTCTCCATACTTAAGTACATCTGAAGATACATACTTTAGTACTGGTACTCACCATACTTAGGTACATCTGAAGGTACATACTTTAGTATTGTTACTCTCCATACTTAAGTACATCTGAAGGTACATACTTTAGTATTGTTACTCTCCATACTTAAGTACATCTGAAGGTACATACTTCTGAAAGGTACATACTTTAGTACTGGTACTCTTGGTACTCTCCATACTTAAGTACATCTGAAGGTACATACTTTAGTACTGGTACTCTCCATACTTAAGTACATCTGAAGGTACATACTTTAGTACTGGTACTCTCCATACTTAAGTACATCTGAAGGTACATACTTTAGTACTGGTACTCTCCATACTTAAGTACATCTGAAGGTACATACTTTAGTATTGTTACTCTCCATACTTAAGTACATCTGAAGGTACATACTTTAGTACTGGTACTCTCCATACCTAAGTACATCTGAAGGTACATACTTTAATACTGGTACTCTCCATACTTAAGTACATCTGAAGGTACATACTTTAGTACTGGTACTCTCCATACTTAAGTACATCTGAAGGTACATACTTTAGTACTGTTACTCTCCATACTTAAGTACATCTGAAGGTACATACTTTAGTACTGGTACTCTCCATACTTAGGTACATCTGAAGGTACATACTTTAGTACTGTTACTCTCCATACTTAAGTACATCTGAAGGTACATACTTTAGTACTGGTACTCTCCATACTTAAGTACATCTGAAGGTACATACTTTAGTACTGGTACTCTCCATACTTAAGTACATCTGAAGGTACATACTTTAGTACTGTTACTCTCCATACTTAAGTACATCTGAAGGTACATACTTTAGTACTGGTACTCTCCATACTTAAGTACATCTGAAGGTACATACTTTAGTACTGTTACTCTCCATACTTAAGTACATCTGAAGGTACATACTTTAGTACTGTTACTCTCCATACTTAAGTACATCTGAAGGTACATACTTTAGTACTGGTACTCTCCATACTTAAGTACATCTGAAGGTACATACTTTAATACTGGTACTCTCCATACTTAAGTACATCTGAAGGTACATACTTTAATACTGGTACTCTCCATACTTAAGTACATCTGAAGGTACATACTTTAGTACTGGTACTCTCCATACTTAAGTACATCTGAAGGTACATACTTTAGTACTGGTACTCTCCATACTTAAGTACATCTGAAGGTACATACTTTAGTACTGGTACTCTCCATACTTAAGTACATCTGAAGGTACATACTTTAGTACTGGTACTCACCATACTTAAGTACATCTGAAGGTACATACTTTAGTACTGTTACTCTCCATACTTAAGTACATCTGAAGGTACATACTTTAGTACTGTTACTCTCCATACTTAAGTACATCTGAAGGTACATACTTTAGTACTGTTACTCTCCATACTTAAGTACATCTGAAGGTACATACTCCAGTGGATGACTAATGGGAGGAACTGACACTGGGGAGGAATTTAACTCAGTACATGGTGTGTGTACTTTCGTTTACCACTGTTAAATCCCAGATACAAACCTGTCACCTGTGTGTGTGTGTGTTTGTGTGTGTGTGTGTGTGTGTGTGTTTGTGTGTGTGTGTGTGTGTGTGTGTGTGGGCGCTGACTGTAACTGCGGGTGAATGATCCTTCTGCAGCCACTGACCACAAATCAAAGCAGAGCTGGGCAGCTTTTCAGCTGATGCTGCGGTCATTGTGGTGACACAGGAAATCAGACCCGACCGGACGCTCACAGATTCTAGGAAGGCAATCTGATCCCTGTGTGTATTTGTCTCTTTGTGGGGACAGGCACCCTCCCCAAACCGTTTAAGTCTGCTCTGCACAAGGACAAAACACATTCCTCCAAAAACGACAGCTTCTAGACGAAAGTAAAACAAAGCTGATCTCCTGGCTGCTGAGGTTAACGTGAGGGTTGGGTTACACACCCACACACACACACATACCCATAGAGGCAATTAGCGCACCGGCTCTAAACCTCACATCAGCGTCTCACAGGAGATCCAGAACTGTGAGAGTGAGGACGGTGGTGATGAATGGATCTGGCAGCGTACTGACGGACCCCACAAAGTCTTCCTGAGGTCTTCTCCGAGTGATTTACACCGAGGTTTAATAACACTCAGCAGCAGTGCGGTCTGTCAGGGGCTCTAAAACATCTCTGCCGGCTAGAACCTTCACAGAACTGTCTCGTGTCCAAAGCTCCACTAACCTCTTATTAACCAGAAATCCAACCTGATGTTTCTTTATTCTACTAACAGCTGC
Source organism: Prochilodus magdalenae (assembly GCA_024036415.1). Taxonomy (NCBI): domain Eukaryota; kingdom Metazoa; phylum Chordata; class Actinopteri; order Characiformes; family Prochilodontidae; genus Prochilodus; species Prochilodus magdalenae. The sequence continues at coordinate 58,711 of JAMWET010000215.1, forward strand.
ACTGGAACTGAGAAGGACACTATGGGTCAGATTTATTCATGGACGTATGTTAGCATATGGACAGTAGGGATGTGTCCCTAGGAATATTTTGGGAGGAGAGGATTGTCTCTACCAATAGTTCAAGAAATTGTCCCTGCCAGCATTTTTTGGGAATATAAAATTGACCATACCAATACTGTGGGAGGATAGAATTGATCCTAGCAGTGTTTTGGGAGGGTAGAATTGATTCTGCTGATATTTTGGGAGATTAGAAATTACCATACCAATATTTTAGGAGAGTAAAATTGACCCAATTGATATTTTAGGAGGGTAGAGTTGACCCTACCAATATTTTAGTAGGGTAGAATTGACCCTACAGATGTTTTAGGAGTGTAGAATTGACCCGACCGATTTTAAGAAGGTATAATTGACCTTAGCAACATTTTAAGAGGGTAGAATTGATCCTACCGATTTTTAGCAGGGTTGAATTGGCACTTCTGATATTTTGATTGGGTAGAATTGACCCTACCGATTTTTTGGGAGGGTATAATTGACCTTACCAATATTTTAGAAGGGTAGAATAGACCCTACCGATTTGTAGGAGGGTTGAATTGGCACTACTGATATTTTAGGAGGGTAGAATTGACGCTGTCAGTGTTTTACGAGGGTAGAATTGACCTTACTGATATTTTAGCAGGATAGAATTGACCCTACCAATTTTTAGGAGGGTAGAATTGACCCTACCAATTTTTAGGATGGTAGAATTGACCCTGTCGTGTTTTAGGAGAGTAGAATTGACCTTACTGATATTTTAGGAGGATTGACTTGACCGTACCAATTTTTAGGAGGGTAGAATTGACCCTACCAATTTTTAGGATGGTAGAATTGACCCTGTCGTGTTTTAGGAGAGTAGAATTGACCTTACTGATATTTTAGGAGGATTGACTTGACCGTACCCATATTTCAGGAGGGTGGAGTTGACCTTACCAATTTTTCGGGAGGGTAGAATAATATTACCTTATTACCTCATAAAAGGCCTTTCCTGGATGCTCCTTTTATGCCCAATTCTGAGTGCTATTTCCCATAACAATGTTCCTGCTCCCAGCTTGCTCCTGTCCCAACCTCTTTGGAGTGTGTTACAGGCATCAGTTTCAGACTGAGTGTATATTAATGTTTTTTTTTTCAAGTAAAACATATTTTTAAAAACCTGCTTTTATAGAATTGGCTTTTTATATACGCTGCCTAAAACTGCAGTACCCCTCAAAACACCACCCCCGCCCCTGGACCTGCTGTAGAGAAATCACTGTGGGTGAGTAATCATAAATCTTGTTTTATCAGTGCGGTGTTGGAAGGAGAGAGGGCTTTAATCTCGTCTGAGTGACGGATTCTGCCCTTCAACTGAGGTTACACAGTCACACATATACATCACCGCCCTGATTGCTGTTTCGCAGCTTGATTAGAGAAGCTTATAGACACAGAATGAATGAATAAATCTCCGGGGACAGCAGGTGTGATGGGTGTAATGACCCCTATATGACCCCACCACAGTGGGTTTCACTGCATAACCTGTACTGGCCAGGTCATTCATCAAGGACCGCTTTAATGAAGCCACAGTGCCGACAAAACGCCGTAGTCAACCAAATTTTCACAACGTATATAATGGGAGGTGACAAACTCAGTTCCTGGCAGAACACAGCTCTACAGAGGTTAACGGATTCCCCTTTTCTATAAAGATCTGAACTCAACCTGCTTTAAACTCCCTTTCCTAGTACGGAATTTAACGAGGTGGAACGTGTGTTTAATGGAATCATCAGCACTAAGCTCTGGAGGTCTTTCCTTTAAATGAGTCTAAATGAACATTAGAATACAGAATTAGGGAATCCCTGTTAGTCCTGCTGTAGGAGCCAGGCCTGCCGGAGTCACTGCTGCACTCTGTTAACACCGTATAGTGTGTTCAGGTCTGTCAGAGCTAACAGTCTGTCTGATCCCTCTGTCTGAGCTGAGCTGCTGCCCATCCTGTGCGGCCTGATGCTGTTGCTACATCTGCTCTGACTGGGAGCCACTGGGAGCCTTTAACCCCCTCGGAGCTCCTGGCTGTCCTGCACTGTGGAGGCTTGGCCTGCATCCTCCTGACCCATCTTATGACCCAGCTACTGAACTACAGACCAACCAGACATTTATTATTCTACCTTACAAACACTAAACACTCTTACCTGTGCTGGTCTTGATCTGGTGTTGATTAGAGGAGGATGGGTTCCCCGTTTGAGTCTCGGTTCCTCTCGAGTTGTCTTCCTGTTGAACTGACGGAGGCTCTCCTTGCCCCTGTGGCCCCTGGCTTGCTCACTGGGAGCTCGAACACCAGATTCTTTGTAAAGCTGCTTTGTGAGGACATCATTAGTAAAAAGTGCTGTATGAATAAGTGTTGACTTCACTGGGGAATATGTTGGTCTCAGGACATTACGTGGAGTTAGACTCCGGTATGAGAACACAGCAGGACATCAGACTCAGGCCTGTATATGTGAAGACAGTAGACTATCATGATTATGTGGGACACTGGGGACGATGCTGGACAGAGGAACAGCAAGATGATGGTCAGCCCAGCAACCATGATGCTGAAAGACTCAGGACAATGATAGAAGATAAAGCGATGATGATGGACCAAGGAGAACATTAAAGCTGATGGACTAAATCATAATGGGCTCAGGGCCACACTTGATGAACTTTGGATGACGGGCTCAGTATGGACTATCGAATCAAATCAACTTTATTCCCATCTGATGACCAAACTCACACGGGGGGACCCATCCTCCTCTGGTCCAAACCACAGTCTGAAACTCTTCACAGTAACATCAGCTGAGTATCGGATTACGCTGATCTAGTCATAGTGGTGACGATAAAGTTAATGAAGAGCTAATCGTGGAATAATATTCTGACGCAGGGAGCAATAGCGGAAATTAATCTGCAGTGGGAAAGCCTGGTTAGTCCTTCATCAGTGTTGGACTGGGCAGGTAAGCAGCAGGACAGTCTCAGTATCAAGCCGGACTGAAGGGCAGCCATTAGCTCGGTATGGGTAAAGAGAGGCCCTAGCTCTGTTAGGGACTAATTACGGAACACAGGAAGTATGAACATTCCCAGAGTGTGGCAGCAACTGACTATTGCAGCCTGGCTAAAGGACAGAACCAGAAGGTAACACAGACTTGGGAGCACCCTGAAACACTGGCACCCAACCGCTCCACCTTCGACTAATGGACTCAGGACTAATGGACTCAGAACAACATGTGACAACATGTGATAATGATGGACTCGGGAAAACACACATGGCCATGTTGATGAACATCCACAAGAGACGCTGAAACGCCAGTGACAGACTAAAGATGGGCTAAATGATCCATGACAACATGTGACGATGGGCTCGGGACAACACAGGTGATGGTAATGGATTTAGGACAACATGTGATTAGGATGGAAGGAAACACATTGTGATGGGTAGCATGTGATTAACAATGGTAATAACAATCATAGTGGCTCAACATGTCATGACTCCCTCCTGAGTCAGTCAAAATCGTCATGCATGTTGAGCATCACCTATTGTCTATCATCATCACCTAGCAGCACTTAGTGATGATGATGGACAACGTAGGTGATGCTGAACATGCATGACGATTTGATGGACTCAGGACAACGTGTAATGATGTAAACGACAAAAGAAGACAAATGTGATGATGGACTCGGACAATACTCATGATAAGAACCCAATGATGAGCCGTTATTAAGTAAACAGTACATGATTACATGATGATTAATATTAGGT
>JAMWET010000215.1:70000-137154 GCA_024036415.1 Prochilodus magdalenae
AGAGGGTTTGGTGTGAGGTGTGTACAGAGTGAGGGAGAGAGGGTTTGGTGTGAGGTGTGTACAGAGTGAGTGAGAGAGGGTTTGGTGTGAGGTGTGTACAGAGTGTGGGAGAGCGGGTGTGGTGTGAGGTGTGTACAGAGTGAGGGAGAGCGGGTTTGGTGTGAGGTGTGTACAGAGTGAGGGAGAGAGGGTTTGGTGTGAGGTGTGTACAGAGTGAGGGAGAGAGGGTTTGGTGTGAGGTGTGTACAGAGTGAGGGAGAGTGTATTCAGAACCTCCTCATGTAGGAACTTCCTGTGAGGGAGCTTTTAGAGGGGACGTCTGGTTACCTTCACCACCACTGTGCTGTTTCACACCTCTGAATGACTGTGTTCACATCTTATCTCAGAAATTTGGATGGTGGAGTAGTTCCCCTTTAAAGGGGCTCTTAGTTTTATGACTGTGCTGGGTGTTATTCCGAGCATTTCTCACCTGGGACTCTCTCTCTCTGTCTCTCTCTCCCTCGCTCCCTCCCTCTCTGGATGATGCAGTGCCATGCCTGCCTAGCTGACAGCATCATTTCATCTTAATGTCTTCTCCCGCCACCACGCTCTGCAGACGAGCCAATCAGCAACCAGATGTCTAGGCCCCAGCCAATCACATCCAGCCTTCGGAGGCCAAGGGTCACAGAGTCCCACCCTCTGGAGCTCCTGAAAAACCACAGACCAATTAATCAACTTCAACCACACTGATCTCCACCAGCTCCCCCAGCAGCCCCTGGAACATGTATCCGATAGAGTAGGACAACAGAGAGAGAGAGAGAGAGAGAGAGAGAGGGAGAGAAAGAAAGAAGGAGAGAGAGAGAGAGAGAGAGAGAAAGAAGGAGAGAGAGAAAGAAGGAGAGAGAGAGAGATGGAGAGAGAGAGAGCGAGAGAGAGAGGAGAGAGAGAGAGAGATGGAGAGAGAGAGAGAGAGAGAGAGAGAGATAGAGAGAGAAAGAAGAAGAGAGAGAGAGAAAAAAAGAGAGAGAAGGAGAATTAGGGAGAGAGAGGGAGAGAGAGAGAGAAAAAGAGAAAGAGAGAGAGAGAGCGAATGAGGGAGAGAGAGATAGGGAGAGAGAGAGAGAGAGAGAGAGAGAGAGGGAGAGGGAAGAAGAGAGCGAATGAGGGAGAGAGAAAAAGAGAGAGAGAGGGATTGAGAACCTTCCTGACGGAGGAGATTTCTGAGAGAGAAGGAGAGAGACGTCTGGAGAGAGAGAGAGAGACAGATAAAGAGAGACGAGATGCGAATGAGGAGAGAGGAGATAGATGAGATAGAGAGATGAGACGAGAAGGGAGAGAGAGAGGGGAGAGGGAAGAAAGAGAGCGACTGTGACTGACTGAGAGAGAAAAGAGAGAGCATAGGGAATGGATGGAGGGAGAGGGAGAGAGAGAGAGATGAGAGGAGGGAGGGGAGGGATGGCCTGGAGAGAGGAGAGAGGGAGTTCTCGAATGAGGGGGAAAGAAGGGAGAGAGAAGAGAGAAAGAGAAAGAGAGATGAGTCAGCAACCGAATGAGGCCCCAGCCATAGATCCGCCTTCGAGAAGATAGAGGAGGAGAGAGATGAGGAGAGAGGAGGGAGAGGGAAGAAATGAGAGCGAATGAGGGAGAGAGAACAAGACCAGAGAGGGATGCAGGGACGAGGAGAGAGAGAGAGAGGAATGAGGAGAGAGAGAGAGAGTTGAATGAGAGGGAGAGAGAGAGAGAGAGAGAGGGAGTGAGGAGAGGAGAGATAGAGAGAGAGGAGAGAGAGAGAGAGAGGATAGAGAGAGAGGGAGAGAGAGAAAGAGGAGAGAGGGGGGGTGTGGGGAGGAATAAGAAGCAGAGAGAGAGACGGCGACAGACTGGACAGATACTGGAGAGAGAGAGAGAGATTAGATTAATGACACTCTCTGAGCTCATTAATAACAATGCACACACTCAGAACCAGAACCCACACATACTGCATACAGACAACAGACACTCTATACACTCTCTACACTCTCTACACTCTCTACACTCTATACACTCTATACACTCTATACACTCTATACACTCTCTACACTCTCTACACTCTATACACTCTATACACTCTATACACTCTCTACACTCTCTACACTCTATACACTCTATACACTCTATACACTCTCTACACTCTCTACACTCTCTACACTCTCTAAACTCTACACACTCTACACACTCTACACACTCTACACACTATACACTCTATACACTCTACACACCTCTACACTCTCTACACACCTCTATACACTCTCTACACTCTCTACATCCTCTACACTCTCTACACTCTATCACACTCCTATACACTCTCTAACACTCTCCTCTACACCACTCTACTATACACTCTACACTCTCTACACTCTCTACACTCTATACACTCTATACACTCTCTACACTCTACACACTCTACACTCTCTACACTCTATACACTCTCTACACTCTATACACTCTATACACTCTCTACACTCTCTACACTCTACACACTCTACACTATTACACTATACACTACTCTATACACTCTACTACACTCTATAAACTCTATACACACTCTATACAATATACACTCTCTACACTCTCTACACTCTATACACTCTATACACTCTATACACTCTCTACACTCTCTACACTCTCTACACTCTCTACACTCTATACACTCTATACACTCTCTACACTCTCTACACTCTATACACTCTATACACTCTCTACACTCTCTACACACTCTCTACACTCTAGACACTCTATTACACTCTTTATACACTCTATACACTCTATACTCTATACACTCTATACACTCTCTACACTCTATACACTCTCTACACTCTACACTCTCTACACTCTCTACACACTCTACACACTCTACACTCTCTACACTCTCTACACTCTATACACTCTCTACACTCTATACACTCTCTACACTCTATACACTCTCTACACTCTATACACTCTATACACTCTATACACTCTCTACACTCTACACACTCTACACACTCTACACACTCTACACACTCTACACTCTCTACACTCTATACACTCTATACACTCTCTACACTATACTACACGCTCTACTCTACATACACTCTCTACACTCTCTACACTCTACACACTCTCTACACTCTGTTACACTCTCTACACTCTATACACTCTCTACACTCTATTACACTCTATACTCTCTATACACTCTACACTCTCTACACTCTAGACTCTCTATACACTCTACACACTCTATACACTCTATACACTCTCTACACTCTATACACTCTATACACTCTCTACACTCTCTACACTCTACACACTCTACACTCTCTACACTCTATACACTCTATACACTCTATACACTCTCTACACTCTCTACACTCTATACACTCTATACACTCTCTACACTCTATACACTCTATACACTCTATACACTCTCTACACTCTCTACACTCTATACACTCTATACACTCTCTACACTCTATACACTCTATACACTCTATACACTCTATACACTCTCTACACTCTATACACTCTCTACACTCTATACACTCTATACACTCTATACACTCTCTACACTCTATACACTCTCTACACTCTATACACTCTATACACTCTATACACTCTCTACACTCTATACACTCTCTACACTCTATACACTCTCTACACTCTATACACTCTACACACTCTATACACTCTCTACACTCTATACACTCTATACACTCTCTACACTCTCTACACTCTCTACACTCTATACACTCTCTACACTCTATACACTCTATACACTCTACACTCTCTACACTCTCTACACTCTCTACACTCTCTACACTCTATACACTCTATACACTCTCTACACTCTCTACACTCTCTACACTCTATACACTCTATACACTCTCTACACTCTATACACTCTATACACTCTATACACTCTCTACACTCTCTACACTCTCTACACTCTATACACTCTCTACACTCTACACTCTATACACTCTATACACTCTATACACTCTATACACTCTCTACACTCTATACACTCTCTACACTCTCTACACTCTCTACACTCTCTACACTCTCTACACTCTATACACTCTATACACTCTATACACTCTCTACACTCTATACACTCTATACACTCTATACACTCTATACACTCTCTACACTCTATACACTCTCTACACTCTACACACTCTACACACTCTACACACTCTACACTCTCTACACTCTATACACTCTACACTCTCTACACTCTCTACACTCTATACACTCTCTACACTCTATACACTCTCTACACTCTATACACTCTCTACACTCTCTACACTCTCTACACTCTCTACGCTCTATACACTCTCTACACTCTCTACACTCTCTACACTCTCTACGCTCTATACACTCTATACACTCTATAACCCCCATAAATACATTTAACACCCAAATCATACTTAGTCTAACTGCAGTAACGAATTATGTCACGTAAGGATTTTCCTCTGCTGAGCTCGCATGGCAGTCAGTATTGATGGAGGTGTGGAAATGTCCAGTAATGTGACAGACCATCACTGAGCCCATCCATTAATGCACTGCCATTGGCTTCATCTAGAGAGGAAACAGAGGCGTGGGTGAGGGGCGAGGAGCCGGGGCTAATCAATATCCAGGATAGAGCCATTAGTCACTCGTTAAAACAGCGTCCTCAAACTACAAGCAGCTCTGCACCGCCCGTCACGCGGAATCCTTAGGTGGGCAATATGTAGGATACTCAAGTTTAAACATTCCAAAATCGGAATTATCAACGGAATGTAAAGAAATAACAGTCATGACCGTATATACAAGTCATGGTGTTGCAGAGATCGACGCAGTCATACGTCACTTCCCTATTCTGCGAAAGACCACGCCCCCTATTGGGTAAAAAAACCCAGCTACAATGGTCCCCGGAAAAGGAACAGCACAGAGGCCTGCGCAGAGACGGTAAACTCTGGGACCCGGCCGGGCAACACATGTACATCTGGGGCACACGCCTCATCACAGCGTTAATGATGAAGTCGTCCCAGACAGTGTTCTGACCCAAACTGGCCCACATCACGCTAGGGCCACACGTCACTCAATAGTAGCCAGCTCTGCTGTAACAGTGCCAGAAGTGGGCCAGATCTATTGTGGGGCAGGTGGGCCATCATTGGGTCACTGCTAATTGCCAGTGTTAACAGTGGGCCAGCAGTGCCATAGCTTTGCCAGGTGTGGCCCACATCCACATCCAATTTGGCGATAGATGGCATAGATGCGGCTCTGCTGGTAAGATGGATATGAGCTGAAGGTGGCCCAGATACTTAAAACCTGCATTTGAATAGATCTGGTCCACTTTTGTCCGAGATCCCTACTTTTGGCAGAGGTCTGGCCCTAATCTGGTGTGCATGTGGTCCACATCAGGAGTGGTCAGTCTAAGCGCCGTCAATTCATGGAGAAAGTGGGCCAGATGAAAATGGGGAATGTGGGCCAGATTTGGGCCAGAACAATTTTGCCATCTGGGTTAGGGATAGAATTATTACGGTCTGTGTTATAGCCCACCCTTTAGCTGCAGGGCACCAGTTAGCATGATGACCCCTCTTGAGCATGTTAACGCTAGCAGTGTAATTAGTCACTGGACATCAGGACAGACGACCAGAGGAGCTGAATAAAGTGTCTTAACGACAGAGACAGTGAATTATATTACCAATAGATCAATAAGGTGACGTGACACCTCTGCTCACTGGACTGGAAGGACACTTACCTACCCCTATTGCATCGACCACTGATTGGCAACAACATGGGATAATCGTTTGCCTGACTGGGCACAGTCAGGCAAACGGAACATTACACTTACTGAGTCAGAACATTACACTTACTGAGTTACTGTACACCAACGCTACTTACAGTACACTAACACATTACACTTACTGAGTTACTGTACACCAACGCTACTTACAGTACACTAACACATTACACTTACTGAGTTACCGTACACCGACACGCTACTTACAGCACACTAACACATTACACTTACTGAGTTACTGTACACCAACGCTACTTACAGTACACTAACACATTACACTTACTGAGTTACCGTACACCGACACGCTACTTACAGCACACTAACACATTACACTTACTGAGTTACTGTACACCGACACGCTACTTACAGCACACTAACACATTACACTTACTGAGTTACCGTACACCGACACGCTACTTACAGCACACTAACACATTACACTTACTGAGTTACTGTACACCGACACGCTACTTACAGCACACTAACACATTACACTTACTGAGTTACCGTACACCGACACACTACTTACAGCACACTAACACATTACACTTACTGAGTTACTGTACACCGACACACTACTTACAGCACACTAACACACTACACTTACTGAGTTACCATACACCGACACACTACTTACAGCACACTAACACATTACACTTTTTGAGTTACCTCACACCGACACGCTACTTACAGCACACTAACACATCACACTTACCGAGTTACTGTACACCGACACGCTACTTACAGCACACTAACACACTACACTTACTGAGTTACTGTACACCAACGCTACTTACAGTACACTAACACATTACACTTACTGAGTTACTGTACACCAACGCTACTTACAGTACACTAACACATTACACTTACTGAGTTACCGTACACCGACACGCTACTTACAGCACACTAACACATTACACTTACTGAGTTACTGTACACCAACGCTACTTACAGTACACTAACACATTACACTTACTGAGTTACCGTACACCGACACGCTACTTACAGCACACTAACACATTACACTTACTGAGTTTACTGTACACCAACGCTACTTTTTTTACAGTACACTAACAACATTACACTTACTGAGTTACCGTACACCGACACGCTACTTACAGCACACTAACACATTACACTTACTGAGTTACTGTACACCAACGCTACTTACAGTACACTAACACATTACACTTACTGAGTTACCGTACACCGACACGCTACTTACAGCACACTAACACATTACACTTACTGAGTTACTGTACACCGACACGCTACTTACAGCACACTAACACATTACACTTACTGAGCTACCGTACACCGACACGCTACTTACAGCACACTAACACATTACACTTACTGAGTTACTGTACACCGACACGCTACTTACAGCACACTAACACATTACACTTACTGAGTTACCGTACACCGACACACTACTTACAGCACACTAACACATTACACTTACTGAGTTACTGTACACCGACACACTACTTACAGCACACTAACACACTACACTTACTGAGTTACCATACACCGACACACTACTTACAGCACACTAACACATTACACTTTTTGAGTTACCTCACACCGACACGCTACTTACAGCACACTAACACATCACACTTACCGAGTTACTGTACACCGACACGCTACTTACAGCACACTAACACACTACACTTACTGAGTTACTGTACACCAACGCTACTTACAGTACACTAACACATTACACTTACTGAGTTACCGTACACCGACACGCTACTTACAGCACACTAACACATTACACTTACTGAGTTACCGTACACCGACACGCTACTTACAGTACACTAACACAATACACTTACTGAGTTACCGTACACCGACACGCTACTTACAGCACACTAACACATTACACTTACTGAGTTACCGTACACCGACACGCTACTTACAGCACACTAACACATTACACTTACTGAGTTACCGTACACCGACACGCTACTTACAGTACACTAACACATTACACTTACTGAGTTACCGTACACCGACACGCTCCTTACAGTACACTAACACATTACACTTACTGAGTTACCGTACACCGACACGCTACTTACAGCACACTAACACATTACACTTACTGAGTTACTGTACACCAACACGCTACTTACAGCACACTAACACATTACACTTACTGAGTTACCGTACACCGACACGCTACTTACAGTACACTAACACATTACACTTACTGAGTTACCGTACACCGACACGCTACTTACAGCACACTAACACATTACACTTACTGAGTTACTGTACACCAACACGCTACTTACAGCACACTAACACACTACACTTACTGAGTTACCGTACACCGACACGCTACTTACAGCACACTAACACATTACACTTACTGAGTTACTGTACACCAACTCAGCAGCAGGCTGAGGGTGGCAGACGCCAACCGGCTTAATAAACTGATCCGCAAAGCCAGTGATGTTGTGGGTGTGGAGCTGGACTCGCTGATGGCAGTGTCTGAGAGGAGGACGCTGTCTAAGCTGCAGACCATCATGGATAACGGCTCCCATCCTCTCTATCACACAGTGATGAGTCACAGGAGCACATTCAGTGCAAGACTCATCCAGCCAAAATGCACTACCGAACGTCACAGGAGGTCATTCCTACCTGTGGCTATCAGACTTTATAACTCCTCCCTTAGAGCACGGCACCATTCACATGTACAGTAATAACAGCTAAACAATAATTTAATTATGTGTGCGACAGCTCAAAATGTGCAATATTTTTCTGACTTCTGAACACTTACTGCTGTTAACAGTATATCTGTACTCATTATTATAGCCACAGCCACTTTACTTTTATTTTATCTTTATTGTATTATAAGACTTTATATATGTGTACATATTGAAAATTTCTCTCTTGTTGTAAATTATTATTGTTTATTCTAAATGGTTGCTACTGTAAAAACTGCAATTTCCCCCTGGGATTAATAAAGTATTTCTGATTTCTGATTCTGATTCTGACTACTTACAGCACACTAACACACTACACTTACTGAGATACCATACACCGACACACTACTTACAGCACACTAACACATTACACTTACTGAGTTACTGTACACCAACACACTACTTACAGCACACTAACACACTACACTTACTGAGTTACCGTACACCGACACGCTACTTACAGCACACTAACACATCACACTTACCGAGTTACTGTACACCGACACACTACTTACAGCACACTAACACATTACACTTACTGAGTTACTGTACACCGACACGCTACTTACAGCACACTAACACATCACACTTACCGAGTTACTGTACACCGACACGCTACTTACAGCACACTAACACATCACACTTACCGAGTTACTGTACACCGACACGCTACTTACAGCACACTAACACATCACACTTACTGAGTTACTGTACACCGACACGCTACTTACAGCACACTAACACATCACACTTACCGAGTTACTGTACACCGACACACTACTTACAGCACACTAACACATTACACTTACTGAGTTACCGTACACCGACACGCTACTTACAGCACACTAACACATTACACTTACCGAGTTACTGTACACCGACACACTACTTACAGCACACTAACACATTACACTTACTGAGTTACCGTACACCGACACGCTACTTACAGCACACTAACACATTACACTTACTGAGTTACCGTACACCGACACACTACTTACAGCACACTAACACATTACACTTACCGAGTTACTGTACACCGACACGCTACTTACAGCACACTAACACATCACACTTACCGAGTTACTGTACACCGACACGCTACTTACAGCACACTAACACATCACACTTACTGAGTTACCGTACACCGACACGCTACTTACAGCACACTAACACATCACACTTACCGAGTTACTGTACACCGACACGCTACTTACAGCACACTAACACATCACACTTACCGAGTTACTGTACACCGACACGCTACTTACAGCACACTAACACATCACACTTACCGAGTTACTGTACACCGACACGCTACTTACAGCACACTAACACATCACACTTACCGAGTTACTGTACACCGACACACTACTTACAGCACACTAACACATCACACTTACTGAGTTACTGTACACCGACACGCTACTTACAGCACACTAACACATTACACTTACTGAGTTACTGTACACCGACACGCTACTTACAGCACACTAACACATCACACTTACCGAGTTACTGTACACCGACACGCTACTTACAGCACACTAACACATCACACTTACCGAGTTACTGTACACCGACACGCTACTTACAGCACACTAACACACTACACTTACTGAGTTACTGTACACCGACACACTTACAGCACACTAACACATTACACTTGCTGAAAGCACTGGTGGCCCCACCATGACGTACACAGTACCATGTTCACTTGCTCCTGGTGTTTTTCTTTCCTTCACTTCATGCTGTTGAGTGTGCTACCTTACACTGACCAACACACGGGTGTTAATAAACATATCCAGTGTTTGTAAACCTCAGCTCAAACTGGCCACATGCAAAGCTCCGGTTCTAATGGCTTTCCAAAAGAACAGGCCAGTGGGTGGCATTCGGCTTCTTTGAAAGACTCCCCTAATAGCGGAGCTGTCTCCGTCTGGACAGGTGAGGTTTGGGTACACACGCAGACACGCAGAGCGAGCAGGTAATGGCGGAGTGAGAACCCGTAATTAAGATGTCAGCTTCTGATTAGCTGCTGCTGCTTGTGTCACATTCTTTCTCCGTGACCCTGCGTGTTAGTAATCACAGTTCAATCATCATCAGTCACCCCCGGCTCACCCGGTGACGGGCACGGTGTTTCCGGGGTCTTCTGTATGAGGGTATGGAAATGCTGCATGAAAGATGCTGATAGAGAGGAGCAGGTTCTCGGGAGGCTTTTGAGACCTGAGCTTCAGTCATGTTCTGTGTCCATGTACACTAACACACCAGAGGTCATGTGGTATCACTGTGTAAACTGATTATGGAGTGGTGTTACCTTGAGGGACGGCGTGGGAACGCCCACACCTGTAAAAGTGTTAGGTGTTACCTTGTGAGTGAGGCTGGTCAGCGTGATTATGGAACGCTCCTCTAACCAGTTCTGGACAACTTGGACCCGGTGGCACGGTGCATTATCCTGCTGGGATATCCCATCACTGTGGGGATACATGAAGGCCTGCCAATGGTCACCCAGCAGTGAAATACAGCCAACACCTGGCAGAGAGGGTGTTTAGATGGACCAGTGAACCCAACACATGCTATGAGAACACTCCCCACACCAGTATGAAACCATCCACAGCCTTCACAGTGCCTTGTTGACAACTGGGGTTCATGGCACTAACTGGTACCGTGACTCATTGGACCTCGCCACAAGCTGCTAGTCCTCTAGGGTCCAGTTACCAACCTCATGAGCCCACACCCCTCTCATTCACCCAGCACACAGGCCACACCCTCTTCTCATTCACCCAGCACACAGGCCACACCCCCTCTCGCTCACCCAGCACACAGGCCTAACACATTCCTCTCATCTACCCAGCACACAGGCCACACACCCCTCTCACTTAGTCAGCACACAGGCCACACCCTCTTCTCATCTACCCAGCACACAGGTCACACACCCTTCTCATCTACCCAGCACACAGGCCTAACACATTCCTCTCATCTACCCAGCACACAGGCCACACACGCCTCTCACTTAGTCAGCACACAGGCCAAAACGTTCACCCACACATTCACCACACATTCACCCACACATTCACCCACACATTCACCACACATTCACCCAGGCATTCACCACACATTCACCCACGCGTTCACCCACACGTTCACCCACACATTCACCACGCATTCACCCACACATTCACCCACACATTCACCACACATTCACCACACATTCACCCACGCATTCACCCAAAACATTCACCACACATTCACCCACACATTCACCACACATTCACCACACATTCACCCACGCATTCACCCAAAACATTCACCACACATTCACCCACACATTCACCCACGCATTCACCCACACATTCACCCACACATTCACCCACGCATTCACCCACGCATTCACCCACACATTCACCCACACATTCACCCACACATTCACCACACATTCACCCACGCATTCACCCACGCATTCACCCACACATTCACCACACATTCACCACACATTCACCCAGGCATTCACCACACATTCACCCACGCGTTCACCCACACATTCACCCACACATTCACCCACACATTCACCACACATTCACCCACGCATTCACCCACACATTCACCCACACATTCACCACACATTCACCACACATTCACCCACGCATTCACCCAAAACATTCACCACACATTCACCCACACATTCACCCACAAATTCACCCACGCATTCACCCAAAACATTCACCACACATTCACCCACGCATTCACCCACACATTCACCACACATTCACCCACGCATTCACCCACACATTCACCCAAAACATTTACCACACATTCACCACACATTCACCCACGCATTCACCCACACATTCACCCACACATTCACCACGCATTCACCCACGCATTCACCCACGCATTCACCACACATTCACCACGCATTCACCCACACATTCACCACGCATTCACCACACATTCACCCACACATTCACCCACGCATTCACCCACACATTCACCCACACATTCACCACGCATTCACCCACGCATTCACCCACGCATTCACCCACACATTCACCCACACATTCACCCACACATTCACCACACATTCACCCACACATTCACCACATTCATCGATACATTCACCCACGCATTCACCACACATTCACCCACACATTCACCCACGCATTCACCCACACATTCACCACGCATTCACCCACGCATTCACCCACGCATTCACCCACACATTCATCACGCATTCACCCACGCATTCACCCACACATTCACCCACACATTCACCACGCATTCACCCACGCATTCACCCACACATTCACCACACATTCACCCACACATTCACCACACATTCACCCACGCATTCACCACACATTCACCCACACATTCACCAAGCATTCACCCACGCATTAACCCACGCATTCACCCACGCATTCACCCACACATTCACCACACATTCACCCAAAACATTCACCACACATTCACCCACACATTTACCCACACATTCACCACGCATTCACCACACATTCACCCACACATTCACCACACATTCACCCACACATTCACCACACATTCACCACGCATTCACCACACATTCACCCGCGCATTCAACTCGCCCACCCTGCACACAGACCACACACACACACTCCTGATTATCCTGAGGAATTTTTAACCCACGCTGGCTCAGCAGTCCAGCACCTTACAATTCACAGCAGAGCATCTACCACACACACACACATTCCTCCCGCATACACACACTTCACAGGGTCACACACATGCTCATCCTGAGGAATGTGCAACCCCCGTCTGCCTCTGTGGGAGTCCACAGCGCTCTCTTCACACTCCTCACACTCCTCACACTCCCTTTGAAATGCTTCTGCTCTCTCGAGCACACTGAGCCCTAAATCACCTTTATAACCACCGCCACAGCGCAGTCTCTCTCTCTCTCTCTCACACACACACACCAAACACACACACGCCAAACACACGCCATACACACACACCAAACACACACATGCCAAACACACACACACGCCAAACACACAGACACGGCAAACACACACGCACACGCCAAACAAGCCAACACACACACACCCACGCCAAACACACACACATGCCAAACACACACACACCCACGCCAAACACACACACATGCCAAACACACACACACACACACCAAACACACACACGCCAAACACACACACACATGCCAAACACACACACACCAAACACACGCCATACACACACACACCAAACACACACCACACACACACGCCAAACACATGCCAAACACACGCCATACACACACACACTAAACACACCACACACGCACGCACATGCCAAACACACAACATACACACACATATGTGCGCCAAATACACACACACGCCAAACACACGGCATACACCCACACACACACCATACACACACACACACGCCAAACACGCGCCATACACCCACACACACACCATACACACACCATGCACACACCTACACACACACACCATACACACACACACACACACACCAAACACACACACACACACACGCCAAACACGCCATACACACACACACCAAACACACACCACACAAACACACACATGCCAAACACACACACACAAATGAACACAAACCAGAAAGACAGTAAAAGAAAGAAAAACAAAGAAACTTAGACAGACAGACAGAAACATAGATAGCTAGCTATAGATATAGATAGATAGCGAGTTACAGTTTTTCTTGATTGCTTACACACATTTTCTGAAAGCATACCTCATACTCAGAATTCTACACACAAATCAAAAACACACACACACACTGGGCAAAACCCCTCAAGCCTCCTGCAAAATGAAACTTTACATTCAAAACTATGTTCTCTCTTCTCAAAGTGGTGTTTTGTTTTTAGATGACCCACACAAACCATCATATATAGAGACATTTATAAGAACCAGCTGAACACTGATTTGCTCAGTGTGAAACACTATGATGAATGGAGAACACTTCTTCTGCACTCATCATAATGACACTTACTCCAGAGAGTACATACATGAGTGTGCTGTAAACTATTTTAGAATATTGTTTTCATACTCAGAGCACACAAACACTCGGTAACTAATATATTTTATTTTTCCCACCAAAACAATATACAGTGTACATCCCAACCAACAGAAAGCTGCACACACAGTGGTCTACATACAAAACAAGACAAGAACTTACTGTACACAGTTACAGTAAAAAAAAACTATGCTGCATCCGCTCTCCTGTTTCCGCCTGGCCACAGCACCTCATCCACATCACACGCAAGGCTTTCCCTGGCCAAGCAGCGGGGGGAATATCGCCTAGCATGGCGAATCCAGCCATGAAAATCATCAACTGCTACAGGTGCTGGTCAACGAATTAGAATAATTTGAAATAGTGCAATCATGAAATTCTTTGAATGCATTTTTTGTGCAGAAAGCAAATCAGGTGTTCACCGCACCTGTCCTACTCGTTAGACTAATCACAGCAGGGCAATAACCTGTAAAAAGATTTGCTCAGCTGTTCCTTTGTAAAAGGCCCATTTAGGCCATTTAACTGTGACACTGTTGTTTCATTGAATTAGAATAATTTAGAAAACCGTTTCATTGAATTAGAATTGTTTTTATTATAATGGCACAATGGATCAGGGGGTTTCTCATTAGTTACATGGCTGCCCCCCTTGGCTTGTATGACTGCCTGAAGTCTCCGCGGCATCGATTTGACCACTGTGTCGCAAGAAAGGAAGCACTCACAGCTTCCCAGTAAGGTGGCGATGTAATCTGCTTCAGTTGAGAAGGCGTATGCGGCTTTCTGAGTCGCGAATTTTTCTCGCTTGCAAAGGTTTTCAATGACATTGAGGTCAGGCGAGTTTGGCCGGCCATGCCAAACTGCTAACTCAATGCTGGGGCAATTTTTAGTGAACCAATCGTGCGGCGCTGTGCCAGCATGAGCCGGTGCAAGAGACCTGTTGAAATATGATCTCTTCTTCGCCGAACTGTTCCTCAACAGTCGGAATCAGGAACGTTTTCCAGAACATCTTGTCTATACGGCAGCAGTTGACAGTCTTCTTGGTGAAGCAGAGGGTCCCTACACCTCGCTAGATGGACATGCATCCCCAGACCATAACGCTCTGGGGAAAACGGATCTTTTCACGCACTCGTCCATTACAGGTTTCACCACGACGCCAGACACGAGGACCTTGGTCACCGAAGGAGATGCAGAAGCGTGATTCGTGTGAAGACCGGTTTTCTGCCAGTCTTCAGCACGCCACTCGCCTAAATCTCTTTGGCCCAATTCAGCCGTTTAGTCCAAATGTAGGGGTTCAGCATCGGGTTTAGTGCTGGAACGCGAGATTTGAAGGCCGAGTTCGCGCAGACGACGGTAAGTGGTTGATCTGGAGATGTCAGCGTTAGGGTCTGCTTGTGTCCACAAGTCGGTGGGCTCGGGGGTGGACTTGAACCGGTAGGGGCCTGACTGCGATCTTTTCAGCTGCTTGTTGTCGCGAGCAGAAGTTTTTCGGGACGCCGGAACAGTTTGGTGCGCTTGCTGCAGATTTTTCTTGAGAGCTTTGCAGACGTAAAGACTGGCTGATGCCGAGCTGCTCAGCAATTTTAGTTTGGGTCAAGCCTTGTTGGCAAAGGGCTTGAATTTGAGCCACTATTCCGGTTGAGAGGTCGCGCTGCTTACCCATGATTGATTTTACAACTTAGAAATTCTACTCAACCCTGACTTTATACTGCACAGTGAACACTCTTCACAGAAAACAAAAATTTGAGCATTTATTCTAATTCAAATGAAACGGTTTCTCCATTATTCTAGTTCAATGTAGGGGTTACAGGGTTTAGTGTAAATGGCCTAAATGGGCCTTAGTGTAAAGCTCAGCTGAGCAAATCTTTTTTAGTGTAACGAGTTTCTGTGATTAGTCTAACGAGTAGGACATGTAGCGGTTAGGGGGTTTGATAAATTGGGGTTTTCTGCAACAAAAAATGCATTCAAAGAATTTCATGATTGCAATATTTAAAATTATTCTAATTCGTTGACCAGCACCTGTACATGTCCAGGGGTGTCTGGGGGTCTGTTTAAATGTTGGCATCCAGGGGTTTCTCCAAAACAGAAGGCTCACCCTTTTAGTGCTAAAGCTCTGATGGGGCTAAGTGTAAATGTAGGTGACATGTGTTTTAGTGTCGTGTGGGTGAGTCAGTTTAGTGCATAGCAGGGCAATAAAAGTTTAGAATGTTTGGTTATCAGTGTGTTCCTTGTGAAAACTTTGTGATAAATGTGCTGTAAATGTTGTGTGTAGTGTTTTGAAAAAATGTGTTTTAGAACTGCAGGGTTGAGTGTAAATGTAGGAATTAGGTGTTTAGTGTTTGGCAGTATTGGTTCAGGGGGTTTGGTAAATGAGTTTAGGGGTTGTGGTCTTTGTGTCTCAAGTACCAGTATTTGTGTGTAAACAATTGAGAAAAACTGTAAACAGAAGAAAGGAAGAAGTGAAGAATTAGGAGGTAAGGTGTGATGTAATGGAGGGAGAGAAGAGAGAAGGAAAGAATGCGGCTCTCTGAGGCTGCTGAACTTTCTTTTATCAATCCTACACATGCTAAATGCTAACTGCTAGCTTCTTACTGAACGCTAACTGCTCTGAATGCTGGGCAATAGTTACTGAGCACCGTGCGGCGCTGTGAGCAGCTGAAGGAGATTTATGAGACTGTCAGGGTGATCTATTTCCACCGTGCAGGCCACGCTGAGGATCACACCTTCCAGAGTGTGTGTGTGTCTATGGTGTGCGTGTGTGTGGGTGTGTCTTGGTGGAGGCGGGTGCTAAAGCAGGCTAGATGAGGATCACCTAAGATTAAACTGCTACACATAAAACAGATTCTAATAAATCTTCCATTACAGCTTCAGGAGTCTCTCTTACGAACTTCACCTAATGGTGTTCAGCGAAAAGTGGTGGGGTTTACCGTATCCTGTAAGTGTAGGGGTTAGGGGGTTTAGTGTAAATGTAGGGGTTAGGGGGTTTAGTGTAAATTTAGGTGTAAATGGGTTTAGGGGGTTAGTGTAAATGTAAGGGGTTAGGGGGTTTAGTGTAAATGTAGGGGTTAGGGGGTTTAGTGTAAATGTAGGGGTTAGAGGGTTTAGTGTAAATGTAGGGGTTAGGGGGTTTAGTTAAAATGTGGGGGTTAGGGGGTTTAGTGTAAATTGTAGGGGTGAGGGTGTTTAGTGTAAATGTAGGGTTAGTGGGGTTTAGTGTAAATGTTGGGGTTAGGGGTTTAGTGTAAATATAGGGGTTAGGGGGGTTTAGTGTAATTGTAGGGGTTAGGGGTTTAGTGTAAATGTAGGAGTTTGGGGGTTTAGTGTAATTGTTGGGGTTAGGGGTTTAGTGTAAATGTAGGGGTTAGGGGGTTTAGTGTAAATGTAGGGGTTAGGGGGTTTAGTGTAAATGCACGGGTTAGGGGGGTTAGTGTAAATGTAGGGGTTAGGGGGTTTAGTGTAAATGTAGGGTGGTGTTAGGTTTTTAGTGTAAATGTAGGGGTTAGGGGGTTTAGTGTAAATGTAGGGTTTAGGGGGGTTAAGTGTAAATGTAGGGGTTAGGGGGTTTAGAGTAAATGTAGAGGAGGGGTTAGGCGGGGGTTTAGTGTAAATGTAGGGGTTAGGGGGTTTAATTTTAGTGGTAAAATGTAGGGGTTATGGGGTTTAGTGGGTTTAGTGTTAAATGTAGGGGTAAATGTAGGGGGTTTTTAGAGTGTAAAAAGTCAATGTCGGGTTCCGGTTTTGTGTAAATGTAGGGGTTAGGGGGTTTAGTGTAAATGTGGGGGTTAGGGGTTTAGTGTAAATGTAGTTAGCTGTGGGGTTAGGGGGTTTAGTAGTAAATGTGTAGGTAGAGTTAGTTCGGGGTTTAGTGTAAATGTAGGGGTTAGGGGGAATGAGAATTAGTGTACTTTCCGGACCCAGCTCGCGGTAGGGGTTGAAGGGGTACGGTTTAGTGTCATTTCACTGTGTCGGGGTTAGGGGGTGAAGCTTTGTAATTAATCCGCACCCCCCCGCGTTCCCATCTGAATCACTCAAACCGCTCTGACACACAGCACTGAATAATGAATGTCACACAACCCTCGAAGACACTATTTCTCTCATCCTGCCTCCACACGGTGTCATCACCCACATGTCCGTACGTGTTGCTATTCTCCACCTCCCATACAAGGGCAGTGAACACCACACACGCATCTAAACATTTCTGAACAGTTCCGAGCACTTAAAAACCCCATACACAACACATATTACCGCTCTCTTATTCCTAATTTTTACTTCTACCCTGCTACCACTGAAAAGGTGACGAAGGGTGTGCAGGATATAACATTGCTCCATCAGGAGGGAAATGCATGCTGGGAGTGAGGGGCTGATAGGTAAAAGCTAAAATGCTCTTTAATGACGGGGTTTAGGCACCCCGTTTTCTCCGTCAGTCAGCACAGGTACAGAGCTGCCGGGAAAAGTGCGGAAAATTAACCCCACACAGCCGACTGGAGTTTCTTCCCCCGATTCACCAGCTAGACTACACGGGGGGGGGGGGGGGACACACTTTCAAGCTGATAAATCATTTACGTTTTTTGTTTGTCTTCTTAATAATAATTTGAATTTTATTTAATTAAAATATAGATCTACATACATACAAATATCCCACTTGGTGGGTGGAATCGCACTCAAGGAGCACGTGGATTTGATTCGCAGTTCCAACGCCAGTGTAATAATGGTTGCCTTGATCCTTGGCAGCCTGACTGTCTATACGAGGTCACCCTGTTGTCCGGGGTTTCCATTCTGAGTCGTGCTGTTGTGAGCTAAAGGAGTTGGACAGAGGTCACATCGTAAGGCTCTGGGAAGTGGGAAGGTCTTATCAACATGCTCCGCACCATTCCGGTGTCATGGATAGTTCCATAGGACAGAGTTTCCTTGACCACGAGAGGGAACTGACTGTTTTGACGCCAACGTCCATGATTACCAGCGCTCCAGCGGCGTGGGTGTCCTCCTGAGTCCTCCTGTTAGATGCGAGCAACCGTTGGCCGACGGCTGCAACTCACGCGGCCTACATTCACACCAAGACCGTTACCACGACATGTCCTTAAACACGTCACAGTCACAAGACTGCAGTGTGTGTCCGTACCAGACTGTCTGGGGATTGAATCAGAATGGCAGCGGGTCATCTTTCAGTGACGGTCACGCATTTAGTCTTGGTGAGTACGCCCACGAACACCGTGTGTGAGGCCCGTGGTCAGCACAAGATATGAACGGTCTGTTTGTCACGATGTCCAGGTGAGCTGGGTGTTACTCTACCACACTCTACTTGACTATTTTGCGTGAGCCATACCTCTACCTTATGATATGTTAAACGCCACGGTTGATTTTATCGGAACGCGGGGACGAGGCGGTGCAACTCTAGCAGGACTCTCATGATTTTGTTCCGACTTTGGAAATTCATCTGCGACAGTAAAATTGCTTGTAAGTCGTTCGGTGTAAGGTCAGCATTAGAAAATCATACAGAACCAGTAAAAAGGTCTAGAAAGAGGTGCAATAATCTTAAAATAAATTTACACAAAAATGAGAAATGAGAAATATCATGAAATATCAGACACCGACTCACATATATTCTATCTTGCTAGTATATGCAAATATAACGTCACTAATCTCCTTCATCCAGACGGTGTGTTTAACTTAACCGTGTTACTGAGGTGTTCCTGCTGGGGACTATTTTTGTGTCTCACAGCGCCCTGCCGCATGTATCCCTCCACATAGAATGGAGTAAATTAACGGCTGAGCGATCCTTCTCCACACCCTATCGTAAACGAGCCGCTCATCAGACACCCGGCAAGCGTTTCAGACCACTCATGTAGGACTTCCTGTGAGCGGGCCTTTTAAGAGGGGGACCGTCTGGTTACCTTCAACCACCGACGGGGAAACGTATTCCTCTTTTGATTGTACCCACATATTAGAATTAGAGTTCATCACCCTCCATCATACCGGTCCTACAGAGAGTGATGTTTGCCCCAACCTAACATCGCCGCGAACTGAGGCACCCCCCACGGCAAGCGGAGGGCGGGGCCTTTCAGGCGTAAAACGGATGAGGATCTCCTGGTTGGTAAACTCACTCGGCGTCAGCCCGGAGCCGGCTTGTGGCTTGCTTTTGGCAGAAGCGTGTCAGATCAGTGACACTGCAGGCAGGGCTGTTGAAGCTGATGACACGGAGGGGTTGTCTCTGCTTCGTTTGAGACTCCGTTTCGCACCACATAGCACTGGCCTCTCTCATCTGCCATCTAATACCTGATGGAACGCTATCCCCGGCAAGGTACCTCCGTAATCTGTGTGCCAGAGGGCCGCGGTTACCCATTCACTCATGTGAGAGACTTAGAAGGCGAGACTAGTCGCTCAGCGCGGGGGGGGGGCCTGCAACTATCTTCTTTTTCCAGAGGAACCGCCCTCCATACGTCCGGCAGACTACACGTCGAGCGGAGGAAATCCCGGCGCGGGTCGTTAGCCGTGTGTAATAATAGCTCGCATTACAGTCGCGTGTGAGAGCGAGATGGTTGATTACTCGGTGTAAAAGCTCTCCCTCGGTAGCGGCAGATCCCCGTCCTGCAGCGTCCGCAGATAGGTCCTCAAATGTGCCAGGCCCCACGACCCCCGTCGCAGCATCCTTCCCGTGTGACACTCCTTAGGTGTCTGTTGGAGTTTTCATGGGAGCCGGTGTTACTGTGTTGGTGGTGGCTGTATAAATATGTGTAACGAGGAGAGCTCCGTACACGGAACTGACCGTGACCCTCAAACACTGTCGTTCCTCCTTCAAATCTAAACCCTGCATTCCCAAAGTACCGGGCCAACTCCTAAATCCTGTACTGTTACAGACTCATTAACATTCACACCCCCAACATTTACATACAACCACAACGGAGCTACAGAACCAACATGGTGGATGATATGAAGAAATCCAGCATTCCAGGCTGGGAAGTGGGTGTTGGCACATTCCCTTTCCGAGGAACCCAACTGTCAGTGGGACCTGATTGATGTTCACCTTTAACCAAGGCTGAAGTTTTATCTAGCCTTCCCCTGTTCCGCAGAGTGTAGGCCAAACGGCACCATATTCTTTACAAGGGTCTGTACAAGCAGATAAACATTCCCGAACGAAGCTGGAAGAATGCGTGTGTGACTCCGCTACCACATCTTTAACGTGAGGAATCCCCGAACACTCCACTCCTGACAGGCGAGTTCTGCTGACATTCCAGCTCCGGCATATTCCCAAACCTTTCTGGACATATGGAGGCAGCTTGCCGCTCGCGTGTCGCTGACCTCCGGAAGAGACAGTGAAGAAGAGGACAGCTCCACGCTTTGATTGCATCCACCAAAAACACCACCAGCCCAACAGCAGCCTGTAAGTAGCAGCCCCCGCCCCCCTGCTGTTGATTGTATCCGTTGTGGCGGTTGAGCAGATCAATCTTGAACTGAGCAGCTCCATGTGAGGCACTTTACTCTCTGTGTGTTTGGTGTCCAGATGACCAGTAAGCTGTTACAGGACAGATTAGCTACTGCATTGCTCTGTACTAAGCACAGCTAATCTAGTACTGAGGGCGGAGCTTATTATACGCAGAGGCTCATTTCTATTCAGAGTCTATGTTCCACATGATGCATTCTGTGTGGTCTTCCAATCCGTGGGGCGGGGGATCTCACCTGTAATACCAGCCAATTAACTGTACACCGTGCACCGTTCCACAGAGCGGCCGGAGACCTGCAGAGAGAGCTCAGCCTTGCGCTACCTGTTGGCCAGCTGATGCCTCACGCGCTCATCTTTTAAGTGCAGAACCTTTAAAGCATCCCCTCTGAACTTCGCGAAGCTGCAGCTATGAACTCCAGATCTTATTGGTGAGACCACCGGACAAATAAAGAGGTCACCTTGGGTGTATAAAGCGCGAGATACCGTAACCCCTCATCATGCAAAGCAGAATAGGTTGCCAAGCCAGATGCCGCGAATTAACGCAACAGCGAATGAATCACTGTCGCATTGCCACACCTCTGCTAATAGTGGATTGATGTAGACGTCCCTCCACCCCTACCGCACCATACCGAGACGTCTGGCGTGTTGGGTTAGCAACTTAGAGAGCCGTCCTGCGGTGCATAACTGCGCTGCTCACCTTTCACATTTCCGCTTATTCCATCAACAAACACTGCTTCCTATCATCCCTTCATCCATCACGCCAAACCAACTGCTTCCTTTACCGGACCCTTGCATTCCATTAATTCATCACCAACACTTTTTCCACTTTTTTTTCCCCCCCCCTTCCACTCACTTTATATCATCACCAAACACTGTTTTCTCTTTCATAACCTTCACTCCAATCGTATCATCACAACACTGTTCCTTTCATACCCTTCATTTCCTTTACCCATCACCAACCACTGTTCTGTTTCATCACTCACTCCTTTTATCATCACCCAACTAACTGTTCCTTCATCCTCCTTCATTATTCTACCCATACACACACTGTTCCTTCATCACTTCACTCTGTTTATTCATCAATCAAAAACACTGTTCCTTCCTCTCATCTTCATTCCTTTAACAACACCAACACAGTTCCTTCATCCCTTACACTCCTTATCATCATCACCAACCTCGCTTCCTTCATTCCCTTCCATTCCTTTAAATCATCAACCAACACTCGGTTCCTTCATTTCATCTCCTTATAATTCCTTGTATCACTCACCACACTGTTTCCTTCCTCCCTTCATTCCCTTTATCACCTTCTTGTTCATTCATCACTTCATACTCTGTTCCTTAACCCAATACTGGCTCCTTCATTCCTTACATCATCACCAACACTGTTCATTCATCCCAATATTCCTTTATCATCACCAACACTGTTCCTTCATCCCTTCATTCTCTTTAATCATCACCAACACTGTTCCTTCATCCTTTATTATCCTTACATCAGTCACCATCACATGGTTCCCTTTCAATCCTTTATCCATACACCAAACACTGTGGTTTCCTTTTCAATCCCTACACCAACATTCATTCCTTTACCCATCACCAACACTGTTCCTTCATCTCTTCATTCCTTTAATCATCACCAACACTGTTCCTTCATCCCTTCATTCCTTTATCATCACCAACACTGTTCCTTCATCCCTTCATACCTTTATCCATAACCAATACTGTTCCTTCATCCCTTCATCATCACCAACACTGTATCCGTTCCCTTGTTCCCTTCATACACCCCTTTATCCATTCACCAACACTCCTTCCTGTTCCTTCAACCATCCCTTCATTCCTGTTTATACACCCAACGAACACTGTTCCTTCATAACTTTCATTCCGTTTATCCCACGTCAACACTGTTCCATCATCTCCTTCTCATTCCTTTATCAACATCCAACACTGTTTCCTTCCCTTCATTCTTTTACCTCAGTTAATGTTCCGAAACATTGATTCCTCATGATCCCCTATAAGACTATTAGTGGAAGGGATGGATCTCTCCGGGTAATCAGCAGTTTCCAGAAACTTCTTAAGACAAAAATATGGCAGCTGTCAGGAAGAAAGGCCTCGTCTGGAGCAGACTTCGGTTCTTGGGCGTCAGATCCACCTAGCACGGCCATCAGTCCATAATCCACAGGCCTGATTAGCATCCTGAGGTTTGGAGGTCCACAGCTTTGGCTAATTAATGAGACATCCTGAACAAGAGGCATCGCTGGAAAGGCTTTCAGTGCTCTGCTCTGTCTCACACATCACGCCACACCTCTCACCCGCACTTTAGCAGTTCTGAGAGTTCAGCCACGTTAGCATGGGTCTGAACGCTGCCAGAGAAATTACAACCACGGTGCCAAAAAGGAGCCGCAGGGGAGATAAAGAGGCGTTCTGCTTAGACGAATCATGAAAGGTGGCACTATCGAGAACGTCAGACGTTAAACGCCCCCCTTCTGACGATGGAAGTGCACCTGATGCTAAATACCTGAGTGCTGCGTATTAGCTGTAATGTTTCCCGACTGCTGTTTTTTTCCCGTCTGCTTTCTGGATTTCTCCGTGAATGAACCGTCCTGCCATGCTCGGAGTTTCACTCTCGTGCTCACAGAACCGCACGCCCATCACCAAAAACATTAGCGTGCCATCAGACCCTTCAGGGCTGCTCTGCCTTCCCCACAAAGACAGTACGCCTCACTCCGTCACTTCACTCGACGGCATGTTCTACAGAGGATCAGCCGCCACCTGCCAACTGCAGCTTTCATTCTCCGTATGAAAGTGGTGGAGGGAGTCAAGAGCAGCACTCACGCGCCATCACCTTGTCTCGCTTTGTTCTGGCACGGTATCCCATCAGTCACAAACTTTGAGTTACACCTACACAAAGGACCTGCTGCTCATGCCTCCATGAGCAGACCTGCCTCGCCGTGGCATGTAGCAATCAATTACAGACACTAATCAGTTCAACCTATGCTACATCAGGGGCATACAAAACATCGTTTCAGAACTGTCATACTCAGAATACTCGCAGGACGTGCAAGTAAGGGCGGGTCTTATCCCTGTACCTGACTGACCCAACAGCCACCATTACAGACATCCAGTGGGCAGTGGTGTCCTCCATGAGTCCTCCTGTTAGTGCAGCACCATCGGCAGACGGCTGCACCACGCAGGACTACATGCACACAGACCGTTACCACGCCTGTCCTTAACACCACGTCACCGTCACCAAAGACTGCAGTGGTGTCGTACCAGACTGTCATGGAGGGACTCAGAATGGCAGCGGGTCATCTTCAGTGACGAGTCCCGCTTTAGTCTTGGTGGAGACGCCCAACGAATCCGTGTGTGGAGGCACCGTGGTCAGCACCAAGATGAACGGTTTGTTCTCACACGTCCAGAAGGCCCGGTGTCCCTCCACCTCCACCCCTACCGCACCATCTGCAGGAACTGTGTGAGGATGTTCAAGCTGCATGGGATGGATTATCACAGGACTCCATTAGGAACCTCTACAGCTCCATACCGAGACGTCTGGCGTGTTGGGTTAGCGAACACGGCGGCCCGACGCCATACTGAGAGACAGACTTCTGTATGTGTAGCTCAATAAATATTGATCATATCAGTCTACACTCCTCTGTGTGTCGTTTATTCACCCCTCATCCCTTCCATAGACTCCCATTCATTTTAGCAAAACTTAGCATCCGTGTAGCAACAAGCTTAAGATGCACAATATTTCCCACTAGAGCTTGAACCGAGGAGATAACTGATCATATTTACCTACCGTGTTCACTACTTAATCCACAAACAGTCAATAACCTACCAGATTATGCGGAATTATTCACTCCCTGGGGTGATACCTGATACATCCCTGCAAGCCTGTTCTGATGGATTAGTCACAGAGGGGAGACTCTGGCGCATCGTAATGTCCTTCGCTGCAATAGAGCCCTTTTTATTACATACATTAATCAGGTTTTCAAACACTGGGGCTGCATCCAGACCACGGTCCGGCCGCTGAAGGCCCCTGCTCTCCTGTTCTACGGCGTTACATCGCCCTGCACAGCGAAGGAAGGGTTAATAACCCTCGCAGGGTCATTACTGTTAATTATAGTCTATATATTCAGAGCACGATGCAGAATAATGAAGCCTCTTCTACAGTTCAGAGACATTAGAGCCATTCATAAGGCACACAGAGCAGCTGAGCACGACGGTGTGAGGCCATTACAAACCCGGCCGTGTCTCCGAGCAGGAAGGTCAGTGTTAAACGCTAACATAAAGAGACTACAGAGGTTACCGGGCCTCCACAAAGGGTGGTTAAGCCATAACATCTTAAATAATGGAGGGAAAATAGCCCTTTAATAGAAGCACACCAGGTGAGCTCAGGCTCGCGTTGGCTCCACAATGCTCCAATAAACGTTCCGACACAACAAAGGTCCTTTCTGTGCAGCTCCTGATGCCGAATCGCAAAACAGTCGCTCTGTTTTTGCTCATAATTAATTTCTCCTTAGTTGCATACCGGCTGATTTCCAGGGGTTGGCTGGTGTCCAGCGGCTCCTGGAGACCTACCTGCCCGAGATCAACCCAAAATAAAAAAACACAGCACCTGCTCCAGCTAATTAATCTAAACGTCTCTGAGGTGCGGGTCTGAGGTCCCAGTGAAGCAGCGGTGGGGACCTCTGGTCCTGCAAGGCTTCGGCTCAGCACAGTCTGGAGCTCTTCCTGCTGTAATCAAACACACCTGATTACACTCGGCAGGTAACAACCAGGCTTAGCAGGAAGGGTAAATCAGCCAGCTGTGCTCAGTAACTACATTACTCAGTAACCAAAACAAACGGCCACTGTACAGTAACACACACACACTATATGATTCAATAACGGATCATCAGTATTCGGTAAATGTATGTGTAAAATATATATATATATATAATCCAGTAATGTATATGTAGAAAGTCAGTGACATCAGGAGGTTTAGAGATTTAGCCAGTGTGTCAGGGACTCAGTCAGTCGGTCAGTCTCTCAGTTAGTGACTCAGTCAGCCAGTCAGTAAATCAGTTAGTGAGACAGCGGGTTAGTCAGTGATTCGGTCAGTCAGCAGGTTAGTCAATGATTCAGTCAGTCAGTAGGTTAGTCAGTGATTCAATCAGTCCGCAGATTAGTCAGTGATTCAGTCAGTCAGCAGGTTAGTCACTGATTCAATCAGTCCGCAGATTAGTCAGTGATTCAGTCAGTCAGCAGGTTAGTCAGTGATTCAGTCAGTCAGCAGGTTAGTCAGTGAGTCAGTCAATCAGCAGGTTAGTCAGTGATTCAGTCAACCAGCAGATTAGTCAGTGACTCAGTCAATCAGCAGATTAGTCAGTGATTCAGTCAATCAGCAGGTTAGTCAGTGATTCAGTCAATCAGCAGGTTAGTCAGTGATTCAGATTAGTCAGTGATCAGCAGCAGATTAGTCAGTGACTCAGTCAATCAGCAGGTTAGTCAGTGATTCAGTCAATCAGCAGGTTAGTCAGTGATTCAGTCAATCAGCAGATTAGTCAGTGATTCAGTCAATCAGCAGGTTAGTCAGTGATTCAATCAGTCAGCAGATTAGTCAGTGATTCAGTCAATCAGCAGATTAGTCAGTGATTCAGTCAGTCAGCAGGTTAGTCAGTGATTCAATCAGTCAGCAGGTTAGTCAGTGATTCAGTCAGTCAGCAGATTAGTCAGTGATTCAGTCAGTCAGCAGGTTAGTCAGTGATTCAGTCAGTCAGCAGATTAGTCAGTGATTCAGTCAGTCAGCAGGTTAGTCAGTGATTCAGTCAGTCAATCAGCAGGTTAGTCAGTGATTCAGTCAGTCAATCAGCAGGTTAGTCAGTGATTCATTCAGTCAGCAGGTTAGTCAGTGAATTAGTCAGTCAGCAGGTTAGTCAGTGATTCAGTCAGTCAGCAGGTTAGTCAGTGATTCAGTCAGTCAATCAGCAGGTTAGTCAGTGATTCAGTCAGTCAGCAGGTTAGTCAGTGATTCAGTCAGTCAATCAGCAGGTTAGTCAGTGATTCAGTCAGTCAGCAGGTTAGTCAGTGAATTAGTCAGTCAGCAGGTTAGTCAGCAGGTTCAGCAGGTTAGTCAGTGATTCAGCAGGTTAGTCAGTGTGTCATTCAGTCAATCAGCAGATTAGTCAGTGATTCAGTCAGTCAGCAGGTTAGTCAGTGAATTAGTCAGTCAGCAGGATAGTCAGTGAATTAGTTAGTCAGTGAAGTCAGTCAGTCAGGTTCAGCAGGTTAGTCAAGTGGATTCATTCAGGGTCAGTCAGTGAGTGATTCAGTCAGTCAATCAGCAGGTTAGTGAGTGATTCAGTCAGTCAGCAGGTTAGTCAGTGATTCAGTCAGTCAATCAGCAGGTTAGTCAGTGATTCAGTCAGTCAGCAGGATAGTCTGTGATTCAGTCAGTCAGTCAGTTAGCTGTTAGTTTGCATCTCACTTAGTCAGTCTGTGAATTAGTGAGCCAGTGAGTGATTCAGTCAGGCAGACAGAAAATTACTCAGTGAGTCAGTCAATATTTCAGTAAGTTAATCAGTGGTTGGACCATTCGGTTTGCAAATCAGCCAGTCAGTCAGTCCTGAGTCAGTGAACCAGACAGCCAGTCAGTGAGTCAGTCGGTCAATCAGCCGGCCGGTCAGTTAGGGACATGGACTGCTCTCGGCCCACTGAGCAGCTTGATAAAAATGCTAGCTGGCAGTGTGTGGAGGGCCATCCATCAGGCACACAATAAAGGGAGCTCGTGCCTGGAGTGCTGGATTTATGGCCGCCCTTCTCCCCCTTTTCTACCCTAATAACTCACACGCTGGGGCAGGAGCTGACAAGCGCAGCCTAAAAAAAGGAGCCCGCTCATCAATCACCGTATCGCACACATGTTACACTGTTCACACTAACCAAATGTGCTCTCAGTGTATTAAACTCTCCCCTCAGATCAGCTCACACCAGAGACTACTACAGCGTCCTGACGGAGGAGGAACCAACAGCCTGTAAGGAACGCTCCGGCTGTGAAGATTAACACCGCCTCTGCCTGAACACAAATATTTCCATGTCACGCAGTTAAATTAAAACCCACTGGCTCTCCGCGTCTGGCTGCAACATGGAAACACGGCTGCGGGTCCTGCGGGTAGCTAGGCATCCTTTAACCCATACTGCTAACGAACCGGCTAATGAACAGTTTCAACCACAAGCCATCAGGCTACTAAACGAGCTGTGAGCCTTTCACCAACACCATCAACACCACCAATAACAACAACACCTTTAACACCACCAAAACCATCAACACCACCGACATCATCAACACCATCAACACCATCAACACCACCGACATCATCAACACCATCAATACCATCAACACCAGCGACACCACCAACACCATCAATACCAGCGACACCATCAACACCACCAACACCATCAACACCACCAACACCAACAACACCATCAACACCAATAACACCAGCAACACCAGCAATACCACCAACACCATCAACACCACCAACACCATCAACGCCACCAACACCACCAATGCCACAAACACCATCAACACCACACTCTGTAGGTGTACAGGACCAGACTGTAGTCCATCTGTTTCTCTGTGTACTGTATTACCCTGTTCTTCAATGGTCAGGACCCCCACAGGACCCCCACAGAGCAGGTAGTATGTGGGTGGTGGATCATTCTCAGCACTGCAGTGACTCTGACGTGGTGGTGGTGTGTTAGTGTGTGTGCATCAGACACCTCAGTGTCACTGCTGGACTGAGAATCATCCACCGACCAAAACTATGCAGCCAACTTCCCCCACAGGGAAGCATCCTGTGGGGTAGCGTCCTGTGGGCAGCGTCCTGTGGGGTAGCGTCCTGTGGGGTAGCGTCCTGTGGGGTAGCGTCCTGTGGGGCAGCGTCCTGTGGGGCTGCGTTCTGTGTCCACTCATGAAGGACTAGAGGATGACCAACACTGCACTGTGCAGCAGCAGATGAGCTATCGTCTCTGACTGTCCATCTACAAGGTGGAGCAGCAAGGTAGGAGTGTCTAATAGAGTGGACAGTGAGTGGACACAGTGTCTCAACACTCCAGCAGCACTGCTGTGTCTGATCCCCTCACACCAGCACCACCCACACTAACACACCACCACCACGTCAGTGTCACTGCAGTGCTGAGAATGATCAGTGCTGAGAATGATCCACCACCCACATATCCCTGCTCTGTGGGGGTCCTGTGGGGGTCCTGACCATTGAAGAACAGGGTAATACAGTACACAGAGAAACAGATGGACTACAGTCTGGACCTGTACACCTACAGAGTGTCCTGTACGGTCAGTGGAGCTGATAGACACTGAGTGTAGATACAAGGAGGTGTTTTTAATGTTATGGATGGGTGTGTATACATATATATTTGTATGTGTGTGTTCTGTTGTTTTTTTATAGTTATGAACGTCATAAATAAACTCAATAAATGACGTCACTCAATTGTTATTAACTACTTAATTGTTTATTAATTGTTTATAAACACTTCCCTTTTTATTATCTGGCTTTTTGTCGTAAAGAAATACGTTAAAAACACGCACCGTGGCTACGTAATCCGCTCCCGCGTTCTGATTGGACGGCGGCGGCGCTTTAATCTCAGAGCTCGTGCGGACGCTGACAGAGCGGCAGCAGCACGGTTACTAGTGAGAGTCTGTCTGCAGTCTCTGGTTTCAGGATGGCCTTTTCAGGATTTTTCCGAGTTATCTAGAACCCTACCGAAGAGAACACCGTCTTAAAAATAAGGATAACATTTTACCTACCTCCGTCTTTCAGACTTAACATAAACCGAAACCTTTTTTTTTTTTTTTTTTAGATTTTATTTTGGATTTCTTCCCTTCATGGCTGTAGGGTCATGATCGCCCTGCCTTTGGACTCTGCTGCTCTGGGACTGAGTTCGGTGTGGAAGGACGGTCTGGAAGAGGTCAGGAACGCCCAGAACCGACAAGAACAACAACAACTCCTCTCAGCTCCGGGGGATCCAGAGAGGCAGCGGCACCGCTTACCCATCCGGCTAATCAGCATGCTGACTGCCCGGGGGCACGCGGGGCAGCACCCGGACTACCTGCACCCGCTGCCCTCCACTCCAGCCAGCCCCATAGAGGTATGTGGGGTGTTTGAGTTCACACAATGACGGGACTTAACTAATCTTCTTATTCGAATTGTCCGTTCCACCTTAAATGGTGTGGCGCAGGAATGAAACTGCTGCACCATTTAAGGTGGAACGGGAAATTCGAATTAGAGGCTAGCACATAGGACGCTCACTTCAGCCTCGTGTTTTTATCAGTGTCAACAGCAGATAACATTTCAGGCTTCTTCTCATATGACTTGCACCTGATTTTAGCAAAACAAGACCCCTAAGCCCCCCAAGCGACCCTAAGCCCCCCCAAGCCACACTTGGGATGACTTTTTGAGAGGCGTTCTTTTGGTAAACATGGAAAAGGTGGAGCACACATGGCTTAATTCTATTTAAGTAGGTGTTTATTGACATTTCTGTGCTGAAATATGATTCCACTTCCTACCCTTAGAGATCATCTGAGCCTCGTAGACCAAACCGTGCTTGAAATGAATCGTCTAATGGAGATGTATTGAAATAAAAAGTTTTAATTATTGTTTCGTATATTAAAAAATATATTATTTGTGTTATAAATGCTATTATAACAAATTTATTATTATTATTACTCATTAATATTATTACATTGGTAATAAGATCTTTTTTTTTTATTCCCCTTTTCCTGTATTGGGTCGACTGTATTGTAAATGAAGCTGCACTCGGGGTTAAATAAAGCTTGATTGACTAACCTCCACTAAAATTAACTGTAAGTCCTACTATAAAACCACGGGCGAATTTAATGAATGGTTAAACTGCGCCACCTTCTGGCTGGATAGTCCATCAAACCCACTCACCGGGCAAAGAACTTATCTGTGCTGACATAGTACTATATAGTGGTGTAGTTCAGCTGTTTGGAATTAACCATGAAAGGACAACTAATTAATAAACAGACGCTTTGAAAATGTAAACGCACACGATTGTCAAGTATAATATTAATATTTTTTAAATAATCGACATTTAATATGTAGTAAATAATATTCATATAATATTAAGTTAAATTATTATAAAACGTGATTCTGCATCTAAATAATCCTTAAATGTGTCTGACTCATCTCCATTTTTTGGAAAGCCTATAATTGAACCCGTAACGCTAGTTCACAAAAACTGTCATTATAATCATCATGGGAGTTGTAGTTTTTTTGCGGACGACTTTAGCACTAAATACGTTACGGTATTTTACGTTTGAAACTACAAATAAAAAAACGAAAAACGAAAAAATATATATTTTAATATATATATATATATATATATATATATATATATAATATAATATATATATATATATATATATATATATATATATATATATATATATATATAATATAATATAATATATATGATATGTATATGATATATATATGATATATGAACACTAGCTAAACTCTTACCTGTCTTCGCGGTGCATTATGGGAGTTGTAGTGTTTCCTGGCGCGTGTTCTGCGCTAAAAATACGTAATTAGTGGAAACACAAAAGTTGTTAAACGACCTCGTAACGTAATATTTAAATAATAATACTTAAATAGTTATCCAGTATACATGACCCTGCATCTAAACGGTCAATAAATGCTGCGTACTGTCTGCAAACCTCAGCTTTGGAGAGTTTATAATTCACCTCAGAGCTCTTTAGCCAGCTAGCTAAAAGCTCTCCCTCCTAGAGCTGCTGTGTTGCCGGTTTACGGTTTAAAATGTTTACGGAACGAACTCGGGACGAGTGTGTGTTTGTGTTGTACGATATACACTCTTTATGTAAATGATGGTTAGGTGGAACTTTCTGTCTGTAAACCTCCATTGTGGGGAGTATACAGTTCACCTCAGAGCTCTTAGCTAACTAGCTAAACACTCTTGCGGGTCAGCCTGCTTGGTCTTCGCGGTGCATCATGGGAGTTGAAGTGTTTCCCGGCGCATCTTCGGCGCCAAATACGCTGCACGTAGGAAAACGACCACATTACGTAATATTTATATAATTATACTTAAACATGTGTCCAATATACAGGACCCTGCATCTAAATGAACATTAAGTGCAACTTGTTGTCTGTAAACCTCAATGTTGGAGAATTTAAAATTCACCTCAGTTTTTAGCTGAACAGGGCATTATGGGAGTTGTAGTTTTTGGCGACGCGTCTTCGGCATTAAATACGCTGTAGTGTTTTACGTATAAAACTACAAATTAACAAAGTAAATAATAAACAAAAAAACTTGTAAATGTATTTAAATAATACCAAACTAGATCTTGATATAATAATATATTTTTAAAAGGCAGCTGAGATGTCGCAGAGTGTAAGCCATATTGATGAGGCAGAATTACAGTTCGGTCTGATCTGATGTCTGTGAAATGCCCTTAAACTGTGGACCACATCTCCTAAAAACACTCTTTTGTCTTCACAGCTGGATGCCAAGAAGAGCCCACTGGCCCTTCTGGCACAGACATGTTCTCAGATTGGGAAGCCAGACCTGCCATCCTCCTCTAAGCTCCAGAACCAATCCAAGGATTCCAAATCTACACCGCTGAAGATCAGCGACATTGGAGCTGAAGACAAATCTGGTTTTAAGCCCTATTTAAAATCACCGGACAAGAAAGGTTCACCTTTGAACGGAGACAAAGGTGGTTTTCGGGTGCCGAGTGCCCCCTGCAGGCCATTCACTCCAGGGACGGGCAGCCCCAGGTCATCTCCTCAACTCTTGGACTCTAAAGCTGGAGATAAAGAGGAGAAAAAGGACTCGGAGGGTAATAAAAGCTCGCCCTCTGAGGGGTCTGGGACGGTAAACTCGAGCAGCAACTCGGAGGTAAACGGTGAGGCAAGCCAACACCAGGAAACTCCTAAAGCTTCTACGTCTGACGCCACAGTGGGGTCTTCACCACCGTCCACTCTTGGATCAGGGTTAGTGGCCCCGGTTTCACCCTACCGGCCTGGTCACACCGTTTTCCCTCTGGCCCCTGCTGGAGTATCCTTCCCTGGTAGCTTGGCAGGCGCATATGCAAGCTACCCTCAGCACTTCCTGTCCCATGGTGTGACCTTGGACCCAACCAAGTCTAGCAGTCAGTTGATGAGTGCACATCTAGCTGCCGCTAGTTCTCTAAGCGGTAAGACTGGGACGAGCCCACTGGCTGGAGCGTCTCCGCCATCCATAATCTCAGCCGGTCTGTGCCGAGACCCATATTGCCTTAGCTATCACTGCGCTAGCCATATGCCAGGCGCTGCTAGCGCTAGCGGTTCACACGACTCCACTGCTGCTCTAAAGTACCCCCTGCTTTATCCCTCTCACCCACTACCTGGCATCCCTTCTTCAGCCGCCTTGCCTGGTCACCCGTTGTACCCGTACGGCTTTATGCTCCCCAACGACCCCCAGCCACACATTTGCAACTGGGTTTCAGCTAACGGGCCCTGCGACAAGCGCTTCTCTTCTTCCGAGGAGCTGCTCAGCCACCTGCGGACTCACACTGCTTTCATCGGCACGGATAAGTCACTGGCAGGATATCCAGGGTCGTCCTCGTTAGCCGCCGCTATGGCCTGTCATATGCACATACCCCCCACTGGCGGTCCTGCAGGGGCCTTGGCGCTCAGGACTCCACATCACGCGCTAGGACTTAGCCGCTATCACCCCTATTCTAAAAGTCCCCTTCCAGCCCCCGGAGCCACAGCGTCGTATTACGCCCCCTATGGACTGTATGGACAAAGACTGACCACAGCGTCTGGCCTGAGCTACCAGTAAACGTTTCGAATTTCTTGACTCGAGATTCCTTCTCTATGCTGCGGTGTCCATCTCAGGACCGGATCTAATTTATTTACGTTATCCTGATGTGAGAACTGAGATCAACCAGAAGAACCGCTTTCCAGACAGACTCCAGGTGCTTTGTTTGAAGTGAGACATGTTGGTTTGGACCCAGAGGCCAGTCTCCAGGAATTCAGTAACGGAGCTCCAGAGTCTGATGGAGACGTTTGTACTGTGGAACTCAGGGAAAATGTCTTTGGCTATTAGGATGCTCATAAGCTCTGTTCTGTTCATGATGTTATTAAAAGGGAGAGTTGGTGACCAAGCTGTGGTTTATTGTAATGTGGTCTATCTGTAAATCTTTCAATATGATGTTCATCTTTATTTGGTAATATCAAAGAACCCATTTAATACTATATAGACTGGACATTACAAGAGACAGACCATGTAATAACTCTAGAACCAGAACCATGTAGTCGATTATCTGGGTTAAAATACGAGAACTGATCATTAAGACTACCTAAATAAGTAGTTGGGATGTAAATGGAATCACTGCAGCAAATTCAGAGTGGGTCCGGGGTGAAACGCTCCATTCTAGATTCAGTCAGAGCTGTACACAGTGGTGGTGAAGGTAACCAGACGTCCCCCTCTAAAAGCTCCCTCACAGGAAGTTCCTACATGAGGAGGTTCTGAATACGCTGCCTGATGTCTGAGACGCTGTTTATGATAGTGTGGAGAAGATCTCAGCCTTAAACTCCATTCATGGTGGAGGGATACATGCTGCAGGGCGCTGTGAGGTCAAATAGTCCCCCAAAGAGACTTAGTATTTCCAGGTTTTCCAGATTTTCATCATCAACATTCCATACACACTCAGAAGACACGTGTAGGTTCACTGGTGGGTTAGATAGTCAATACAGTGTCTATATGTGTGTTCTAGATATGGAGAACCCTGGTTCCCATCACCACCACTGTGGTACATTCAGCACTGCGCTAAGTTTATCTGGAATGTTGGTGATGAAAATCTGGAAAACCTGGAAATACTAAGTCTCTGTGGGGGACTATTTGACCTCACAGCGCCCTGCAGCATGTATCCCTCCACCATGAATGGAGTTTAAGGCTGAGATCTTCTCCACACTATCATAAACAGCGTCTCAGACATCAGGCAGCGTATTCAGAACCTCCTCATGTAGGAACTTTCTGTGAGGGAGCTTTTAGAGAGGGACGTCTGGTTACCTTCACCACCACCATAAAAGGTTCTAACTAAATCTAGAACAGAGTGTATCACACCAGAGCCACTCTGAATGACTCTGTTCCCCTTTGGATGATCTGATAGACTTGATGCAGTGGTTGCTGATGCTGTGTGATGCACTGTAATCTATAAAGATGAACCAAGTCATTTCATATGGCGCTGTGTTTGGCTCCATCTGCTGGTTAAGGTGTGCTATTACAGTCATAGAGTGTCAGAAACCACATCAT
Source organism: Prochilodus magdalenae (assembly GCA_024036415.1). NCBI lineage: Eukaryota > Metazoa > Chordata > Actinopteri > Characiformes > Prochilodontidae > Prochilodus > Prochilodus magdalenae. Next base: position 106,305 of record JAMWET010000215.1, read on the forward strand.
CAGGTCTAATATGGACATCGTTGTGTGCTTGGTGGCGATTATGTACTGATTTAAGTGAGCAATTAGCTCCATGCTAAATAATGCTAACTGGTGGGGTGTAAGACTCCATCACCTAGTTAGCTACAGTAGCCTTTTAGCTCCAGTGCTAACAGTAAGAGGAGCAAACCAGACACCAAACACGACTAGACTGACCTGCAGTCGTGAAGGTTTAACTCCCTAAGGACATGAGGACAAACCACTGAGAGGAACCAAGACAACGAGGTGCAATAGAACACATTCATTCAGTACTCAGTAATTAGCACTTTGGTGTTCTAGATAGAAGGTGTGTGACTTTGTTAACCCAGGTTCTACACTGTGCCCATTTACACCCTATCATCTGGTACTATGAAATGAGCTGCCTCCCCTTTGTTGGTGAGCTCACGAATAATTAAATGAGCTCTGCTCTGATTGGCTGGTTCATAGTGAGGCCCCACCCTAAATCATGATCACACAGAAGCACCATGTGGAAACAGACTAAATAAAATGAGCCTCTGTGTGAATAAGCTCCGCCCTCATACTATTGAGTTAGCTATGCTACTTACCTGGAGCTAATGCTAGTAGCTAACGTTCCCTGTGCTAGCTAATGGCTCCATCTGGACACCAACACACAGTAGATTAAAGTTGGTCCTCACTATGGAGCTCTCAGTTTAAGATGATCTGCTCCAACCGCCACACACGGATACAATCACACAGCATGGCTGCTACTTACAGGCTGCTGTTGGGGTGGTGGTGCTAATAAAGGTGGAGCTGCTCCTCTCTTCAGTCTCTTCAGGGTCAGACGCTGAGCAGAGCTGCTCCATGTTGTCCAGAGAGGTTTGGGAATCTGTCCGGAGTGGAATGTGCAGACTGCAGGATTAAAGGTGTTCCGGGATCCTGTTACAGATGTGGGAGCTGGAGTTCCTGGTCTCCAGCTTTTCTGTTCCACCTTAAATGGTGCTGCAGCCACGTTCTATCTGCAGTATTTAAGGTGGAACATTAGGATTAGGAAGCTGGTGAACAGGAAGCATCTTCAACCTGGTTTCAAAATGAACATCCACCATGTACCGCTGACAGCTGGGATCCTCGGGAAGGGAATGGAAAGTGCTGACATCCCCAGTCTGGACAGTCTGGAACGCTGGATTCCTCCACATAGCCCACCATGTTGGTTCTGTAGCTCCGCTGTGGTTGTATGTAAATGTTGGGGGTGTGAATATTAATGAGTCTGTTCCGTAACAGTTTAGGATTTTGGAATCTGCCTGTTTTCCCGCACCTCTTTTGGAAATGCAGGGTTTGGATCTGAAGGAGGAACGTGCTTGAGGGTCACGGTTCTGTGTACTGAACTCTCTGTAATATGCCATCACTGTGTACGTACAGTCTTACAGGCTATGGAACCTTTGCTTGGCCAACATGATGGCTCCTCACCAACTGTCTCCAAACATGGAGTAGAAAGCGTGGCTCATTTATGGATCCAAAACTTGACTGACTGGGGGTCCGGATCGCTGTTCTTCTCTGCGTAAATGGGTCCAGGAGCAGAACCAACACAACAGGATGAAACTAACCCCCCCAAAAAGAGAGCTGATAGGAACTGAAGTGAAAGTTACTCGCTACAGAAGCTCACCTGACAAACAATGAGTCCCCTGGGTGTGTAAGGTGGTAGTACCTTCAGGCTCCTGCAGATGGCGCTGCTGCACTGGGCTGACGGGGCTATAAATCCCTGTGGAGTGTGAGTGACGGGATCCATAGATTGGGAGGAGGTGCTACAGTGCAGAGAGTGTCTCGTTCCATGTGTGGAAAATGGCTCCAGAGCAGATGTTAATGATTGGCTAAAAGGAGGGACTGCATGTGGGTGTGGCCAAAGACCATAGTGTGAAGGAAGTTGCTGAATCTGCAGGTGTGTGGAAGCGTACGGTCATACGGGTCTACCAGCAGTGGATAAAATCCCAGCCTACAGGGCCTCCACCAAATCTGGACCACCTGACCAGTTCTTTGATGTAGCTACATCTAGAACCTTGTCCAGAACACGCCCAGTCCAGTCCCAGCTGTTGTTGGTGCTGGTTTCAGGTACAGGTGAGCTTATCTCCCCGAGCACAATCAGAAATAAACATGGAATCCAAGAGTAAACACCGGTGAGCTTATCTGAACCACTCAGCTCAATACCTCCAACGAGCTACTCTGACTCTACGGCCAGGCCAACACCTGTACAGCAGGGGGCGACTCCCCCTGCACCTGTTAGAACACCTGTGCTGCGTAGCAGGTCAGAAAGGTCCAGTGAAGTACAGTTGTGTAACAGCTGGTGACCTCAGTCTCCTTCTCAGCTCAGTCTCATTGTGATATCAGTGAACGTCACCTGAAACCTCCTTCACTAATCAGTCCCATGACCTGAACACAGTACTGAACATTAAACAGCTCATATATGAAGAGTTTCACCTGATGTGCTGTTTATCAACACATAGCACGTCTGGACATAAAGGCACTCAACAGAATAATTAGGGGAACACTTAATTAGAATTCAAACCATTCACTTTAATATACACTCATCATCAAAACATCAGCTGCACCCACACGGAGTCAACACACAGGACTGGGTTTGACATGGTGAGACATGCTAACGATTCAGGTTTCACACTCGACTGCACACGTGAGGTAAGCAGGGACGGGTCTTATCTCTGTACCTGACTGACTGACTTACAGACCTCCAGCGAACACCACCATTCCAGACATCCCAGCACCATCGGCAGACGGCTGCACCACGCAGGACTACATGCACACAGACCGTTACCACGACTGTCCTTAACACCACGTCACCGTCACCAAAGACTGCAGTGGTGTCGTACCAGACTGTCATGGAGTGTCGGTCATCTCGGCCTGTAAAGGGTTTTTACCCAAAGCCCCCCCAACATCACCCCCTCCTCATTAGGTCAGCATATGGAATAATAATCATATTCATTATTAGTGATGGTAGGGGGGGACGCCATGGCACAACACCATCATAAACCCCTCTAGTCTACTAGGAATTATTTAAATGTATGTTACCTCTAATTATTGTTTTTATTATTATTATTAGTGATATTTATAAAACAACAAAAAACAACTGATGTGAATAATAAAATAATACGCAAAATGTGTCATGTGTTTAATACATAATAAATGATTACTTATATTTACCTAAATTAATAGTATTAATACATTTGTAATATTACTATCATTATTATTAGTAGTGCATTAACAGTAGTAATAATAGTAATATTGATGGTATTATATAGTATAGCATAGTATAGGAGAGTAAATAGTTAATCATATACTAAGATCAATATTTACTTATTAAAATTATTATTATTTATAAATGTTTAACTACATAACTATAACACCTTTTTAGACTGTATATAAATGCATTCCATATTTTAAGGACCACTATTATTAGTAGCAGTGTCAGTAATTTGTATAATAATAATAATAATAATAATAACAATAATAACAACAACAACAATAATAACAACTATTATAATAATAATAGATTATATAACATTTATAAATATAATAGTTTGTTTAATAATTATATTTATATTTAGGCTACATGTACAGTACCTGGTGGACGCTCTTATCCATAGGCAGGTGAAGGTAGTATTGGGAGTCTTGTTCAAGGAGCCTTATTGGTAGTGTAGGGTGCTCAGGTAGGGGACGGAACCCCATGTAATTACATAGCGATTAATGAATAAATCTTTAATTAAATAACAATAACATGGGGATGAAAATACAAAATACAACAGAATTTATAATAATAATAATAATTATTATTATCTGGTTATATTTGCAGGCTGTCAATAAAAGTAATATGTAAAGAGAATATGTAGCCCCACCAGCCACCCACACACACACGCACACGCACACATACCCAACCACACACACACACACACACACACACACACACACACCAGACTACACCATTTAATCATAGAGCAGGAACAATCCGCACACAGAGCAGCAGCAGCAGCACCGAGCAGGACAACACAGTGAGTGTCTCTCTTACTAATCACTATACTGACCATTACAGACACTCTACAGACACACCACAGACACTGCAGTCTGAGTCACCTCCTCTCAGTCCTCCTTTGGGAGCAGGAGCATGTTTATATTCCGGCTGTGCGGGGCTTTGAGATGTTTGCGTGAGTAACTTTCTGTTCCACCTTAAACAGCGCAAGCGCTATTTTAAGGGCTCTCGGTAGCAACTTCAGCGCCCTCCGTAACGATTTTTACGTTCCAATCCACCTTAAACAGTACAGCGCTTTACTGGCAGTATTTAAGGTGGACCGGGAATTCTAATAAGATGCTAGTTACTCCAGCGTATCATGGCTGTTCCTTGAATTTCCCTCTGGGATCAATAAAGTATCTATCTATCTCTGTTTATTCGCCAGCGGCTTTTCCGAATTGTCCAGTTCCACCTTAAATGGTGCAGCCGCCAGTATGTAACCCAATAGGCAACATAATGTAACTGCTGCATCATTTAAGGTGGAACCGGTCAGTTCGAACAAGACGCTGGTGAATCGGAAGCGGACTGAAGCTTCGTAACCCAAACGTTAATACAGTTGAGGTACATATACGGACGGTGAGTTTACAGTAAATATAAAGGCCGCTTATAAGCACTTATGTCTCCAACGCTGTCAAACATAAACATGGACACGAAGTCGACTCGCTAGCCGGTTAAGCTTATCTACATCCGGACTACTTGGGGGACGCTTCCGTGTTTTCCCCGCTCTGATAGTCCATGGAATAGGACCGGACCACTGAGCGGGGGGAGCAGGTAGGAGTAGTCCCGTGAGGAGAAACCAGTTTACAGAGCGGACTCGAAATTGAAACTAATAAAAATGATGTTTAATCGTGCTTTATATAGTTATAAAATTCGTTAATTTAGTACGGCTGCTGTGAATGGTTTGTACACTCCCCCGACCAGGGGGCGCAGATGGTAGCGCCGCGCCGCTGAGATCACGTTGAAGGCACATGAGCAGTAACACATGACCAAGCTCTGCAGGCCAAATGTGTGAGCCCCGTGAATGTAGCAGTGTTAGACCAGCACAGTCAGTGAGCAGATCCTGGATGACAGTAAGTTTGTTAGAAGTCTCAAAAAGCACTTACAGGACGTTTGAGAAGGGACTTTTATTTTGTAGAGGTTTGCACTTGTGGTCCCCCCCAACGCCGTAATGTGTGTAATATAAGCGCCAAGAACCAACATACAGCTGCCAATCATGCTTCTACCTACACAGGAGCCAGTATAAGAGTGAATATGGGAACAGGCATTTGGTTTTCAAGCCGGTCACAGTTCTCTACAGGTTTCCAGGGTCACGACTTGAATTTAGGCAAGGATCATGTCATTTCACAATGTTTCCAGAGAGGCCTTGATAGGCTCTGCGACATTAGGACTCATCTTTATAGCCGGATATTACATTGGTAAGTAAAGCACAGTCAGTATTAAAGACCTTGGTGTCCTTACAGGTTATTAGAATCAGGAAGCATGGCTGGTGTCATGCCCAATCCTGGCCCTGGAGATCCACCACCCTTATCTGGTGGATTTAATTCAGCCTCATAGAAAAGTTTTAGAGACTGCACCAAGTTACTGCCAAATACCAATGGGGGGAAAACCTGAAATGAAGGTGGGACCAGTTTAGGTCTGGTTAAATACACTCATCGCCAAAAGAACAGCTGCACGCAGAAATAACCAACGCTCATGAATGAAACTTAGTGGGTAGGTTTGGTATTGTGAAACATGCTAATGATTCAAGTTTGACGCTCAACTGCGCATGTGATGTACCCAGGGACAGTCCTTATCTCTGTACCTGACTGACCCAACAGCCACCATTACAGACATCCAGCGAGCAGTGGTGCCTTCATTGTAGCACCATTGGCAGACGGCTGCACCACGCAGAACTACATGTACACAGGCCGTTACGACGACTGTCCTTAACACCACATCACCGTCACCAAAGACTGCAGTGGTGTCGTACCAGACTGTCATGGAGTGACTCAGAATGGCAGTGGGTCATCTTCAGTGACGAGTCCCGCTTTAGTCTTGGTGGAGACGCCCAACGAATCCGTGTGTGGAGGCACCGTGGTCAGCACCGAGATGAACGGTTTGTCGTCACACGTCCAGAAGACCTGGTATTACTCCACCTCCACCCCTACCGCACCATCTGCAGGAACTGTGTGAGGATGTTCAAGCTGCATGGGATGGATTATCACAGGACACCATTAGGAACCTCTACAGCTCCATACCGAGACGTGTGGCGTGTTGGGTTAGCAAATTCTAAATTTAGATTCTTTTGACAATGGGTGTATAATCTGGTCACATGACGCTGTTTGAATTCAAAAGCTCACGTGTATGAAACATGAGAGTGCGCTCTCGCAGCCGTCCTCATGAACCCAGACCGGCGGTTTATACTTCAAACCCGGGTCGTGTCCTGCCTGAGGAAGACCTGTGGATTCATTCTGAGTCCTTCACTTATTGAGCTAGTGTCGCTCAGACTGCATCTGGCCTATTACGGTCACCGGGCTGAGGGGGGAGGATGATTTCACAGAGCACTTCAAAGGGAAAACGCTTACAGAGTTTCAGACACTGACGTCAGCAGCTTTCTATTAACTTGAGCAATAATGCACCCTGACCTCTCCGTGATGGATCTAGTCCTGATCACCCCGCCCATACACACTGGGCTCTACTAGCACACCGGACTACCAGAACATGACTACACCACTATAGACTGTACTGATCTAGTCCTGATCACCCCAGTCCACACACACTGGGCTCCACTAGCCCACAGAACCACCAGAACATGACTACACCACTATAGACTGTACTGATCCAGTCCTGATCACCCCAGTCCACACACACTGGGCTCCACTAGCCCACAGAACCACCAGAACATGACTACACCACTATAGACTGTACTGATCTATTTCTGATCACCCCAGCCCACACACACTGGGCTCTACTAGCACACCGGACTACCAGAACATGACTACACCGCTATAGACTGTACTGATCTAGTTCTGATCACCCCAGCCCACACACACTGGGCTCCACTAGCCCACCGGACTACCAGAACATGACACAGCTCATCCTGCCCTCTCAGCCAGCGATCGTAATAGGTCAGATGCAGTTGAGCGACACTAGCTCAATAAGTATAGGACTCGTAATAAATCAACAGGACACGATCCAGGTTCGAGTATAAACTGTGCATGCGAGAGTGCAAACTCATGTTTCATACATGGGAGCTTTTAAGACTGATTGAATACAGTTAGCACCATGCTAACTTGCTAATTGGCAGAGAGCAGGCTTCCATTACGTTAGCTACAATAGCCTCGTAGCTTCAGCACTAAAACTAAAGAGGCAAACCTCGGACACAGAACACATCTCAGCCGACCGACCACATGGGGGGAAATACTCCTTAATGGGAGGTGCACATCGTTTTGCCTCCAGTTCCGTCTGTAGGATAAGTTGGAGCGTGAGGACGATGAGGAAGCTACGTAGGAGCCTGTTATACTGGTTCCTGTCCAACTTGTCTCTCTATCTAACCACGCTCGATGAACCCCTGGTGAGGGACGTGCATTGAGAGTAGAGGTGGCATTCCAGCAGGTCTAACTGCCACGGTGTGCAAAAGTTACAGTTAGCATTAGCATTAGCAAACCACTGGTGCTTTTAGGTACTGTGATACCGGCTTTATTAGTATCGTGATATATTACTGTTATATAACATTAATATATACTTTATTACTGTCTGTTACATTGTAACTAAGTATAACTCTCATTTGCTCACTTTATTTTCACCACATTATCATTATTATTATTATTATTATTAGTAGTAGTAGTAGTAGTAGTAGTAGTAGTATTAAATAGCAGCTGGTGTAAATCAGTAGATAACACCACTACCCAGCCACCACCACATGTGGGAGACTGGGGTTGGAATCCCGGTCTGGGTGACTATGCTGTGCTACACCAATAAGAGTCCTTGGGCAAGACTCCTAACACTACACTGGCCAACCTGTAATATGATTAACCTTGTCCTAGCTCCTCTGGCTAGGAGCGTCAGCTAAATGCCGTAAATGTAAAGTAGTAGTTGGATAAATAGTGCTTCATAAATATTTTCGTGACCAGTTAAAACAAGTAACCTTAGATTTAACAGTGGAACTAAATGGGACTCTTATTATGAAATCAGTGTTGTTTATTGCTAAACAGTGTGAGTGGTGTTCACAGTGGACTGGTTTTATAATTCAGTCTCTCCCACTGTCCTGAACAAGTTTACGTAGGTAGACTTAGCTAGCGATCGGTCCGAACTAGAATACTACATATACCTATGTCACAGTGCTGCGCGCTCAGGCTGTGTATTTTTAGATTTCTCATTTAAGCGTCTTCACTTGCCGGTATAACGTCTCTGCTGTGTCCAGTGGATGAGGAACTCCTGCTGTCATGTGATTCAGTGTGGTATTTCCAGGCTGAAGACTGAGGTGAAAAACCATGCAGGGCTTCTGTCTGATACTCTCATGATCACCTGATGACAGCTCTACACCCGAAGGCTGCACACTTTACCTCCTCTCAGGGCTCCTCTTTTATCAGTTACCTGAAAAACAGTTTAAACACCCAGGTTTAGTGTCCCTAAACTTTTGACACGGAGTGTAGGTTCTATTTTAAAGGCAGTTTTCAGTTTATTAAACATGCTTATTCCCATTCGTTCATTCATTCATTCATTTATTCATTCATTCATCCTTCCTTTTTTTCACAGGTAGAAGCGGAAGGCGGCGCTACAGGATGAACACCTTTAAGAGCCATGTTGGAGGACAGAGTGACCCTGTGATGCAGTACCTCCTGAGCCACTCGCTGAGGGAGCACCCAGCTCTGAAGAAGCTCCGCCTCGTAATGAACCTCTTCATCTTCATCATCAGCTGATCCCGGGAATGTCTGACCTCTTTAACTCTAAAGGGCACCAAGCCCACATTTCAGTCCCTCAGAACTACAGAGCACACTGAATAACTCAAATAATTCATAATGAATAATTCATATTAGATACTGAATAATTCATAGTAGATACTGAATAATTCATACTGAATAATTCATAGTAGATACTGAATAATTCATACTGAATAATTCATAGAAGATACTGAATAATTCATAGTAGATACTGAATAATTCATACTGAATAATTCATAGTAGATACTGAATAATTCATAGTAGATACTGAATAATTCATACTGAATAATTCATAGTGGATACTAAATAATTCATAGTAGATACTGAATAATTCATAGTAGATACTGAATAATTCATAGTGGATACTGAATAATTCATAGTAGATACTGAATAATTCATACTGAATAATTCATAGTAGATACTGAATAATTCATAGTGGATACTGAATAATTCATAGTAGATACTGAATAATTCATAGTGGATACTGAATAATTCATAGTAGATACTGAATAATTCATAGTGGATACTGAATATCCTTAGTTACTGATTAATGTATAGTAGATACTGAATAATTCCTAGTGAGGAATTAATAGCTGATACTAAATAATTCACAACAGATACAGAATGTATCTGTATAGTGAATCATTAATAGCAGATACTAATTATCAATTACTGAATAATGCTTGTAGGTACTGATGAATTCACTGTAGCTCCTGATTAGTGGTTACTGGTTAATGAGCTTTAATATTTGCTAGGGCAAGTGTTAGCTTTACCATCTTACTGTTGGAGGTCTGATAATCCAGGGGAAAGTAGGACCACCGTCAAAATGGTTCTGCACTTTACAATATCAGCTGTATCTCAGAAGTCATCTCCTCAGGCACTGCTGCTTAGAGGAGTATACGGGATATGGTAGCGAGAGGAAAAGCTATTTTAGGCCTTTTTAAATTCATATATCATTTTCTAGTACATAGAACCCTGGGGTTCTACTTACTCCGTTCTAGCTCACATAGCAGGTGATGACTGTACTGTTGTGATTAGCCTTAACAAATAATCTGGGTTCAGTGAACACATTGTTTAATCTCCTGTGTGTGTGTCTGTGTGTGTGTGTGTGTGTGTGTGTGTGTATGGTCTATAGAGGACGATGGAGCACAAGTGGAACTTCATCATGGTGGCGTGTGAGCAGTCCCAGCTCATGGCGAACCTGGCGAGGCTGATAAAAGCTAAGAGGGCCATTGAGATCGGTAGGACATCACAGGGACAGTTTGGTGAAAGTCAGATTGGGACAGCTTCTCCTCTCCATCAGCCAAGTGTCGGAGTTTGAGTAAATAATCTGAGACCAGAGTGAGATTAGAAAGGTCTAGAATATGGAGAAATTCCAAGCGTATAAACATTAGCAGGAGGGTAAAAACAAACTATGGGGATTCTGTAGGGTTCTAGACCGGATTCAAAGTTGAGCACATTTTGTGAACATGTCACTGACCAGGTTACGGCCTATGTGTACAAAGAGGTCGGATTACTGTTAGGGAAGTGGCAGCCTAAATTATTAAACTGAAAATGGTGAAAAAATGAAAGTGAAATTTTGGAATCATTTAAACCGAACAGCGACGCTTTTGATGTAGACGGGTTGATGGCACTTGGGTGGGTCTTATACACACCAGATTAGGGCCACGTCCCAGCCAAATATAGCCAACTCAGTTTTGGAACAGGTGGACCACATGCAGGTTGTGAATATGTGGGCCACCTTTGGCTCACAACAGATTGCCAGTGCCGAACGTGGGCCAGCAGTGCCATAGCTTTGCCCACGTCCGCTTGCTATGTGGGATTTCGTTTATCCAATGATGAAAAAATGGCAAAACTAATGAAACACAACGAAAAGCAGAGTTTGGTATTCGGCCCTTTGGCTAAATGTTTCATTTGGTTCAGTTTTGGTTTTGGCCACAGATTTTGGTCTAGCCCCATTTTCATTTGTCTTTTACAGCAAAGCTTAATAATAACAATAATAATAATAATAATAACAGGTTACACTTATATAGCGCCTTTCACAAACCCAAGGACGCTTTACAAAAATAAACCACCAAAAAAATAAATAAATAAATAAATAAAATAAAAAATCATGAAGAATGAAAATGTTTAGAGAAAAGGTAAGTTTTTAAGTGAGTTTTGAAGACGGAAAGAGAGGGTGAAGTGCGTATAGATGAGGGTAGGGAGTTCCAGAGTGTGGGGGCAGCAACACTAAATGACCTGCCACCCATAGAGGAGAGCCTGAACCTAGGAACAGCTAAGAGACCAGAGTCTGAGGACCTTAGCTGACGTGATGGAACTTGATGTTGCTTGTGTTGATTATCCAAATTTCTGAAATTCTGAAATATCCAAATATTCTGAATTTTTTTTTTTTACATGTGCTAAATATGATTTGCAACAAAACCATGGTTATTAAAGGGCACATATCCTACATTATTCTGTAATATTTATATTTTCCTCATAGGTCCACTTATTACTAGGGTCAACTTTTGGGCCCTGAAAAGTTGGCATCAGTGAGGAACAAATATTCAAAGCTTTGCTGCTTTTTATATAATTAATATGTTACATATTAAGGTGCGACCTAGGAAGTCCAAAAACCACAATTATCGTTCTACCTCTTTGAAGAGAAGAGGAGATGCCTGGTGTTCATAAAGTGAGGTACAGATACACCAATGAAGAACAACAAAGTTTGGTGCCAGTGGACACTAATGTTAGCCACCTAGCTAACCTAGCTAACCCAACACCTACTGATAAAGCCAAGCTGGCCCTTTGCAGATACTCAATATAGTCTGGGGGTTTTTCAGGGTGTATCTTGCTCTGAAGTCACGTCTCTGTGTCTCAGTTGTCCGACTTGTCAGTCGGTAAAGAGCTAATGAAGATAGCTAGCTATCTAGCTATGGCTAAGGCTAGCTGTATTAGCTTTATCTGGACAGCACGTAAAACAGCTAACACCTGGGACATGAACACCTCATAAACCCCACAGTCTCGTCAAGGGTCTCCACAAAGGGCCAGCTTGGTGTTTACCAGTGGGAGCTAACGTTAGCTAGGTGTGCTAGCTATAGCTAGCAAACATTAGAGACCACTCTCACCACACTGTGTGTCTTCATTGGTGTAAGACTGTCAGCTGCAGCCGGTTCCTCTTCTCAGCTCAGAGAAAGATCTAGAACGATAACCAAGTCGTTTTCTGGACTGGATTTAAACTACAGTGAACTCAGAACTGCAGCACATTCAGACCCACCTCAGCCGCTCAGTAGAGGTCTGGACCCGGACACGTTAATAAGACAGTAACTGTGTGTGGGTGTGTGTGTGTGTGTGTGTACAGGTGTGTATACTGGCTATAATGCTCTGAGCATCGCCCTGGCGCTGCCTGAGGATGGCAAAGTGGTGGGGTGTGACATCAATGAGGAGTACGCCAACATCGGCAGACCGTTCTGGAAAGAGGTGAGATCATCTCCTCACCAGATCAGAGTTATTACTAGTGGTGGGAATCACTCACCCTCTCACTGGATGCTTGATTGTAGAGGCCTAGATGTTCTTTACAGTCATGGTGGTGAAGGGAACCCGGGTTCTCCGTGTCTAGAACACACATATAGACACTTTATTGACTGTCCAAAATATATGGAATGTTGAGGATGGGAAAGAAAGTTCTTTGGGGGACTATTTTTTGCCTTCCCTCCACCATGAATCACTAAAAGGGTCTCGGGTCTCAGGGTTGTGTAATCCCTGTCTATGGTGGACCCTCTGGGCTGAGCACAGATGCTGACAGAGCTGGTTCTGGATGGAGAGAGACGCCCTCAAAGCAGGAAGTACAGTCTGCACTTGAAGAACATGTTCCACCATGTTGGTTGCCAGCGTTGTCTGACGATTTCTGCTTACGGACTAAGGACCGCCCACCTCCAGATCCATAATCACTCGCCCCTCAAACCAGTGGAAAAGGGGGCCCGTTCTTAACGGGTTCAGCAGAGCCTGGGAACCAGCACTAGCACGGGCACGAGCACTTTGTTGATGGAAAAGAGGCATGACGGCTGGATGTCTGGTTCCATTCACCAACACTGTGTACAGCCCTTGGCAGGAACAATAGAGGAATTCCCCATAATAATTAAAGAGGGGATCTTTTCTCTTTTCCGGGTTTTCCTGTTTCCTCTAGTGTGCTGTAGCTTTCTGTGCAGGTAAACGTTCCTAAAGTCCGAAGGATGTGCCAGAGGGAGACACCCTCCCCTATAGAAACGCCTTGTTGGAATTCCAGCCCTTTTCTCTGTTACCTGGTGATGTCATCTAGTGACACAGTCCTTATCGTCCCAGCCTACCGGCAAGCCCAGCACACCCTCACACTGAGAGCTACATCAGTAAAGACTGACCACTCCGAGGCTCCTCCAGTCTAGCTTGTGAATCTACCGGCTTGTTCTACCGGACTTTCAGGATCGACCTCTGGATCAAACTGACACGGGGGGACCAACACCATTGTGGCGGTGGTGCTTGTAGCAGGATGCTGCTTGGCATCCTGACCACTGAAGATCAGGGTATTAAAGTACACGGGTGGACTAGAGTCTGGAACCCTAGAACTACAGAGTGCTCCTATATGGTCAGTGGAGCTGATACAGTGGGACCACCAGGGAGGTGGTCCGATCTGTGTAATACTACTACCTGCTACACAGAGTTACTAGACTGGACTGAAACCATGTCCCCCATCAGATACGTCACAGAACCACACAGGACGGTGCTGTCCAGGTTTAGGCCTTTTTAGCTGGAAATGTAATAAAGCCAGATGCAGGGGGGCCGCTGCGGTGGAGGACAGGGCTACCACACATGAATTTAATCCTGAGTGCGGGTGGATGGTGTAGCTGGATGCCTGGGAGGCGTGTTGGCACATGGTTACGTGCCCAGTTGAGCAGGTTTTGTGAATCTGTGATCAGTGATCCAGAGAAGCTGCCTCTCAGGATGCGGGCCAGGCATCACAGCGAGGGTTTACCCTCAGTCTTTTACAACACCTTTACAATAATGCTAATTCCTATTAGCGCCTCAGTGGGATTTCTAATAGAATGTTAGCGCTAAGCTAATTCTGGTGCACACCAACTTTGTCTGGCTGTTCTAGATTAAACATGGACATTTGCGCCATCTTTGCTTGGGCACCAACAACTGTTTAGATTTTTTTCTAAATAAGTCCCCCATGACTGAACCATACCGAATAACGTGTGACCGCTCCATCAGCACCAGTAACTGCTGGGACTGGACTCAGCATGGACTGGACAAGGTCCTGGATGTAGGCCACATCAATGTTCAGTCACTCCTGCCTTAAAGAGTGCCTGAAGTTACTACCAGCATAAATGTTAAAGCACCTCTAATAATCTACTATAATGCTAATTCCTGTTAGCGCCTCAGTGGGATTTTTAGTAGTATGTTAGCACTAAGCTAATTCAGGTACATATGAACTTTGCTGGGCTGCTCTAGATTAACATGGGCATTTATACCAGAGCTGTTAGCATGATGTCATCCTAGCTTAAGGCCGTTCTGTATTGACTCCCTCCTAAAACACTCTGTATAGTGTGAGTGGGCGGAGCTAAGCTGCTGTAGGCTGAACAGATGTCTATATGTGGCTGGTTTTTGTGACATCATAACTGTGAATTCAAAACCGCCTGTTTTATGCAGCTTGGTATACGGATGGATGGAGTCGAAGGAGAACAGTCAGAGCTCCAAAGTGTCAAAGACCGTAGTGGAAGGAAGTAGCTGCAAGGGTATGGAGGTGTACGGTCATACGGGTCCACCAGCAGTGGATAAAATCCCAGTCTACAGGGAACTCCGAATTGTGTCAGGGAAGGCATCCACCAAATCTGGACCTCCTGACCAGTTCTTTGATCTAGGAACATTGTCTGAACACTGATGTGGCTCCATCCAGAACCTCTTCCAGTACACATACCCACTGTTTGTCCAGAGAGCTTGTTGTAGTCAGTTCTGGGAAATTATCAGGCCTCTGAATGTACAAATGAGATAACGGTCTGTCTTGCTTTGTGTCGTAGGCTGGAGTGGAACAGAAAATAGACCTGCGCCTGCAGCCAGCAGTGAAAACTCTGGGTGAGCTATAAACTGGTTTCCTGTGCATCATCTGAGTCGCAGCTGGAGAGCAGACACAGCCTCCAGCGCTGCACTCGTTCTACCATGTAGCACTGATTTATGATTAAACTCAATTAAGGCTGGCTCCGCCTGTTCTCCTTTAACCCTGCTGTATCATCTGGCCTTGTTTTAAAGTGGATCTCCATCACGCTTTTAAAAATGTCAAACGCTCCATTCTATAGAAACTTACAGAACCAGATCTGTACACAGTGGTGGACCAGACGTCCCCTCTAAAAGCTCCCTCACAGAGAGTTCCTACATGAGGTGGTTCTGAATACGCTGCCTGATGTCTGAGACGCTGTTTATGATAGTGTGGAGAAGATCTCAGCCTTAAACTCCATTCATGGTGGAGGGATACATGCTGCAGGGCGCTGTGAGATCAAATAGTCCCCCAAAGGAACTTAGTATTTCCAGGTTTTCCAGATTTTCATCACCAACATTCCATACACACTCAGAAGACACGTGTAGGTTCACTGGTGGTTCTAGATAGTCAATAAAGTGTCTATATGTGTGTTTTAGATATTAGATACCGCCACTGTACAGAGCATCTGAACCTCCTCACACCAAACCCGCTCTCACTCACTCTGTACACACCTCACACCAAACCCTCTCTCCCTCACTCTGTACACACCTCACACCAAACCCTCTCTCCCTCACTCTGTACACACCTCACACCAAACCCGCTCACACTCACTTTGTACACACCTCACACCAAACCCTCTCCCTCACTCTGTACACACCTCACACCAAACCCTCTCACTCACTCTGTACACACCTCACACCAAACCCTCCCTCACTCACTCTGTACACACCTCACACCAAACCCTCTCCCTCACTCTGTACCCACCTCACACCAAACCCTCTCACTCACTCTGTACACACCTCACACCAAACCCTCCCTCACTCACTCTGTACACACCTCACACCAAACCCTCTCTCCCTCACTCTGTACACACCTCACACCAAACCCTCTCTCGCTCACTCTGTCCACCCCTCACACCAAACCCCTCTCTCCCTCACTCTGTACACACCTCACACCACAAACTCTCTAAACCATCTCCCACCTCACTCTGTACACACCTCACACCAAACCCTCTCTCCCTCACTCTGTACACACACCACACACACCAAACCCTCTCTCCCTCACTCTGTACACACCTCACACCAAACCCTCTCTCCCTCACTCTGTACACACCTCACACCAAACCCTCTCTCACTCACTCTGTACACACCTCACACCAAACCCTCTCACTCACTCTGTACACACCTCACACCAAACCCCCTCTCACTCACTCTGTACACACCTCACACCAAACCCTCTCTGATGGGTTCCTCTCTGGCAGATGAGCTGTTGGCCGCGGGGGAGGCAGAGACGTACGACTTTGTGTTCATCGATGCTGATAAGCAGAACTACGACAGTTACTACGAGAAGTCTCTCCAGCTGCTGAGGAAGGGCGGCATCATCGCCATCGACAACGTAAGTCAACACACGACACAGATGAGTCCTCCAAACTCGTACAATCAAATTTCTCACATCTAAAAGAGCAGCAATCGTCCACCTTACCTTCAAGAGGTCCAACTGATCTCCGACAGGCTTCCCAAAGGAAGGCCTCGCACATCTGAGCAGACGCTTTCACAGAGCACTGTTCCACTCTGGTCCTGATAAACGGGCAGGTGCTGCAGATGGCAACTTACCTGTAGCTCTGTATCCGCTGTTCACTCAGTCACCTGGAACATCAACTGGAATGGCTGTTTTAACACACCTGTAGTTTTACAGCTATACTATACTGCCAAAAGTATTCACTCCCCCCATCCAAATCTCTGAATTCCGGTGTTCCAGTCACTTCCATGACCACAGGTGTATAAACCCAGCACCTAGTCATGCAGACTGCTGCTACAGACGTTAGTGAGAGACTGGGTCGCTCTCAGGAGCTCAGTGAACTCCAGCGTGGTACCGTGATAGGATCCACCTGTGCTACAAGTCCAGTGGTGAAATTCCCTCCTACTAAATATTCCACAGTCCACTGTCAGTGGGATTAGAACACAGTGGGAGTGATTGGGAACGACAGCAGCTCAGCCACCAAGTGTTAGACCACGTACAATGACAGAGCAGGGTCAGCGGATGCTGAGGGTCATAGGTCACAGAGGTCACCGACTCCATCACTACAGACCTCCAACCTTCATGTGTCCTTCAGATCAGCTCAGGAACAGTGTGTAGAGCTTCATGGAATGGGTTTCCATGGCGAGCAGCTGCATCCCAGCCTTACATCACCAAGCGCAGTGCAGAGCGTGGAACGCAGTGGTGTAAAGCTCCGCCCCTGGACTCTAGAGCAGTGGAGGCGTGTTCTCTGGAGTGACCAATCACGGTTCTCCATCTGGTGCTCCGATGGACGAGTCTGGGTTTGGCGGTACCAGGAGAACGGTACTGGTCTGACTGCACTGTGCCGAGTGTAGAGTTTGGTGGAGGGGGGATTATGGTGTGGGGGTGGGGTTCAGGAGTTGGGCTCCGCCCCTTAGTTCCAGTGAGAGGAACTCTTAATGCTTCAGCAGACCAAGAGACTCTGGACTGTTCTATCCTTCCAACTTTGTGGGGACAGTTTGGGGACGGCCCCTTCCTGTTCCAACATGACCGCAC
Source organism: Prochilodus magdalenae (assembly GCA_024036415.1). Classification (NCBI taxonomy): domain Eukaryota; kingdom Metazoa; phylum Chordata; class Actinopteri; order Characiformes; family Prochilodontidae; genus Prochilodus; species Prochilodus magdalenae. The sequence goes on from JAMWET010000215.1 coordinate 124,036, forward strand.
ACCAGTGCACAGAGCAAGCTCCATAAAGACATGGAGGAGCGAGTCTGGGGTAGAGGAACTGGACTGGCCTGCACAGAGTCCTGACCTCCACCCGATATAACACCTTTGGGATGGATTAGAGCGGAGACTGAGAGCCAGGCCTTCTCGTTCAGCATCAGTGTCTGACCTCACACATGTGCTTCTGGAGGAATGTTCAGAAATTCCCATTACCACATTCCTAACCCTTGTGGAGAGACTTCCCAGAAGAGTTGGAGCTGGTGGAGCTGTAAAGGGTGGAGCATCATATTACACCCTATGGATTAGGAATGGGACGTAGCTGAAGTTCGTATGTGTGTGAAGAGACGAGTGAATACTGTAGGCAGTATAGTGCATGTTCACTACTGGACAGTCTCAGACAGTTCTAGAAAGTTCTAAACAATTCTCCAAAAGTTCTAGAACATTCCAGACAGTTCTATGAGTTCTGGAGAGTTCTCACAGTTCCAGAAGCTACCTGAAGCCTACTGAGCACTGAATGTCTCAAGAGATTCTCCTGACCACCCAAATAACCCGGCCTCTGTCCGCAGGTTCTGTGGGGCGGGCGGGTCGTGAACCCTGCGGATGACGACCTGGACACGCAAGCCATCGACAAGCTCAACAAGAAGCTGCACACGGATGTTCGGGTGACCCTGAGCATGCTGACCGTGGGAGACGGGCTAACGCTGGCGTTCAAACTCTAAAACCAGCACCAGTGTTGGAGCACCCCTGGTGTGGGCCCTGGTCCCGTGGACCTGACCCGTTCCACATAGCCTTATAGTCTTTCCTGGCTCTAATGAACCTCATAGCTGCTTATGAAGAATCCCTTACGTCAGATCCACAGGACCGGGGTGGGACACCACTGGCTTAGTCTATCAAGTGCCCTCCAGCGAGACAATCACGCCTCCCCTTTTAACCAGCTTCCGGGTCAATATGGAAGTCATTATTTTGAAATTGATAAATTTGGTAGAGCAGTACAGTAACAGAAGTTCTTACTCACTGGACACGTCCATGAAACGTGGCCGTAGCCCACTTGGACCAAGACTTAACGAACTGATTTATTTGTTACCGGAATTTTTTCCATAATATATATTTTATTCACTCGATCCATCCAGCCGTCTGTTAAAGGAGGCGGTTCATTATTTTTACGAGCAGATATCAAAACCCTTCCCCCTCCGTATTCCAGGTACAACCCCTCTAACTGAAAGGGCGTAAACCTCCATCCAGAACCGTTGTATTACTGGACCCTCCCTGGGGCTGTTTGGTTCCCGCATAGCCTCCAACGTTCCGCTACATTCCCGGTCCAGTGTACCTTTATTTGTGGACTCATAAAGAAACGACTCCGGCACCTCCATCAAACGAAGTGGCACACCTCCACTAAAGCCAATATTCAGATCCAAAATCCCAACGTTCCGTAAAATCGGGACAATGAGTTTGAGGGGCCTCCCAAATCCATCAACCCATCACCTGGACACAGTGCGACCTGATGTTGCTTCCCCCTCCTCTAATCTGGTCCGTTTGAGGGGTCCATTGAGTAAGTGGCTCCATATAAGCAGGTGTGGGATTGAACACCCATGTCCTGTACCCTGATTGAATACGGTATTCCCGGGAGATGCCCACTGACCTCGATTCCTGCTTTTGGATTATCATATAAATGATGATTCCTGTAATGAAGTGGTCACGAGTCCAAAGCCTTTCCAGCCTCCAAGCTCACTGAGCAAGCTTCCAAACGGCACTGGAATACGGCTCATGTGTGATTTAGCCCCTCGGTTACATCGGATACTGAATCCTGCGCAGGAATCGGGCACTGCATGCCAAACTCCCGCCGTGCGTATGAACCGGCGTGCCCTTTCCCCATATGTGTTGATGTGCTGTGGAGCCGGTTCCATTATGAACCCTGTAGGATCGAGAGATGATGCTGTCACCTGGTTAATCATGCTTCAGCAGTAATTCACAGAGCTGCTTCATTCATCTCCAACGTTCCCTGTGGAATTTCGAGGTTGGGGTAATGCCGTATCTGGAGATCTCTCTCCAGTCCATGCTTTTCTCTGTGTCTGAATCCGACAGGTGACCTTTATCTGTTAATGAATAAAAATCATTACTCGTTTAGTTATTCTCTCACTCTGTACACACCTCACACCAAACCCTCTCTCCCTCACTCTGTAGCAAACACATCACACCAAGAAAAACCGGCTCCTTCACTCAGTCTGTACACACACCCCACACCAAACCTCTCTCTCTCACTCTGTACAACACCTCACACCAAAACCTGCTGCTCCGGGCATCACCTCCTGCTACCAGCACCTCACACCAAACCCTCTCTCACTCACTCATCACGTACACAACCTCACACCAAATAAACACTCTCTGTTCTCCCTCTCATCTCGAGTCAGTACACACCCATCTATGCACCACTAACCCTCTTCCGAGTGTGCACTCTGGGGTACACACCTCACACCACCAACCTCTTCACCTCTCCAAACTCAGGCTCATGTACACACATCACACCAAACCCTCTCTCACTAACCTTGTACACACCCAACACCAAACCCTTCTCCCTCACTCTGTACACACCTCACACCAAAAACCCTCTCTCCCTCACTCTGACGAGCGAGGGGCGGGTAACACCCAAACACTCTCTCCCTTCACAGTCTGCATACACACCCTCACACCCCCAAACCACTCTCTACACTCACACTAACTGTTCACACAATTCCTACACACCTAAAACTCTCTACTCTATCCTCGCTCACTCTGTTACCACACCTCACACCAAACCCTCTCTCAATCACTCTACACCACCTCACACCAAAAAGCCTGCATCTTCAACTTTCACTCTGAGTACACACCCTCACACCAAAAACCCTCGTAACTCTCCTATTCACTCTTGTACCACTACCTTCACTACGTCAAACCCCCTCGTCTCCCTCACCACCTTCTGTTACACACCTCACACCAAGGTAATTCCCTTCTAAACGTACCAATCTCAACTGCCCGCAACGTACACACCCCACACCAAACCCTCTCTCCACTCCACTTTCGAAGTGCAACACACCCTCACACCAAACCCAGGGGTGCTCCCCCACTCTGTACACACCTCACACCACAACCCGCTTCGCACTCAACCTCTGTGTACACATCTCACCCTACGTCTGAAACTCATGCCCCTCTCTCCCGCACTCTGTACACACCTGCACTACCAAAACCCTCCCCCCCCACCTCCATCTCTGTACACACTATAACACACACAAAAACCCATCATCTCAACATCAACTCTGTACACAACGCTCGAAACCAAAAAACCCTCTCTCACACCCAGCACTACTGTTGACGAGCAGCCTCACATTCCAAACCCTCCCTCCTCACTCTCTGTACACACCTCACACCACAAACCCGCTCTCACTCACTCTGTACACCACCTCACACCCAATGGAGAACCCTCTCTCCCTCACTCTGATACACACACCCATTGGGAACAAACTCACCAAACACCTCTCTTTTCTTTCTCAGTTACTACTGTACCCACACAACCCTCACAACCAAAAACCGCCTTCTTCTCTATCCTTCATCTCAAAATAGCTACCCTACACCATCAACCAACGCAAACCCTCCTCTCACTGGCATCTTTCTTGTACATCACCTCAGCACATTTGCACACTGAGAATTATGGAACTTAGGTTTAGGGGAAGTAGTCAAAGTTTGAAAAATTCTTCTCTCTTTTTTTTTCCAGACAGTAATTCTCATTGGAGCCACATAACCATGCTGCTGACAGCTTGCAGGGGTGAGTACTAGGGGAACTTTTGAATAAACGTGTGGGACAGTGCCAGGTCAGTTTCCAACCAGTGGTGCACACAGGTTGTAGTTAGGGATAGCCGAATGGATAAGGGGAAATTTTAACCTTTTAAGCCTATTAATGTTGGCGCAACAACCTCACATATAACAAAAAATAAAAAAGCCTAAATTTTTTAAAAAAAGAGATAAAAGCCCCTATACAAATCTCCTCATCAAAAATACAAGGAGAAGGAAGAAGAGGAAGAAGGTTACTCTATACAGCAGACAGGAAGGCCAAAAAAGAGTGATTATGGGGGGGGCATGCGATTACAGGAGCTCTACATTCATTATGAGTCAAGCTCTATCACAGGGCACCACTGTAAGCGTGGAGTCACGAGCACGCTGGAGCAAAAGGGGTTGACGACCAGCAGCGGGAAATTTTTAGCTTTGTTTTTTGCCTAACATTTTTGTTTCACAAAGGGATTAAAATTAGGCGACCCCAGGTGTTCTACTTTTTGCCAACTTTTTTCATTCCCACCCACGGGGGTCTGAACTTCTGCCAAAAAACAGAAAAAAAAAATTTTCCCTCAAAGTGAAAAGGGACGATTGGGAAAAAAAGGGGAAAATCATCACGACAGTGATGGACAGACAAAGAAGAGCTAAGCTAAGTGAAGCCCAGCTCGGGGTCTCCTGGTGCACCCACAATGTAATTTTTCGGAAGGAGGAGACAGAAGGATCTCAGCAGAATAACCGCAAATAAATAAGCACAGTGGTTTAAACCCTGTTCATTCATTTTGCACGTCTTTCAAACGGATTTCAGAATTTTTTCAAACCTCTGATGTTCAGGGGGGGCAATGCCACTCATTTTAACCGTCGAGGGGCATGTTTGGGGAGACGCCAGGGGCAGCAGCGTGAGACAGACGTCTCGAACAGCCACAGTGTCCCGTCAGTGCCATCACAGTCCCAGGCACCAGGATATGGACCTTCCTTCCAGACGGCTGTATAAATAAGGAATGTGTGTGGTAGTGATCCATGTTAAAGACTTTCGCAGTTTGGAGTGGGTGTGTTGGGTACACCCTACACTAAGCTCTTACTTCACCGAAGTGAGGGACAGATTCTGTCATTCTGGTGAAACGGGCCCTTTGAATGAGCTAATGCACCGGGAGTGAAAAAAAAAAAGGTATATCGTCCACCTCCTAATCGGACAAAACTGTATTCTACAACACCACCTGATTTGAAACAGACGAGTGTTAAGGACTCTGAAATAGGGCTCCCGTGCTTGGTGAGGTGGTCAAAGGGAGGCGGGCACGAGGGAGGGACCTAACACAACACACGCAAATGGAGCCTTGGATTTTAACTCTGGTATTATTCCCATCCTCGTCCGGCAGAATATCCCCAAGAAAAAAAAGGCAGGAAACCAGGTGGGGAAAAAAAAGGTTGAGGTTTGATTCGTTTACAACATTGCCTTGCTCCGCTCTGGTTGGGGATTTTTACCCCTAGGGGAAGTGCGGGACCGAACACTCAAAAAGAAAAAAAAACGGGGGGGGGGGGAGCTACTTTTCTGAATTTTTGGGTGAGGAGCTGTGTTGAGAATGGAATAATGGGGGCTTTGATGTTGTTCTGCATGAGGGGGTGATTTGCATTGTTTTGCAGAGTAGAGGAAAACCAGGGAGGCCTGCCCCCCCCCCCCGACGAGAAGGGATATACGTCATAGGAATAAAAAAATCTGGAAAAGAAGGAAGTCAATAAAAACCGAAAAAAACTGGGAGAGATAGCCTTTTTAGAAGGGCTGGGGGAGGACCGAAAACCATGCTGGAGAAGGATTCTCCGACCTGGACAGCACCACTCTTAACACGCGACAAAACAAAGGATAAAGGAGAGGGAGGTGGAGGGATGTACCCAAGAGATGAGGGGGGGGGGGGGCCCGTTTTGCCCACTAGGGTCGCCTTATCCTTTGGGCGACACCAGGCTTGGGAGGGAAGGGCAGGAAAAGAAGAGGAGGGTATACCCCTTTGGCGGAAAGAGGGGAAGGATAAGGGGGGAGCTGATGGATTAATGGGGGTTACGGAACAGCCGTGTACTTGGTTGTTGCACACTGGATAGGCAGGAGGGCGCGGTTACTAGGCTCGGCTTCTCCAAGTCTCTCTAAGGCGCGTTCGGGGAGCGAACATGGGGGTGTTGGATTGATCCTCCATGTTGATGGAGTGTTGATGCTCTTTCGTGTATTGGAGTTACCAACAGGGTTATCACCGCAGGTGGAGAAAAAACCAAAAACAAGATTGTATCGCAGTCGTCTCTTCTTTTTTTTAGTTTCCTGCCTTCACTCCACTCATGATGCGTAGATGTTCTACAGCTGGTGAGACTGTGTGAAGATAACAGTTGAGGGAAAAACGGATGAGACGCGGTATAAAACAAAGATTCGTCTACCCTCCGTCCAATGGGAAAGAGGAATTCCCGTCATTCCATTGGATCCCCCTGTTTCTTCTGTTTCCACAGGAAAAAAGCTTGCACCCTCATTTTCTAACTCCCCAATGGTCGCCTATTGGTCCCTCCTCCTGAGAACCCAAACATAGGAAGAACGGTCCCGTACGGCTGGCGGGGGGCGCCCGCGCGGGACATCTTCGTTTGCAATTAAAACAGGGGGCTACAAAAATCCCCCTTAATTTTTTCTCCTTCGAGGGGGGGGAACCTACTTTCCTCACTTCACAAGGCTGTTTTTTTTTTTTTTTTTTTTTTCGGGCCCTCCCTCCCCTTGGGTCCCCTTTTTGTTTATTCCTTTTGTTGTTAAACCAGTCTCTTTTTTTGGGTGGGTCCTCCAATCTTCACCAAAAAAGAGAGTAGTTACACACCCCACTCCCCGCATCTCTCCTGCAGTATCTACAGACGTACCTCAAGGTGCTGAACAAAAAGAAAAGGGATAGGGGGGGGGGTGGTCAAGGGTAGAGGGGGGCTTGGTAACCACTTGTAGTAGGTGCAGACCCAGTGCGTGCCCTCAAAAAAAGCCTGTGTTGTGTTTTAAAAAGAAAATTTCCACCTTTTACCTTGGCCCGTTTATTTTGGGGAGTTAGAAGTGTTTCGATGCGGTGCGAAAATGATATCTCTCCAGGTGGCCTTGTACAGGCCCACCCCACTGGGGGTACCAGCTCTAACCACAACCAGTAAAGCGGGGCATTGTCCCTTGCACGAGTTTTTTGTTCAGCCATGTTCACCCCTTATAGGTCTCTTTCTATGGGTGGTACTACGGGCCCCAAGGTAGGTTTAGCAAACAGAGATCGTTAGTGACGATGCCCCTTGCAAAAAAAGAAACATTGGGCAAAAACCATTCATGACAAAACAGTAAATCAGATCAAAGGGGACAGCCCCAGAATGGTGAATTTTCACAACTTATTGACCCCATATCTTCCCTGTTGGCCATCCGGACAATTCGTAGAAACGTAGGGGGACCAGCGCGCAAGTGTCTTTGTTCTAGAAACCACAAGTGACCTCCTCCCAGTCCCTACCGGCGAGCCACATAGTTTTTTTGGGTCAGTGTTCTGGGTATTGTTGTTTACTATTTGTGACACCAAAAGAACCTATAGACGTGAACCAGGCTGCCTCGACACAAAGGCCAAAGCAGGTGCAATGTGCCCGCCACCAAAGGACCAGGTGAGTAACCAAGAGGGCCTCACTATTTGCTCTCGACCATCCCCAACCTTTGTTGTTCCCGGCTTTTGAATTACTTTGCAACGGTAAAAGGGGCCCATTTGGGGTGCGCCCTCCTTCCCCAAGGGGGCTGTTGGTTCAGCGCCTCCTGGCGGGTGGGTTTTTGTAGGATGAGCGATGGATTTCTTTGCTACGATCTATCTCATGGGTAGAATGAGTGCTATCCAGCCGGAGGAAAAGCACCCACTTCAGAGCATTGGATGTGGCTGGAGTAGTGGTGAAGTTTGCTAAGGCCGGTTTGGTACTCAGCGCTTGATGGTGTGGTAGGCGCTGGGGTCCAGCTGGCCTGAAAATAAACAACACATCAGTAGTACCTTTGAAAAGAAAGGAATTCCGGCAATGGCCTGGTTCTGGGTAAGTAGCCCGCCGTTTTGCAAAAATTATTGGGGGGGCGGGCTAATGAGCAGGGAGTTTAACCGAAATTAATTTTACAGTGTTGTGGCAGAGGTTCTTGGGGTTTTTTTTTTTGTTACTTGCGCATTTTCCACTGCGTGGCTTGTGGTACGGACAGGCCAGGTGAGGGGGAAAAAAAAACCAGCCAGCTCTTTTGGCAAGAATCACTTGTTTTGATGATGGGCAGTAGGGGGGGGGGGGGGGGGGGGGGGGGGGGGGCGGCTCTTCCCAGGGCCACGTGTTCACCTCTGATAGATCGGAGCTCTCAAACTCAGAGGCATCATTACATACAGAGAGGGAGGGGGGGTGGAAGAGGGCGGAACTTGCCAGGGGGGGGAGGGGGGGAGGGGCCTGATAAGAGATTTTTTTTATCTTGTTTTTGGGATAAAACCAAAGAAAAATGTTTTGCCAGACGAGACACACGAGAAAACAAAAACAAGAGACCGGACAGAAGCTAAAAAAAAATCGCGAGACGGGGGGGCGACCTTCGCAAAAGGGCTTTGATTTTACAAGGAATGCCACATGATTTTCAGATGTTATGACTGGTAAGGTGTTTTATTTATTATATATTATTTATTGTATTTTATTATTTGATTTAAATTTATTTTTTAAATTAGTAAGTAAATTGGTTTAAGTGGAGGGTTCACCCTTTTATGTTAGTTAGTATATAGACAATACATTTCTAATTTAAGTATTTTGGATGTGTGTCCCTGTCCATTCCTTCACTTACTTTTGAGCGTGGGTCTATAAAATAACAGAGAGAGTAGGAGAGAAGAGAACACTCCAGAGGTCCATCCTGGATTTCTAGTGAAGTGTTTTACGAGAATAGTCCATCTTGTAAGAATGATGATCGAGGATGTAACTGCACTTCTCTGCGTGCAACCACTTATGCAAGCACCCCTGCAAGAAGAAAGGAAAATAAAACAAATAAGTAAGAAATAGGATTTGATGATATTCAAACCAGTTCTGGTGCAACCGTGGTTGGCGGTAGGGAACAGAGGTTGCTTTGGGTTAAAAGAGGAGAACGTTGGGGGAAGTGGGGGGTGGGGAGAAAGAAGGCTGGAAGGCAAAAAAAAAAAGGGAAGAAAAAACAAAAAGGGAAAAGGAAAAAAGGGAAAAAAAAAAGGATTTCAGGGGGAACAGCTTAGTTCTTTGGTTTATCTCAAGCAAAAAACAGGAGTGTTCAACTTCTTTAAGGACAACCCACAAGTGGAGCTTAAACTTAATAACTCAGAAAGCAAGGAATGCAGAGTATCCGCGCTTCCTAATAGGCGCCATACCGTATTTTTTAGACATTTTTGCAGGGGTGGGTACTCGTTTGAGTTTTTTAAACTAGCGTGCAGGGAAGGTAGGGAACGAGGGTCAAACTATGGTTGGGGGGAATTGAGAAGTGCCCTGAGACCGCTAGATGCAATGGAACGGCTGGGAAGCTGCACAATAGGCATACTTCTAGAGCTTGTGCCTGTTGGTGTTTGAGCCCTCATCGATTGGGCTCTGGCTCAGGGGGAAAGCAGCTCACGGAAAGCTCCACGTTCCAGGTCACATTGAGTTGCTAACGCGATGAAGAGGTAGTTCTCTTGGTATGTTCATGGGTACGGCTGAACACATGAAATCTTGTGGTCAGCTGTGCTCTATGGTCAATACGAGACGGGGATTACTCATTTGGTCGATTGGGGCTGTCACAAGGCCCTGGTGCTATGGGCAGGAATATAGGAGGCCACTCAGACATCAGAATTGTTTGCACCCATAGAAACACGACATCCTATCAGGCAACCCAATTCGTAGACGCCTGCTCGGAGTATCCCATCCTACCATGATGGCTTGCAACTTCTGCTTCTGGTTTGTCACACAAACCAAGAAACGATTGGAGTTTGCCCAAAAAACTGCCAGTGACAAACATAGCCACGTCAGCAGCGGACAGAGAGAAATGAAACTTTCTAACGAAGTCACAAGGTAAACTGATGAAAAATTGAGGATTATTACAGTACCGTTCTCGCATAACAAAGCGGACGAAGCTTCCTACAGACACACTGCTGCATGTAGTACCATGCAGACACCGATTATGGTTACTACACGGCGTTCTCCCTCGGCGCTTTTCCTGGCACTTTCCCATGCCCTAACACAAGATTATACACTCACAAGGTCGTTGCAACGTTGTTAGTGGCGCACAGGGTCTGATTTATAGTGTCTGTTTTCATCCGGCTATATTGTAGCCGATTGGGAGATGTGTCGTCTCCGCGACCCCAGGCTCACATGGCTTGGAGGCCTTGGCCACGTTCGAAAGCTAATCTGGTAGCCGCGCGCGTGAAAGAACCAAGACCTTACCGCCCCCCCCCTCCCCCCATTACCCCGCACAGGACGCCCCGGCCCACGCCGCAAGCCACCCCGTCCCCTGCCTTGCCCCCGCATGGTCGGTGGCACCAGAGGAGAAAGGCACGCTGAAGGGGGGGCGAGCCGGTCAAGAAACGTCGACTAAGGAAAACGGTCTACAGCCCGCACGTCTTCGGATGTTACTGCGGGCTTTTGTTGATTAGGCTTCTGTGTGACATCCATATCACCTATCAAACCATCCAGGCCTTCTCCGATCTTAGGCGTGTCGCTGGAGGATTAAAATATTTGTACCCAAAAGAAGGTGTAGATGCCACGCGAATTTATTTACAACCATCGGAATACCAGTCTACTGCTAGAATTTATACACCCACATATGTGTATTTTTGTGACCAGGAACACCTTATTGTTTTTCAGATAGCCGTGACACAAGGTTTTTGGGTGCGGGAGGATTTTAAATTATGGGGAGGGAGCGGCGGAAACAAGACTTTTGGAACACAAAAGCTACTTTACCTCTTTTTCTGGGCCTCTCGTGTCGGTTGCCACAACAAAAGCTATGGTGGCGTATAAGGTCCCCGCCGCTTGATTGGGCTGAAAAACATAGTGGTTGTGGTTCCCACTAGGTTGTTTTGGGCTAGGAAAAAAGCAACTTTTTTTTTTGGGTTCCAGTGAAATGTTCTGTTATGGAAGGGGGGGCGAGGGCCAATTTTTGTTGACCCACCCCAAAGTGGTGCCATAAATACCAAAACTTTTTAGATTAAAAATCCAATTTGGATAAGGGCCCTTTGTTTAGGGGGGGGGAACAAAAAACTTGCGGTAAGGAAGAAAGGGGAAAGGGGAGGGGCATTGGAACCCAAGACTTTTTTTCCCACAAAGTAAAAATAGAGTTACTAAAACCTGGCCCCCCTATATTTTTTTTGTTTTTTTTTTTACTATTTTTTTTCCCAAAGACTTTGATAACAAGAACCTTAAATTGAAAAAGGCAATTTTTGTTCAGGAGAAAAACAAAAAAAAAAAAAAGAAAAAAAAAAAAAAAAAATCAAAAAAAAATTTTAACCTTTTTTTTTGGGGGAGTTTTGCGTTAAATTTTAAACTTCTGTATTGTGGGTCTTTCCCCCACCAACCACCCCTTTCCGGGGCAAAAAAAAAACAAAAAAAACAAGCTATAAAATGTAATGTTTGCACTTTTTACTGTAAAACAAGGGGAAGTTAAGGGGGGTGGGGGGGGGGGGGGGGGGGTGGGGGGACATAAAAAATAGGGGCAGGGAATCAGAGGTTTTTTCCCATTTAAAGTTTCCCATTCTATTAAACCAGGGGCTGCGCAGTTGCAACGTGGGGCTGGGATGTGGAATTTGGGGTGGGACTTTTGCTGAGGACTTGCGTTTCATTTTTGGAAAAAAGGCTCAAGGTGGTAGTTTTGGGAGGGTTTTGGGGCTGAAATGTTGGGGGGAATTTGTTTGTTTATTTTTTTTTTTTTTTTATTCTGGAAGTTATGTTCTAAAAAACTTCGTTACCTTTATAGAAACAGGAAAAAAAAAAAAAATCATTTTTTTAAGGCTTTGGGAGCGGTTTTTGGAATTTGAAGAAAAACAGAAACTTGATAGGAACCTTATTCATCTGGATAGTTGTTCTCTAAATGAGTTTAATAAAAACACCCATTGGCCCTGTTTTGGTTTTCAGTTATATTCTGGAACACAAAAAAAAAAAAATATTTGTGGGGTTTTTCATGAGGTTTTTTATAGCCTCAATTGGGGACTGGTACTCCCAAAAAATCATGTTTTTTTTTTACATGGGGGGACCATTTTTTGCCAAAACAAGGGGGCAAAGGGGCGCGGGGCCCAAAGCCCGTTTTTCCCATTTTACTCTGGTTTTTTTGACGGTTTTTAGACCACCCAAAAGAATTGGGTTTTTTTTAGGTTTGTGGGTTTTTTATTGCCCAACATGAGAGCGGGGCTGCCAGGTGTGTAATTGTAACTTAAAAAAAAGAAAAGTTTCAATCTTCAATTTCGCCAGACAGGGGACTTGTCGGCTGTTGCTACCCCCAGTTTTTTTATAATGGGGTTTACGGGCTGGGAATGCAAAGCTTGCTTTTTGGGTTGGAAAAGAAGGTGATGCTCTAAAATCCTGGTGGTTTGGGGCAAGCCCCCGAGGGGATCTGCAAAGGGGACACGCGAGAGACTTGAAAGCAGACGATCTGATTAAAACATGGGCAGGACGGTGCAGGGAGTACGTGTTAATACGCATAACAAACTCTGGGCTGTACGGAGACAAGCGTGTGCGGCTACGGCAGCGCACCTGGGGCGTCAATGCATGGTCAGGATGTACAGCGTATACACAGTATGTATAATGTCTATAGACACAAACATGGGTGTTTTTTGGGTGTGCGGGGCGCCTCATAGAGAACAGCCTATGCTCAGCTTGTTGATGGTTAGGCGCCTTGTTCAGTGGTGTCAAGTGTGGTTCTGGTCACGCGCTAACTGGCAAATGGGGAGTATATCTCTTCCGTTAAAATAATCTTAGAATGGGGGCCAAAATTGGAGTGCTCAAACCACAAGGTGGGGATTAAGGTTGGGGAAACAATTTTTTGCATGTGGTTTTTTGTTTATTCAGCTTTCCCCACTTTGCTGGACTTGGTATTGGCAATTTTCCCAAAACCCCCACATAAAACATCAAGTGGAAGTTTTTATTTCCCCTTTTTTTTTACCTGCACGGATTATGCAAGCCTTAGGTGTTATATTTTTTTGGGAAAGTCTCAAGGATAAAAAAAAAGGATGCGATCCCTAGCCGGTCACACGGGCTGGTTCCATAAACCTCGCCCGCCCTAACGACTCGTTTGATGACCGTACCTGGTGTCCTTAGCGAACGGGTGATCTAGCTAGGGTCAGACAGAGGGAAGTTGGTCTGTGTTAACCC
>JAMWET010000216.1:0-32358 GCA_024036415.1 Prochilodus magdalenae
AGGTAAAAGGTCCAATCTCAGTGAAACTTGGGACACGTCTGGTCTCAGGCCCTGTCAATGATCTGAAGACTCGGTGTTTCTGAATAATTCTAAAGGTTTTAATCTCCTTCTGTCTGCCACAATGGCCCTTCTGCGATAAAGGACCTGTACACATAAGCCTCAACTTATATAATGTTATAGACTACTGTTCATGTTTGTGGCAAAGAAGGCGGTTGATTATCTCTCCTTCCTATAAGTTTTCCTCCTCGGTTCTGTAAAACAGGTCCAACTGCTTTAAAGCCTTCTGAGGCCTCACTGACGTGGTTAAAAACACTGAACAGGTCTCAGTGGCCTCTACAACCTGAGCTGTTGTAGATCTCCAGTTTTGACCACTTTCTTTTTTGCCACTAGATGGAGCCAAATACAATGAATTACATGGGTGCCCAATGACATGAAAACTGCCTGAGCTGTTTTTCTTATGACAGAATTTAAATCTTCATTTTCTTGCATTGATCTAGAACACACAACTTTTCCAATAACTGCTATTAAGCCATTGTGAGGCCACCGCCTCTTGACTGTTCCACCAAAGCTTTTACGTAAGTCAGCGTTCCTGTTTCGTGATGGCCAGCTAGCTGGACCCGCCTAATTGCTCCGCCTTGTGGCCTTACAGGATTTATTTATTTGATATATATTGATTGATTGATTGCTAGGTGTCTCACAGTCGTTATTGGCGGTTGTGGGTTGGTTCGAACACCGGCAGGCTATGATACGGCGGGTTTTTGCAGTCTGGCCATGACCAATGAGTTGGGCCTGCATTTTGACACACCTGGGCTGGGAAAAGGGGGCGAATAGGCCATCTCAAAGATTTCAAACGTCTGAAAGACTCGCAATATTTTGGTGGTGCTCTTTTTACAAGTTGTCATGTCTCTTATTTCCACGTTCTATCTTTTTAAAAAGAATGAATTCAGTTTAAAAAAAAAAAAAACAGCAATTTGCACCTTTTTCCACTTGCTGCATATGTAGCTGATCACCAGACAACAGCCGTCAACCATGAACTTAAAACCAATCTCAATGTATTTACACTCTTTTCCATCTTATCAGCTCCACTGACCATATAGGGACACTCCTGTTAGTTTTTGTACAAGTACAAACTGTAGTCCCTCTGTTTCGCTGTAATACTTCAATGATAATATTATGTGGGGGGAGGAGATGAATCCACCACCACATATACCTGCTCTGTTGTGGTCCTGACCATTAAAAAACGATAGTATATCAGAAAAACAGCATGGACTACAGTCTGGAACTGTACAACTACAGAGTGTCCCTATATGTTCCAGTGGAGCTGGATAGAATGGAGTGTTGTAATTTACACAAGGAGTGGTTTTATGTTATGGTTTGATGGGTGTATGTTGTGTCTCAATTTTGCTTAGCAGTTAATATGAACTATAAACATTAGAGGACAAACTGCACTAGGCTGTGAATGTTTTAGCTTAGGAGTCCGTCATCAAGCTTATGTGAGTAATCGAGAGTAAATGAGTGGTGTATTCTTAGGGATTGAATATTTGCTACATCGGTGCTCGGATAAATTAAAACCTGGATGTATTTTAGAACCTGCTAAATTTCTTTAAAGCCTATATGTTGTTAGGGTACAATACACCCTAAGTACTTATTACATTTACAACAGAAACAAATTTTATTGTTTTTTTGTTTTTTTTGTTTTTTTTTTTTTTTACCAACTCTCCTTATATATGTTTTTAAAATTAAATGTTTGAAAAGACTTGACATCCTGTGTTCGTTTATGTTGCAACTTCTCACATTGCTAATTAAATTGATGAAAGTCTCAGATAGCCTGGCGGGTTGTGGCAAAGATATGGCACTGCTGGTCTACTTTCGTCACGTGGTGGGCAATCTGTCATGAGGCCTAAGGTGGCCCACATTGTATCACATGCATTTGGCCGCCTGTCTCAAAACCGATCTGGTCCACTTCTGGCACAGATACAGCAGTGTTGCTTACTTTTGGCTGAGCGTGGCCCTAACATGGTGCATATGTAAGCCCACATCTTGCTATACTAGGGAGGTCCACCCAACTGCAATCACCCATCTGACAAGTGGGCCAGATTAAAATGGGGTATGTGAGCCAGATTTTGGGCGACCAGAATAGTTTTGCAGTATGGGTATGTTTTTTGTCTTGTCTTTTAAGAAAAAAACATGACTAAACGCAAATTAAACACCTTACTGAACACTAACAATACTAACATCCCAGCAGACATACCACAAGCACAATATGACTTAAAACTATCCCGGCAAGACATGCTCGTTCACAAGAGTGCTCATCCGCAACTGGATGTGATTTTATTGCAGTACAGAAATACAGCGTTAAAGTGGTTTTTATTAGCCTCGAGCTGTTGAACTTTTTTGCCAAGCAGCAATTAAAAATGTCATGTCGGTTTGTTATTATTATTCTGTCTTATCACTATTTCTACAATTTTACGGCCAAATTGTTGGTACGACAAACCATTCTTGTGCTATCCCTTAGGTTAATAGAAATATTGTGAATAACGCAATTGAATAATTACATCCAACAGACTCTGTTAGGGGAAACCTGGTTTTGATGACCACCGGTGCACTAGTGGGCCTGTTACTTCCATTTTATAGTAAGTTTTTTTGAATTGAATCTGAGGTTGTCTATTTGCAGGTTGATTGTTATTAACATTGCAGTAAACTGTTCAGGTAATTCTACATCTAACAATTAGAAAGTACATGTGATGATCTTTTCCTCTGTAACTGCGGCATACATTATTTAAAACATACATGGAATTATTTTCAAGCTAAAATGAAGTTGTGGTTGAACGTAATCACAAATTGTAATGGATTTTTTGATTGTTCATTTTTTTTCATATGCTGCCGAAAGCAATATAAATCACTTACGTGTCATGGCATTTTCGGATGTTTGTCCAAGAAATGGCTACGTTATGCCCAAAACGGAGAGGGTGGCATGCCTAGAAACCCCAGCCGATAAACGAAATGGTTTATTATTTAATTAGTTCATTGATTTTACTCATTACTCACGATTGGTATAATTCAATGTTTGTTTTTTGCTATTGTTTTATCCAAACTTAAGTATTAAGTATTACCTCATTTTGCATTGTTATATGGTGTTTACAATGATAATGGATTTCATGCATCAAACTGTTGTCATAGGTGTGAGTTTTAAATATGCAAGTAAATATTTAAAACCGAACTAATTGTGGTTTTGTTTTTATTTTGTGGATGTGCGGGTATTCTTACATAGTATGCCGTGTATTAACTGAATCGATATTGAATTGCCCTAAAATTAATTTGACTAAATTGACTTTTGATTGAAAATGGGTTAGTTTTGTGTCTGTCTTGGTTGCTCATTCAATGTTAATTCAATGTTAAACATAACGAGCAGTTTCAATGCTGAATCAATATCAGAAATCAATGTTGATTCAATGACTTTTCCTGACATTAATTCTATGTTGAATCAATGTTGCTTTGCTATCTGGGCTCCTAGTGTACACAGCTAGCATTGACAGAGAGAGAGTTCTGAACATCCACATGAGCGGGTTTATGATAAAACATTAAAACCGTGAGGGTCTGCTGATCAGCTTACAGTGTATGACTCGACTGTTTGCCATTGTCAGTTTACCGTCCCGTTTGTGCATGTTCAGTGTCATCAGTCTGGCAAACTGTCTGGGAGGGACGGGACGGGACGGGCAGACAGCTCTCTCTGATGTTTTAAACTGCAGTGCCTATTTTAACCGCTTGCTGTCAGTTTTATCCATAACACCTTTTAGAACAGACTTATGTAGAACTGGTGCAGGTTGGTCCAGGACTATAATAGTGTAGACTCACTGTGCACTGTGATGTTGACAGGACTACTGATCTCTCCAGATTCAGACTCACACCAGTACACTCCAGTGTGGGATGGGGAGAGGGAGCTGATGTTGCATGTTGATCCTGTAACTGATCTCCAGCCTGATGAACAATCTGATACCTTCTCACTGTGTGTGTATCGTCTCACTCTCCATCCAGTAGAGCCACTCTGTCCCTTACAGCTCAGTGAGAGAGAGCCAGTAGTAAAGTGTTGGGTTCTGCTGGGACTGACCACCAGAGAGACTGAAGGAGACAGATCTGAAACACAGAGGAGACAGTGTTTTGTAGTGAACTGCTTAAAACTGACAATCAAAACTACACAAACTTTCACTAGTATTCTAGGAGGAATTTTAATATTTATGTATTTCCATACAAGCCATCCATTTTTTACTGGTGGAGGGAATGACTGAAAACTTGGGAAAAGTCAGAATTTAAAATGTGGTGCAGTTTGGAATTGGCAAAATCTTATTTCCACTGTGGGTAACTAAAGTCCTGTATATAAAGGACTGGAGAACAGCCAACACCAGGGTTATGAGTCTGGACTTGATTAAATGTGCTGGATACAGCAGCTGCTTTCATTTACATAGAAGTTACAATCTGTTAACCTTCTTTCTCTACACTGCTACACTGGTAACCATTAGGCACCATGAAGTTGCAAATGGACATGTGCTGTTTTACTCACCAGTGGTGTTTATCCAGAGAGCATCACTGTAGTGAGTGTAGTAGACTGGATCTCCTCTCCCAGCTCTGCACCAGTACTGTCCTCTATCAGAGACACTAACTGAGCTGATGGTGTAGGAGGGTGTTTCAGTCTTGGTCTCATTCTCAGAGTTCTGTGTGTGTTTGGACCAGTAGAACTTCCATCCAGCAGGCGGATCCAGCTTACAGTACAGAACCACTGGATTTCCTATCAGTGCAGCTCCTTTATGGCTGGATGTGAGTTCAGGTTTAGGTGTTTCAGCTGTTGAAGATGAAGGACACACTTCAGACCATGAAGAGTTCACACACTGCTCTCAGAGTCTTTACCTCAGTACTTACTCACCTTCCACAAAGAGAGACACTCTGTTACTGACCTGTGATAACACTGGCCCCAGCTAAACAATCAGCTATGTGAGCATGTGACCTCCCCAATAGGACTGAAATCTAAATTTTACATTAACCTCACTCACACATTACATCTACACACCCTCGTTTCAGTCAGTGGTGCAAGGAAACTACAGACCAAAAGAAAAGCCCTGTAAAGTCCTAGAATTACAAAACCACAGATTCATGATGAGAGATAATGAACATGCACACACTGTATCTGCACATAAATAATAAAAGTCTCACACTGTTGTTTGACTTTATCTCCCACTGTACAAACCTGATGAACATTATATATTTAGTTTCTTATAATATCTCTGGATGGGCTTATGTGCACTTTACATGCATGCTACATGCAGCAGCTGATTGTGTGACTGTGTGAATATGAGCATTACAGAATGAGCACAGTGACCATCTTCCTCGCCAATGTGTGTTCCCTGGCGAACAAGCCGGACCAGTTAAAGATCTGGACCCTTACACAGAAAAGGGTTATGGGCTGCAGCTTTATGTTTTCCTCTGTAGTCCCTGCTCACCCACGACTGTTTCTGTTTATGGCTCCAACTCCACAATCAAGTTCACAGACGACACCACGGTGATAGGTCTGATCAGGTGTGATGATGAGGTGGCCTACAGGGATGAGGTGTAGCACCTGGCCGCATGGTTTGAGGACACCAACCTGGCACCCCACTCTCAGAAAACCAAGGAGGGTTCGGAGCCAGACACACACCCTTGTACCTTTGAGAGCATACTCACAAACTGCATCTCAGTGTGGTATGGCAGCTGCTTCACATCAGACTGCAAAGCCCTCCAGCAGGTGGTGAAAACTGCCCAACGCATCACAGGCTCCCAGTTACCCACCACTGAGATCATGTACCATAAGCGCTGTCTGGGCAAGGCGAGAAACTTCATCAAGGACGTTTCTCATCCTAATCACTGAACACAGAATCCCAATATCACTGCACAAAGGCCAGACTCTATTTTCATTCAAGGACAGCTCTGTAAGCTACACACTTTAATCAGCTGATTTTACTGTTTATATTGGCCTTTCTTTGTTTTTTAAAAACAGCAAGTCAGAGACACTAACAAGCTCTGTAAATGATGTTAACTGTGACTGATTATTTCTTTCTACTGAAAATGATGTGGCCATGTTACCATGTGGCAATGGTAGTGATGTAAACATGTTTAAATGTTCCATTTTACATAAAATGTTATTTTTTGGCTTTAAGGTTAAATGTTTGTAGCTTTCCCTCTCTGATTAGTAATGCTGAGCTGGAGGATAAACAATGGCCAGCCACTTCATTAAAACCACACCCATGTATCTACACTGACTGTCCATTTTACCAGGTCCAATTACCATGTACATCTGCTGCTGTACAGTGCGTGTTGGTCATTCTCTAGTCCTTCATCAGTGGTTACAGAATGCTGCCCACAGGACATATAAAAGGGATATTTTGGTTGGTGGACTATTCCTAGTCCAGCGGTGACACTGCAGTGTTTAAAAACTCCAGCTGCTGGACTGAGGACCAGCCGACAGCTGATTTAAAAACTCCAGCAGCTCTGCTGTATCTGATCCACTCATACCACCACAACACACACTAACACACCACCACCATGCCAGTGTCACTGTAGAGCTAAAAATGACCTCCCTAATAGTACCTGCTCTGTGGGGGTGCTATGGGGGTCCTGATCATTGAAGAACAAGGTTACAAAGTATGCAGAGAAACAGATGAACCACAGTCTGTAACTGTAGAACTGCACTGGCCAGTCGGTGTATATGAAAAGTGGCTATGGCTGTAGTACTGATGCACACATACAGTTTGTTTAATGATACACTGTTTGCTTTAACATAGTGGGTTTTTTTTTCTTTTCCTGTATTTGTTATGCATAAATGCATACATTTTCATTGAGAGTAATGGTGATATTTGATGGTATGTCATGTGATGTAATGATGTTTCAGCACACCTGAAGGGTAAGGGAAAATGTATTTGCTAACAGTTAGCATGCTAGACCAGCATAAGTGTTTTTAGGGGAGCTAAGCAGGTAATAACTAGCATCCGAAGCTGGGAGCAGGGACAAACTTTGATTCAGTAAATGAAAAATATCGTTTCTTTTTTTATTGATGTTAAATGTGATGGAACATGATATGGATGGAGTAATTAGCTTATTAATTTTGACAGGGTGATTATTACCATCTAATCCAGTCAGACAGGATTTGTTGGCATTTATGTTTTAATATGGGCTGAATCTCAAATTGCTCACTACTCCCTACGTAGTGCTCTTCAAGAAATTACACCCAAATAGTGCCCTACTACCGAGTCATGGAGCCTGTGTCTACATTTTAATTACTTCCTATTAAACATTAAATGCACTATTACGGTTGTAAAGCTGTTGATTTTAAACCTACATAGTGTATAGTTATATTGTATAGTAGTGTCTGCAGTTCTGTATTACACACAGAGAAAGAAGCTGTTTGAGACTCAGCCCATATTAACAATACATAAATGGGAACCAAGCCTATCTGGCTGGAATGGTAGATACCCGATACACAGACCCACCCATTTCAACATTAATAAGCTAATTACTCCATTCATAGCATGATCTGATGCATTTAACATTAATAAAAACAGTAATAACTTGCATTTGACCCACCCAATGTCACAGCTGTCATTAACTGAAAACACGTTGTCCCTGCTGGTTGAAGCTTGTATTGCATGCTAATTATTAGCTGCTTAGCTTCCTGAAAAAATCACCTGTGGTGTGATTTGTGCCCTGAAGGATAAGCAGAAAGAGTAGCTCTTCTGTCCCCTGCTCCTCAAAGGTAGCATAATATACTAATTGTTAGCAGGTTTTTAACCTACATTACTACTTCTGAGTAAAATATTTTTTAAGGAGAAAAATAATAAATAAAGTGGAAATAAATAGAGTGGGTTATACTTAAAAAAAAAAAAAGCTTGCAAAAACATTGCACTATATTTTTAAGTAAAATCAACACATACATTTTTTACAGTGTGGGCAAATAATTTAGTTACTACATTTTAAAGCTCTAGATGTTCATGACTCATATGATGGAAGTTTTAGCTCCAGACACTAACACACCAGGTGAGTGGAACAGTGGAGAATGATGAAGCTAACACTGGAGCTAAGTAGAGCAGTGTTAGATGTTGAGGAGGACTCATCTTCAAGATATCTGAACAATCAAACTCTCATCTAATAGGAGTGTTCGTAATTTTGAGTATAATAATTTAATAACCTAAACAAATAAATTGCATTTAAGTAGCCAAAATATCCACATATAATCAATAAGAATTAAAACAATTATAATCCCTTATAATAAATAATCCAGTAATCCAGTCCACAAATTATTGTACAGTTTTTAAATAGATATTAATATAAACAAAAGCATTTCATACACAGTAATAATACAGTGTTTAAATATTTTAGATCATGTACACAATCAAATCATTGCACTGCTTCATAAACACGAAGATTAAGAAACTTCCCCTCAGGGTTGGTCAGTGGGAGTGCACTCATTTCTGGACTTTAAACTCCAGCTATGAGGACAGTCATTGGTTCACTGGCAGTGAATGGGGGGCTGCTGCTCTCTGTTAGCGGAGTCTTTACATCACTGGCCAGTGTACACTCAGACAGAGAACTGGGGCATGTGTAGTGTAGCCCTAACTTAATGCACTAGTTAATGTAATGATATACATCCTCTGTAATGTCATTTATCATCAGCTACAGTATAAATATATTTCCCACATCAAGTTTACCTACAGCTTTTCACACAGTTTCACCCTTTAAAACTGTTTTGCTTCAGGAAATGAATCAAAGCAGCAGCAGACGATCCGGATTATGTTTTTATTGTCTGGGCTGTTCTCAGGGCAGGGTTTGTCTTGAGGAGAAGTTTTTTCTCCCCTCCCTGAGAGAACTGTGATTGGCTGAGAGGCATGTCAGTATAAACTGACTTACTAGTGACATCCTCCACTTTCTGAATTGCTTCATCTCTTCCATATTAAGGGACATGTATGTCTTATACATCTACATTATTAGCTGTTAAAAGCTGAAACAGAAATCTTACTCACCTGTTACAGTCAGGGTAACAGCATCACTGGTCTGTGAGTAGCTCGGCTCTGTAGACTGTGTTCCTTTACAGGTATAAGCTCCTTTATGAGACTGATCAGCCTTAGAGATTATGTACTCCTTCTTCCCTCGAGCATCACTGAGAGGATTATTATCCTTACTCCACTGGTACTGCCACCCGCCTCCACCTTCTATATCACATGTCAGAGTGACTGTCTCTCCGTTTAACACATGATGAGCTGGTTGTACTTTCACTGTAGGCTTTGGTCTCGCTGTACAAACATAAATAATGAGTAATTGAGAAACTTTTAAACTTAAATAATCTGTCACAAGATTAAAGTAAGTTTGAAGATTAATTAAGGAATAATAAACTGTAATATAATAATAATAATAATATAATGTTTGAATAAGTATTAAAAATGTTACCTGTACTTCCCTAATCAAAATACACAGACATACCTTCAACTGTAATCATGACTGGACCACTCTTCAGTTCTCTCTCATATACTGTATATTATTAATACTCTGGTTTATTATGTTGTTGGTATCTATGTAAACACTTTGTGAACTTGTTTTATATATAAATTAATAAATAGCTTTTATTGAAACTAGTTTGGATATGTGGCTCAGTATTGTGAGAAGCATGCAGATGCCTGGATGTCTCATGCATGTGTCCTCACACTGAGATTTGTGCAGATGACAATTATTGTTCACACTTAAAATAAGCCAGACTATGCTGTCTAATATCTAATATTAATATTTAATTAATCTAGCACATAATCACTACACTACAATCACATCTAAACCATGACTGACTGACCCGTCACACTAACACCAACTAAGGCCCACATTTGTAAAATATTAGATCCACACAGGATCACAAATAACACTCTCATAGACCCACTCTGTAATCAGATTCTAGTTAACTCATCGTACTGCTACACTTTGGGAGGTTCGGGGATTTGCACACAGTGACGGTGTGTAACTGCAAACAGTGTGCAGATAAACATTTCATACTGTCAGCTGTGCTCCATACTCCCTCCCAGGTGTATGAGGGGAATAGCCTTCCTTTGCTTGTATGCAGAATATACATGTGCTCACCCACATGTACTCTGCTCTCGCTCCGTTTCACTCTGCTGTGCTACAAAACTGCTCGGGCACGCTTAGATATATTCAGCTCTCGCGCACAAACTCACTCTTCTTTCATTTTGTGGTGCGTTGTGACTTTCACTACAAACAATGCTGACAAATCAGTCGTCAGCCAATCAGAAAGCAGTATCGGATTTTGACCAGTAAAACTCTCTGCTGCTTCTTTACTTTACCATTGGCTGGAGAAGGCCAGAGTAACTGTGTCTCTACTGACAGCCAGTAGTTCTGACATTAAGCGGTGAGTTTGGATTTCCACAGTTTAGAACCCTGCTCTGCTTCAGGAATTAAATCAGAAGTCTCCACATTACTTCTGACCTGTTTCTGGCTGGACTGTTTTCAGTGCAGGGTTTGTTTTGCAGAGAGCACTCAGTGTTTTCCTCCCTTCCAGAGAGGACTTTGATTGGCTGGGGGTAAACCTGACCTAATACTGATATCCCTCACTTTCTAGATCACAAATAATAATAACTGGAGTTTAATGCAGCTTTATCACTTACATATTAGAGGACATGTATGTCTTATACATCTACATTATTAGCTGTTAAAAGCTGAAACAGAAATCATACTCACCTGTTACAGTCAGGGTAACAGCATCACTGGTCTGTGAGTAACAGCATCTCTCTGTAGACTGTGTTCCTTTACAGGTATAACGTCCTCTATGAGACTGATCAGCCTTAGAGATTGTGTACTCCTTCTTCTCTCGAGCATCACTGAGAGCTTTATTATCCTTACTCCACTGGTACTGCCATCTACCTCCACCTTCTATATCACATGTGAGAGTGACTGTCTCTCCGATGACCACATGATCAGCTGGTTGTACTCTCACTGTAGACTTTGGTCTCTCTGTACAAACACAAATAATGAATAATTCTGAAACTTTTAAGATTTAAATAATCTGTCATAAAATTAAAGTTAGTTTAAAGATTCATTAATAAATAATAAACTGTAATATAATAATAATAATAATATAATGTTTGAGTAAGTATTAAAAATGCTACCTGCACTTCCCTAATCAAAATACACAGACATACCTTCAACTGTAATCACGGCTGGACCACTCTCCTCTGTGTAGTAAGGAGGGTAGGAGGAGCGGTGTCTGTTGTAGATGAAGTATTCTTGTCTGTACGCTGCACATGTAAACCCTGCTGTTCCTGCATCAGACACTGTTACACTGATGGTGTTGGGGTTTTTATCTGCAGTGTACTGAAACTGTGATAGCATAACAGAGTCTTTATACCAGAGAAAACTCCATCCAGCAGACTGTTCCACCTCACAGGTCAGAGTAACTGTGTCTCCAGTGTAGACAGAGCTCTGAGACGTCACCCTCACAGTCACTGTGGGCGTATCTGTTGATGTGAAATGATGGAGAGATCAGAGCTGCTTTTCATTTTACACAGTCAGTAGTTCAGTCCTCTCTCATATACTGTATATTATTAATAGTCTGTTTATTATGTAGGTAATATAAACAGAGCTCAGATCAGAACACAATTTGGTTAAACTAGTTGATCTAAGATGAAGAGTTCAGCAGAGAGTACTTGAGTAATTTAAAACCTGTAAATCTGATTTTAATACATAAAGACTACTACTAAATCTGACCTGATACCTCTGAAACTGCTTTCCACAACCCATCACATTCCTCAACTCCTACAATCTGATCTGACACACGCACGCACACACACACACACACACACACACACACACACACACACACACACACACACACACACACACACTTTGGGCAGTACTTTGGGGGGGGCAGTACTTTGGGGTAGGTTGTACTTTAGGGTGGGTAGTACTTCAAGGTGGGTAGTACTTCAGGGTGGGTAGTACTTTAGGGTAATGCTACTTCTTTTAGTTTTAACACAAGTTCTTACATCACACTGCTTTAAGGGCACAGAGTCCTCCACTCCACACCCCTATCAGTCCTTCTGAGTTGGACTATTCAGTGTGGAATTGTACTGTATGATCTGAGACTCTTACTGAGTTTCAGAGGTGACAAGTAACGAAGTACAATTATTTCATTACAGTATTAAGTAGTTTTTTATGTATCTGTACCTTATTTAAGTGTTTAAACCAGCGACCCCCGTCTCTACTGATACGGCCCCGGTGTGTTACTGTAATGTAGGGGTTAAACCAGCGACCCCCGTCTCTACTGATACTGCCCCGGTGTGTTACTGTAATGTAGGGGTTAAACCAGCGACCCCCGTCTCTACTGATACGGCCCCGGTGTGTTACTGTAATATAGGGGTTAAACCAGCGACCCCCGTCTCTACTGATACGGCCCCGGTGTGTTACTGTAATGTAGGGTTAAACCAGCGACCCCCGTCTCTACTGATACGGCCCACCTGAGTGTGTTACTGTAACGTAGGGGTTAAACCAGCGACCCCCGTCTCTACTGATACGGCCCCGGTGTGTTACTGTAACGTAGGGGTTAAACCAGCGACCCCCGTCTCTACTGATACGGCCCCGGTGTGTTACTGTAACGTAGGGGTTAAACCAGCGACCCCCGTCTCTACTGATACGGCCCCGGTGTGTTACTGTAATGTAGGGGTTAAACCAGCGACCCCCGTCTCTACCGATACAGCCCCGGTGTGTTACTGTAATGTAGGGGTTAAACCAGCGACCCCCGTCTCTACCGATACGGCCCCGGTGTGTTACTGTAATGTAGGGGTTAAACCAGCGCCCCCGTCTCTACTGATAGGGCCCCGGTGTGTTACTGTAATGTAGGGGTTAAACCAGCGACCCCCGTCTCTATTGATACGGCCCCGGTGTGTTACTGTAATGTAGGGGTTAAACCAGCGACCCCCGTCTCTACTGATACGGCCCCGGTGTGTTACTGTAACGTAGGGGTTAAACCCGCGACCCCCGTCTCTACCGATACGGCCCCGGTGTGTTACTGTAACGTAGGGGTTAAACCAGAGACCCCCGTCTCTACCGATACGGCCCCGGTGTGTTACTGTAACGTAGGGGTTAAACCAGCGACCCCCCGTCTCTACTGATACGGCCCCGGTGTGTTACTGTAATGTAGGGGTTAAACCAGCGACCCCCGTCTCTACTGATACGGCCCCTGGTGTGTTACTGTAATGTAGGGGTTAAACCAGCGACCCCGTCTCTACTGATACGGCCCCGGTGTGTTACGTGTAAAAACAAACGTAGGGTTTAAACCAGAGACCCCCGTCTCTACCGATACGGCCCCGGTGTGTTACTGTTTTGTAGGGGTTTAAACCAGCGACCCCCGTCTCTACTGATACGGCCCCCCGTGTGTTACTGTAAACGTAGGGGTTTAAACCAGCGACCCCCGTCTCTACCGATACGGCCCCCGTCTTGTGTTACTGTAACGTAGGGGTTTTAAACCAGCGACCGTACCCCGTCTCTACTGATACGGCCCCAGTGTGTTACTGTAATGTAGGGGTTTAAACCAGCGGACCCCCCGTCTCTACTGATACGGCCCCGGTGTGTTACTTGTAATGTAGGGGTTTACACCAGCGACCCCCCTCTCTACTGATACGGCCCGATGTGTGTTTACTGGTAATGTAGGGGTTTTAAACCAGCGCGACCCCCGTCTCTACTGATACGGCCCCGTTTGTGTTACTGTAATGTAGGGGTTAAAGCCAGCGACCCCCGTCTCTACTGATACGGCCCCGGTGTGTTACTGTAATGTAGGGGTTAAACCAGCGACCCCCCTCTCTACTGATACGGTCCCTCACGTGTGTGTTACTGTAATGTAGGGGTTAAACCAGCGACGACCCCCGTCTCTACTGATACGGCCCCGGTTGTGTTACTGTAATGTAGGGGTTAAACCAAGCGACCCCCCGTCTCTACTGAATACGGCCCCGGTGGTTTTGTTACTGTTAATGTAGGGGTTTAAACCAGCGACCCGCCCGTTCTCTACTGATAACGGCCCCGGTGTGGTTACTGTAATGTAGGGGTTAAACCAGCGACCCCCGTCTCTACTGATTACGGCCCCAGTGTGGTACTGTAATGTAGGGTTATTAAACCAGCGACCCCCGTCTCTACTGATACGGCCCCGGTGTGTTACTGTAATGTAGGGGTTAAACCAGCGACCCCCGTCTCTACTGATACAGCCCCGGTGTGTTACTGTAATGTAGGGGTTAAACCAGCGACCCCCGTCTCTACTGATACGGCCCCAGTGTGTTACTGTAATGTAGGGGTTAAACCAGCGACCCCCGTCTCTACTGATACAGCCCCGGTGTGTTACTGTAATGTAGGGGTTACACCAGCGACCCCCCTCTCTACTGATACAGCCCCGGTGTGTTACTGTAATGTAGGGGTTAAACCAGCGACCCCCGTCTCTGTAAATCTAAACACAATATCGTCGGGTTTACAGCGCTGCGCTTTGTAAAGATACCAAAGGGTCATGGATGGAGGTGCTAAACATGCAACCCTCAATAAAAAAATATATAATATTAAAACATGAACTAGAAATAATTTTAAAGAAATACTTTTACTTTTTTAATTTATTTTTGAGTCAGTACTTTTATACTTTTACTTGAATAAAACACTAAGTAACATTTCAACTTTGACTCTTTTGCTTATATTACTTGTACTTCTACTCGAGTAAGGGACTTGTGTACTGCCACCTCTGGTGAATTTTACTCCATGAAAAACTTCTCACAGTTGAGAGTAACTCTCTCTCTCCACTGTAGATACAGATGTGACCCTCCACTGTCACTGTTGGTTTCTCTAAAGCTGCTTCCTCTTAACACTATATGTCTCTTTCTGAACTACAGTTACGTTACATTCACTACCGAGAGAAACAAAGGCTATACGTGTGTAGCCGATAGAGGTTCTCCAGATAATAGGAAATGCTTTGTGGCTCTTGGTGGTTATTTATCTGAACTGTGCTGTGTAATATTAATGTTTTCTCCCCGCGTGTGATAGAAATCACTGATGCTTGTATTTCTGTTTGCTCTGACTTTAAGAACTGTAGGGTCATTTTGGGTGCTTATTTTGGTACAAACCGGATTCCAAAAAAGTTGGGACACTAAACAAATTGTGAATAAAAACTGAATGCAATGATGGGAGGGGGGTGCACATTTTAATCTTTACCCAGCATGGTGTTACCCAGCGTAAAATAGCAAAGACTTGTTAGTTTACTCATCATCAACCGTGGGCATAACATCATCAACAAGATTCAGAGAATTCTGGAACAATCGCTGCAACGTAAGGGTCAAGGCCGTACAACTCTACTGGATGCTCGTGCATCTCCAGGCCCTTAAACGTCACTAGGGGCACCTCAACCAGGAAATGCCAAAACTGTCCAGGAAATAAACAGAATTGTCTCAGGAATACCTTCCCAGAAAGCATTGTCAGTGCATCACGAATCCACCGTGCCATCCGCCAGTATGCCAGCTGAAACTCTACAGTGCAAAAGGAAGCCCTTTCCTAAGCAAAGCTCCCACAAGCTCCGACGCTTGCACCTGGCCATGGGTCTTGTTAAAATGGAGTTTGGCAAAATGGAAGAACTGTTTCCTGTGGTCAGAATGAGTCACGATTTGAAGTTCTTTAATGGAACACTGGGACGGAGCCATGTCATCCGGACCAGAGAGGACAATGGATAACCCAAGTTGTGTATTAACGGCTCGCGTTTCAGAAGCCTGCACACTGATGGTATGGGGCTGCATGAGTGGCTTGTGGCATGGGCAAGCTTGCATGTCGGGAAAGGCACCATTAATGGGCAGAGAACGATGTTCAGTTCTAGGAACAACATAATGCTCCCATCTAGACGTCATCCTCTTTCAGGGAAGACCCTGCCATTTTCAACAAGATAATGCCAGACCACATTTCTGCAGTCAATCACAACATCATGGCTACGTAGGTAGAAGGCTCCGGGTACTGGCAAATGCCAGCCTGCAGTCCCAGATCTTTGCACTGTTTTTGACAATCAGTTCCAGGCTATAGAGAACATTTGGGCGCATCATAAAGAGGAATGGTGCGACAAAGAAGGCCCAAGACGACTGAACAGTTTAGAGCCTGTAATTTAGACATGAATGGGGAGAAGAGTATTCCTATTTCAGCACTTGAGAAAACTGGTCCTCGCTCTGTCCCCAGAACATCTGTTGAGTGTTGTAAGAGAAAGGGGGGATGCCTACAACAGTGTTAAAAATGGCCTTGTCCCAACTTTTTTGGGATTTGTTGACGACATATGGAAATTTTGAAACAACATATTTTTTCCCTTAAAATGATACATGCTCTCAGTTTTAAACTTTTGCACTGTGATTTGGTGTTTCTAGTTTCTGAATAAAATATTAGATGTTGGCGCCGTCCACATCATTGCATTCAGTTTTTATTTCCACAATTTGTTTAGTGTCCCAAACTTTTTTTTGGAACCCCGGTTTGTACAAATACAAATACAGTTTCTAACACGTGTTTAACATGAGACAGTCACACGCGATGCTCCAATGTTTTCTATTTCAGGAGATCCTGGCCTACAGTTATTTGAATGTGATTAATGGTAGATATTTTAAGATGTAGATATAAAAGAATTTTGATATCTGGTGAATTTGGCTTATACAGGTCATTGATTGTGTGTTTTGTCTGGAGCTTGAAAGTCCAGTAATTTCCCTGATGTTGATTCATTCCTCCGGGCGGATCGTTTATTACTGGGAGAACATAGATGATTCAGTATATGGTGGTGTGTGTATTTTTATTAGTTTTCTGTTTGGGTTAAAACTCATGCTACTACAACTCTGATCACACAGTAAGAGAGGACGGATGTTTAAATTTAGTTCAAGTTTGAGGCCGCATAGTTGCAGCACTGTCATAGCAAACTGAAAGACTGTTAGCAAAATTAGATAAACCATCACTAATTTTTTTTATAATATTATATTAATATTTATCTGTTCAAATACTGTTTTAGAGCCATATTATAACCTTGTAAGGGACAGACTGAAGTGCCAGCTTTGTTGTCCTCTGTTTATTGTTATGCCATAACTATAATTCACTGCGTGTTAAAAAACCCTTTGGTTTCCCAGATGAACCTGTATTTTCATTCACTTCTCCTGTTTTCAGACCCTGTAATAAAACCTACAGGGGTAGATAATCTGTGAAGCCTTGCTGAGGTTGAATGTTTCAGTTTGAGAAGCTTCACACTGTTGTACCTGCCTTTAGATCATGTGGTTAGTGTATATATGAATTTAAGTCATATAGGGCTTGTAAGACCCTGTTGTGGTTCCTAGTTTAGAACAACACAGTGTCTTTACAAGCCCGAAGGACATCAATCATATATACACTTAACCACATGATCTAAAGGCAGTTACAACAGTGGTGAAGCTTCTTCCAAACTGAAACATAACCTCAGCCAGCTTCACAGATTATCTACCCCTGTAGGTTTTATACAGGGTCTGAAACAGGAAGCTGAATGAAACATACAGGTTCATCTGGGAACCAAAGGGTTAAACCGCAGTGAAATAGTTATGGAATAACAATACAGAGGACACAAAGTGCACTTCAGTCTGTCCCTTACAAGGTCTAATATGGCTCTAAAACAGATTGTAACAGATAAATATTAATAAATATTATAAAAAAAATTAGTGATGTTTATCTAATTTTGTAACAGTCTTTCAGTTTGCTATGACAGTTCTGCAACTCATGCGGCTCAAACTGAACTAAATTAAACATCGTCTCTCTTACTGTGTATCAGAGTTGTAGCATGAGTTTAACCAAACAGAAAACTAATAAAATACACACCCACCATATACTGATCATCTATGTTCTCCCAGTAATAAACGAGAGAATGAATCAACATCAGAATTACTGGACTTTCAGCTCCCAGACAAACACACAATCAAGACCTGTATAAGCCAAATTCACAGATATCAAATTTCTTTTATCATCTACATCTTAAATTATCACCATTAATTCACATTCAAATAACTGTAGGCCAGGATCTCCTGAAATAGAAACATGTAGCATGCGTGACTGTCTCATGTAAACACTGTAGAACTGTATTTGTATTTGTACAAACCGGGTTCCAAAAAAGTTGGGACACTAAACAAATTGTGAATAAAAACTGAATGCAATGATGTGGAGGCGCCAACATCTAATATTTTATTCAGAATAGAACACAAATCACAGATCAAAAGTTTAAACTGAGAGAATGTATCATTTTAAGTGGAAAATATGTGTTTCAAAATTTATCATTGTGTCACAAATACCAAAAAAGTTGGGACAAGGCCATTTTTACCACTGGTGTGGCATCCCCCCTTCTTCTTACAACACTCAACAGATGTCCTGGGGACAGAGGAGACCAGTGTTCTCAAGTGCTGAACATAGGAATGCTCTCCCATTCATGTCCTAATACAGGCCTCTAACTGTTTTCAGTCCGTCTTGGGCCCTTCTTTGTCCGCACCATCCTCTTATGATGCGCTCAAATGGTTCTCTATAGGTGAAAGGATCTGGACTGCAGGCTGGCCATTTCAGTACCCGGATCCTTCTCCTACGTAGCCATG
Source organism: Prochilodus magdalenae (assembly GCA_024036415.1). NCBI lineage: Eukaryota > Metazoa > Chordata > Actinopteri > Characiformes > Prochilodontidae > Prochilodus > Prochilodus magdalenae. The sequence goes on from JAMWET010000216.1 coordinate 18,657, forward strand.
ATGTTGTTGAGTTGCTGCAGAATGTGTGTCTTGGCATTATCTTGTTTGAAAAATGCAGGGTCCTTCCCTGAAAAGAGATGACGTCATTAGATGGGAGCCATATGTTTGTTTCTAGAAACGCTGAACTAATTAGTTCTCTGCATTAATGGTTTCTTTTGGCCTTTCCAGACATGCCAAAGCTGCATGCACAGCACTCATGCAGCCCCATACCATCAGTGATTCAGCTTCTGAACGGAGCGTTAATACACTTGGGTTATCCTTGTCCTCTCTGGTCCCGGATGACATGGCGTCCAGTGTTCCATAAAGACTTCAATCGTGACTCATCTGACCACAGAACAGTCTTCATTTTTGCCACCTCCATTTTAAAAGACCCTGGGCCCAGTGCAATCGTCTGAGCTTGTTGAGCTTGCCTTAGAATTGGCTTTCACTTTTTGCACTGTAGAGTTTCACTGGCAACGGCGGATTGCACGGTGGATTGTGTTCATGACAATGCTTTCTGGAAGTAGTCCTGAGCCCATTCTGTTATTTCCTTGACAGTGGCATTCCTGTTTTAGGTGCAGTGGACGTCTTAAGGGCCTGGAGATTCACGGCATCCAGTAGAGTTTTACGGCCTTAGACCCTACTGCGCGATTGTTTTCCAGATTCTCTGTAAGTCTTTGTGAGATGTTTTATGCATCCGTTGAATGATGTACTATAACTAAAGTCCTTTGCTATTTTACGCTGGGTAACACCATTCTGGTAAATATTAAATGTTGGCACCTCCACATCATTGCATTCAGTTTTTATTCACAATTTGTTTAGTGTCCCAACTTTTTTGGAATCCGGTTTGTACCAAAATAAGCACCCAAAATGACCCTACAGTTCTTAAAGTCCAGCGCAAGACAGAAATACAAGCATCAGTGATTTCTTCACACGCGGGAGAAAACATTAATATTACACAGCAACAGTTCAGATAAATAACCACCAAGAGCCAAAAGCCATTTCCTATTATCTGAGAACCTCCTCATTTCCGACACACGTAGATAGCGTTTGTTTCTCCTCGTAGTGAATGTAACGTAACTGTAGTTCGAAAGAGACCTATATTGTTAAGAGGAAGCAGCTTTAGAGAACCCACAGTGACAGTGGGAGGGTCACATCTGTATCACAGTGGAGAGAGAGAGGTTACTCTCAACGTGAGAAGTTTTTCATGGAGTAAAAATTCACCAGAGGTGTCAGTACACAAGCCACCTTACTCGAGTAGAAGTACAAGTAATATAAGCAAAAGAGTCAAAGTTGAAATGTTACTTAGTGTTTTTATTCAGTAAAGTATAAAAGTACTGACTCAAATAATTAAAAAAGCAAAACTATTTCTGTTAAAAATATTTCTAGTTCATGTTTTAATATTATATATTTTTTTATTGAGGGTTTGCATGTTTTAGCACCCCTTCCCCCAAATTCCATGACCCTTTGGTATCTTTACAAAGCGCAGCGCTGTAAACCCGACGATATTGTGTTTAGATTTACAGAGACGGGGGTCGCTGGTTTAACCCCTACATTACAGTAACACACCGGGGCTGTATCAGTAGAGAGGGGGGTCGCTGGTGTAACCCCTACATATACAGTAACAACACCGGGGCGGTATCAGTAGAGACGGGGGTCGCTGTGCCTTAACCCCATACCATTACAGTAACACACTGGGGCCGTATCAGTAGAGACGGGGGTCACGCTGGTTAAACCCTACACTCCCCTCCCCCCTCCTCTTCCCTCCCCTTTACAGTAACACACCGGAGAGTCGGTTATCAGTAGAGGGACGGGGGTCGCTGGTATTACCCTCTACATTAACAGTAACACACTGGGGCCGTATCAGTAGAGACGGGGGTCGCTGGTTAAACCCCTACATTACAGTAACACCACTGGGGCCGTAATCAGTAGAGACGGGGGTCGCTGGTGTAACCACTACATTACAGTAAACCACACGGGGCCGTTCATCAGTAGAGAACGGAGGGGTCGCTGGTTTAGACCCCTACCATATCAGTAACACACGGGGCCGTATCAGTAGAGACGGGGGTCGATGGTTTAAACCCCTACATTACAAGTAACACAACGGGGCCGGATCAGTAGAGACGGGGGTCAGCGGTTTTAACCCACTACATTACAGTAACACACCGGGGCCCGTATCAGTAGAGAGGGGTGTCGCTGGTTTAACCCCTACATTACAGTAAAACACCGGGCCGTATCAGTAAGAGACGGGGGGCGCTGGTTTAAACCCCAACATTACAGGTAACACACCGGGGCCGTATGAGTAGAGAAGTGGGTCGCGGTTTAACCGCCACACCCCCCCTACTATTCCCCCCTACATACAGTACACACCGGGGCCCGTATCAAGTAGAGAGGGAGGTCGCTGGTGTAACCCCTACATTACAGTAACAGTTATACACACCGGGGCCGTATCAGTAGAAGACGGGGGTCGCTGGTTTAGACCCCTACATTACAGTAACACACTGGGGCGTCTCAGTAGAGACGGGGGTGCTGGGTTACACCCCTACGTATACAAGTAACACAACGGAGGCCGTATCGGTAGAGACGGGGGTCGAGGTTTAACCCACCTACGTTACAGTAACACACCGGCGCCGTATATCAGTAGAGACCGGGGTCCGCGGGTTTAACCCCTACATTACCGTAACAAACCCACCGGGGGGGGGGGGGCGTAATCGGTAGAAGACGGGGTGGTCTCTGGTTTAACCCCTACGTTACAGTAACACACCAAGGGGCCGTTATCAGTAGAGCCGGGGGTCGCTGGTTTTAAACCCTTACATTACAGTAACACACGGGGCACCAGTATCAGTAGAGACGGCGGGTCGCTGGTTTAACCCCGACATTACACAGTAAACACACCGGGCCGTGTCAGTAGAGCGGGGGGTCGCTGGTTTTAACCCACTACGGTTACCCCCCAGTAACACACCGGAGGCCGTATTCGGTAGAGACGGGCGGTCTCTGGTTTAACCCCTACGTTACACAAGTAACACAAACTGTGGGCCGAGATCGGTAGAGGAACGGGGGTCGAGTTGTTTATACCCCTACGTTACCGTTAACACACCGGCGGCCGTATCATAAGAGGACGGGTGCGGTCGCTGTGTTTAACCCCTACATTACAGTTAACACCACCGGGGCCGTATCAATTAGGACGGGGGTTCGCTGGTTTAACCCCTACATTACAGTAACACACACCGGGGCCTATCAGTAGAGACAGGGGCGCTGATTTAACCCCCATACATTACAGTAACACACCAGGTGGCACGTATCGGTAGAGACGGGAGGGTCGCTGTGGTTTAACCCCTACATTTACAGTAACACACGCGGGGTCTGTATTCGGTAGAGACGGGCGCGGTCGCTGGTTTAACCCCTTACATTACAGAAACTACAACCGGGGGAGTATCAGCACTAGAGAAGGGGGTCGGATGTTTAACCCCCTACGTTACAGTCATATCACCGGCGGCCGTATCCAGTAGAGGACAGGGCGGGTCGCTGGTTTAACCCCCTACGTTCGTAGAAACACCGGGGCCGGATCCGTAGAGGACGGGGGTCGTCTGGTTTAAACCCCTAACGTTACAGTTAACACACCGGGGCCCCAGTATCAGTAGAGGACGGGGGTCGCTTGGTTTAACCCCTACATTACAGTAACACACCGGGGCCGTATCAGTAGAGTCGGGGGGTCGCGGTTTAACCCCTATATACAGTAACACACCGGGGCCGTATCAGTAGAGACGGGGGTCCGCTGGTTTAACCCTACATTACAGTAACACCCCCGGGGCAGTTAGTATCAGTAGAGACGGGGGTCGATGGTTTTAACCCCTACATTACAGTAACACACCGGGGCCGTATCAGTAGAGCGGGGGTCGCTCGGGGTTTAAAAACTTACTAAGGTACAGATACATAAAAAATAACTTAATACTAGTAATGAAATAATTGTACTTCGTTACTTGTCACCTCTGAAACTCAGTAAGAAGTCCTCAGATCAGACAGTACCATTCCCACACTGGATAGTCCAACTCAGAAGCGATGGATAGGGGTGTGGAGTGGAGGACTCTGTGCCCATTTAAAGCAGTTGTGATGTAAGAACTTGTGTAAAACTAAAAAGAAGTAGCATTACCCTAACGTACTACCCACACTGAAGGTACTACCCACCGTTGAAGTACTACCCACCCTAAAAGTAAACCATACCCCAAAGTACTGCCCTAATATACAAAGTACTGCCCCAAAGTGTGTGTGTGTCGTGTGGTGTGGGTGTGTGTGTGTGTGTTTTGGTGTGGTGTGTTGTGTGTGTGCTTGCGTGTGGTCAGATCAGGATTGTAGGAGTTGAGAATGTGTGATGGGTTGTGGGAAAGCAGTTTCAGAGGTATAAGGTCAGATTTAGTAGTAGTCTTTAGTATTAAAATCAGATTATACAGGTTTTAAATGTACTCCAAGTACTCTATGCTGAAACTCTCAATCCTTAGATCAAACTACTTTAACTAAATTGTGTTCTGATCTGAGCTCTGTTTTATTTAAGCAGCATAATAAACAGGACTATTAGATAATATACAGTATATGGAGATGAGGACTGAACTACTGACTGTCTGTAAAATGAAAAGCAGCTCTGATTGATCTCTCCATCATTTCACTATAACCACAGAAAACCCCACAAGTGAACTGTGAGGGTGACGTCCTCAGATCTATCTGTATACCACTGGAGACACAGTGACTCTGACCTGTGAGGTGGAACAGTCTGCTGGATGGAGTTTTGTCTGGTATAAAGACTCTGTTATGCTGATCACAGTTTCAGTACCCTGCAGATAAAAACCACAAAACACACATCAGTGTAACAGTGTCTGGATTGCAGGAACAGCAGGGTTTACATGTGCAGCGTACAGACAAGGAATTACTTCATCTACAACAGACACCGCTTCTCCTACCCTCGCTTAGCTAACACAGAGGAGAGTGGTCCAGCCGTGATTACAGTTTAAGGTATGTTCTGTGTATTTTGATTAGGGAAGTGCAGGTAGCATTTTTAATCCACTTACTCAAAACATTATATTATTATTATTATTATATACTCAGTTTATTATTTGTATTAATGTGTAATTCTTTTAAACTAACGTTTAATTTGATGACAGATTTATTTAAATCTGTAAAAAGTTTTCAGAATTATTCATTATTTGTGTTTGTACAGAAGGAGACCAAAGTCTACAGTGGAGAGTAACAACCAGCTGATCATGTGGTCATCGGAAGAGACAGTCACTCTCACATGTGATATAGTAAGGTGGAGGTAGATGGGCAGTACCAGTGAGTAAGGATAATAAAGCTCTCAGTGATGCTAGAGAGAAGAAGGAGTACACAATCTTCTAAGGCTGATCAGTTCTCATAGAGGACGTTTATACCTGTAAAGAACATACACAGGGGGGGTCTACAGAGAGATGCTGTTTACTCAAACAGACCAGTTGATGCTGTTTACCCTGACTGTAACAGGTGGAGTATGCTTTTTCTGTTTCAGCTTTTAACAGCTAATAATGTAGATGTATAAGACATTACATGTCCTCTAATATGGTAGTGATCAAAGCTGCATTAAAACTCCAGTTTATTATTATTTGTCGATCTAGAAAGTGAGGGATATCAGTATTAGGTCAGTTTTTACCCCCAGGCCAATTCAAAGTCTCTCTCTGGAAGGGAGGGAAAACACTGAGTGCTCTCATGCAAAACAAAACCCTGCACTGTGAAAACAGTCCAGCCAGAAGAAAACAGGTCAGAAGTAATGTGGAGACATTCTGATTTAATTCCTGAAGAAGAGCAGGGTTTCTAAACTGTGGAAAATCCAAACTCACCGCTTAATGTCGAGAAACTACTGGCTGTCAGTATAGTAGGAGACACAGTACTCTGGCCTTCTCCAGCCTAATGGTTAAAGTAAAGAAGCAGCAGAGAGTTTTACTGGTCAAAATCCGATACTGCTTTCCTGATTGGGCTGACGTGACTGATTTGTCCAGTCATTGTTTGAGTGAAAGTCACAACGCACCACCAAAATGAAAGAAGAGTGAGTTTGTTGCGCGCGGAGAGCTGAACTATAGATAAGCGTGCCCGGAGCAGTTTTGTAGCACAGCAGAGTGTAAACGGAGTGCGAAGAGCAGAGTACATGTGGGTGAAGCACATGTATATTCTTGCATACAAGCAAAGGAAGGCTATTCCCCTCATACACCTGGGAGGTAGTATGGGAGCACAGCTGACAGTTATGAAATGTTTATTCTGCACACTGGTTTGCAGTTACACACCGTCACTGGGTGTGCAAATCCCCGAACCTCCCCAAAGTGTAGCAGTACGATGAGTTAACTAGAATCTGATTACAAGAAGTGGGTCTATGAGAGTTGTTATTTGTGATCCTTTGTGGAGCTAATATTTTTACAATGTGGGCCTTAGTTTGGGTGTTAGTGTGACGGGGTGCAGGTCAGTCATGGTTTAGATGGTGATTGTAGTGTAGTGATTATGTGCTTAGGATTTAAATTAAATATTAATATTTAGATAGTAAGACAGCATAGTCCTGGCTTATTTTAAGTGCTGAACAATAATTTGTCATCTGCACAAATCTCATGTGTGAGGACACATGCATGAGGACATCCAGGCATCTGCATGCTTCTCACAAATACTGAGCCACCATAATCCAAACTAGTTTCAATAAAAGACTATTTATTAATTTATATAATTAAAAACGTTTCACAAAGTGTTTTACATAGATACCAACAACATAATAAACAGAGTATTAATAATCTACAGTATATGAGTCAGAGACTGAAGAGTGGTCCAGTCATGAATTACAAGTTGAAGGTATGTCTTGGTATTTGATTAGGGAACGTAACAGGTAACATTTTTAAATACTTATTCAAACATTCTATTATTATTATTATTATATTACAGTTTATTATTTATTAATTAATCCTCAAACTTCTTTTAATCTTGTTGACAAGATTTTTTTAAGTTTACAAGTTTTCTCAATTATTTATTGTTTATGGTCGTACAGAAGAGACCAAAGCCTACAGTGAGAGTACAACTAGCCTGATCATGTGTTTATCGGAGAGACAGTCACTCTGACATGTGATATAGAAGGTGGTAGGTAGATGTCACATAAGCAGTAACAGTGGAGTAAGGATAATAATCCTCTCAGTGATGCTCGAGGGAAGAAGGAGTACATAATCTCTAAGGCTTGATCAGTCTCCATAAAGGAGGCTGTTATACCTGTAAAGGGAACACAGTCTACAGAGCCGCGCTACTCACGAGACCAGTAAATGCTGTTACCCTGACTGTAACAGGTGAGTAAGATCTTCTGCTTTCAGCTTTTAACAGTAAATAATTGTAGATGTATTAAGACACTACATGTCCCTTATATGGAAGTGATGAAGCAATTCAGAACGTTGAGGATGGTCACTCAGGTTAGTCAGTTTATAGGTGACATGCCACTCAGCCAATCAACAGGTTCTCTCAGGGAGGGGAAGCAAAAAACTTCTCCTCAAGACAAACCCTGCCCTGCGAGAACAGCCCAGACAATACAAACATAATCCGGATCATCTGCTGCTGCTTTGATTCTTTCTTGAAGCAAAAACAGTTTTAAAGGGTGAAAACTGTGTGAAAAGCTGGAGGTAAACTTGAATGTGGGCAATATATTTATACTGTAGCTGATGATAAATGGACATTACAGAGGATGTATATCATTACATTAACTAGTTGCATTTCAAGGTTAGGGCTACACTACACATGCCCCAGTTCTCTGTCTGAGTGTACAAACTGGCCAGTGATGTAAAGACTCCGCTAACAGAGAGCAGTCAGCCCCCCATTCACTGCCAGTGAAACCAATGGACTGTCCTCATAGCTGGAGTTTGAAAGTCCAGAAATGAGTGCACTCCCACTGACCAAACCCTGAGGGGAAGTTTCTTAATCTTCGTGTTTATGAAGAAAGTGCCAATGTATGTTGATTTGTGTACATGATCTAAAATATTTAAAACACTGTATTATTACTGTGTATGAAATGCTTTTGTTTAATATTAATATCTATTTAAAAACTGTAGCAGATATCTTTGTGGACTTGGATTACTGGATTATTTATTATAAGGATTATAATTGTTGATTAATTCTTATTGATTATATGGGTGAATATTTTGGCTACTTAAATGCAATGTATTTGTTTTAGGTTATTAATTAATTATACTCAAAAATGTACGAACACTCCTATTAGATGAGGAGTTTGATTGTTTCAAGATATCTTGAAGATGAGTCCTCCATCACATCTACACTGCTCTACTTTAGCTCCCAGTGTTAGCTTCATTCATTCTCCACTGTTTCCACTCCACCCTGGTGTGTTAGTGTCTGGAGCTATAAAACTTCCATCATATGAGTCATGACACATCTAGAGCTTTTAAAATCGAGTAACTAAATTATGTGCCCCACACTGTAAAAAATGTATGTGTTGATTTTACTTAAAAATATAGTGCAATTGTTTTTTGCAAGCTTGTTTTTTTTTTTAAGAACACACTAATAACCCACTCTATTTATTTCCACTTTAGTTATTAGTTTTCTCCTTAAAAAATATTTTACTCAAAGTAGTAATGTAGGTTTAACAACCTGCTAACAAATTAGTATATTATGCTACCTTTGAGGAGCAGGGGACAGAAGAGCTAAACTCTTTCTGACTTATCCTTTCAGGGCACAAATCACAATACACACAGGTGATTTTGTTCAGGAAGCTAAGGCAAGCTAATAATTAGCATGCAATACAAGCTTCAACCAGCAAGGGACAACGTGTTTTTCAGGTTAATGACAGCTTGTGACATTGGGTGGGTCAAATGCAAGTTATTGTTTTACTGTTTTTCTTAATGTTAAATGCAATCGAGATCATGCTATTGAATGGAGTAATTAGCTTATTAATGTTGAAATGGGTGGGTCTGTGTATCGGGTATCTACCATTCCAGCCAGATAGGCTTGGTTCCCCATTTATGTATTGTTAATATGGGCCTGAGTCTCGAAACAGCTTCTTTCTCTGTGTGTAATACAGAACTTGCAGACACTACTATACAATATAACTATTACACTATGTAGGTTTAACAGATCAACAGAAGCTTTACAACCGTTAATAGTGCATTTTAATGTTTAATAGGAGTAATTAAAATGGTAGACACAGGCTCCATGACTCGGTAAGTAGGGAGCACTATTTGGGTGTAATTTCTTGAAGAGCACTACGTAGGGAGTAGTGAGCAATTTGAGAATTCAGGCCCATAGTTAAAAACAGAGATGCAAACAAATCCTGTCTGATGGATTAGATGGTAATAATCACACCTGTCAAAATTTAATAAGCTAATTACTCCATCCATATCATGTTCCATCACATTTAACAATACAATAAAAACGCTGAACGACCAATATTTTTCATTTACTGATCAAGTTTTGTCCCTGCTCCCAGCTTCGGATGCTAGTTATTACCTGCTTAGCTTCCCTAAAAACACTTATGCTGGTCTAGCCTGCTAACTGTTAGCAAATACATTTTCCCTTACCCTTCAGGTGTGCTGAAACATCATTTACATCACATGAATACCATCAAATATCACACATACTCTCATGAAAATGTATGCATTTTATGCATAAACAAATACAGGAAAAGAAAAAAAAAACCCACTATTGTTATAAGCAAACAGTGTATCATTTAACAAAAACTGTATGTGTGCATCAGTACTACAGCCATAGCCACTTTTCATTTTACAATACACCGACTGGCCAGTGCAGTTTCTACAGTTACGACTGTGGTTCAATCTGTTTCTCTGCATACTTTTGTAACCTTGTTCTTCAATGATCAGGACCCCCATAGCACACCCCCACAGAGCAGGTACTATTAGGGAGGTCATTTTTAGCTTTCTACAGTGACACTGGCATGGTGGTGGTGTGTTAGTGTGTGTTGTGGTGGTATGAGTGGATCAGATACAGCAGAGCTGCTGGAGTTTTTAAATCAGCTGTCGGCTGGTTCCTCAGTCCAGCAGCTGGATTTTAAACCTGCAGTGTCACCGCTGGCCCTAGGAATAGTCCACCAACCAAAATATCCCTTTTATATGTCCTGTGGGCAGCATTCTGTAACACTGATGAAGGACTAGAGAATGACCAACACGCACTGTACAGCAGCAGATGTACATGGTAATTGGCCTGGAAAATGTACGTCAGTGTAGATACATGGTTTTGTAGTGGCGGCCAGCAGCAGATACTATCATTGGTAATTGGACCCTGGTAAAATGGACAGTCAGTGTAGATACATGCACAGGTGTGGTTTTAATGAAGTGGCAAATGGCCATTGTTTATCCTAACTCCAGACTCAGACATTACTAATGAACCCTTCCAGAGAGGGAAGGAGAAGCTACAAACACTCCTTTTCACGTGGTACCTTAAAGCCAAAAAATACTTAATTTTACTCATGTAAAATGAGACATTTAAACAATGTTTACATCACTAAACCCATTGGCTTCCACATGAAGTAACATGGTAAAAAATCTTCATTTTTCAGTAGAAAGAATTTATAGATCAGTTTCACAGGGCTCTAATTCATCATTTAAGTCCTACACAGAGCTTCAGTTAGTGTAACATCATTTGACAGAGCTAGTGACTTGCTGCTTTTTTAAAAACAAAGAAAGGCCAATATAAACAGTAAAATCAGCTGATTAAAGTGTGTAACTTACAGAGCTGTCCTTGAATGAAAATAGAGTCTGGCCTTTGTGCAGTGATATTGGGATTCTGTGTTCAGGATTAGGATGAGAAACGTCCTTGATGAAGATTTCTCGCCTTGCCCAGACAGCGCTTATGGTACATGATCTCAGTGGTGGGTACTGGGAGCCTGTGATGCGTTGGGCAGTTTTCACCATCCCTGCTGGAGGGCTTTGCTGTCTGATGTGAAGCAGCTGCCATTACCACACTGAGATGCAGTTTGTGAGTATGCTCTCAAAGGTACCAAGGGTGTGTGTCTGGCTCCGAACCCTCCCTTTGGTTTTTCTGAGAGTGGGTGCCAGGTTGGTGTCCTCAAACACATGCGGCCAGGTGCTACACCTCATCCCTGTAGGCCACCTCATCTTCACTGCCTGATCAGACCTATCTCACCGTGGTGTCGTCTGTGAACTTGATTGGTGAGTTGGAGCCATAAACAGAAACAGTCGTGGGTGAGGCAGGGACTACAGAGGAAAACATAAAGCTGCAGCCCCATAACTCTTTTCTGTGTTAGGGTCCAGATTCTTTAACTGGTCCGGCTTGTTCGCCAGGGAACACACATTGGCGAGGAGAAGATGGTCACTGTGCTCATTCTGTAATGCTCATATTCACACAGTCACACAATCAGCTGCGGCATGTAGCATGCATGTAAATTGTCACATGAAGCCCATCCAGAGATTATTATAAGAAACTAATATATAATGTTGCTTCACGGTTTGTACAGTGGGAGATAAAGTCAAAACAACAGGTGTGAGACTTTTTATTATTTATGTGCAGATACAGTGTGTGCATGTTCAATTATCTCTCATCATGAAATCTGTGGTTTTGTAATTCTAAGGACTTTACAGGGCTTTTCTTTTGGTCTGTAGTTTCCTTTGCCACCACTGGATGACTGAAACGAGGGGTGTGTTGGTTTTGGTTGTAGAGATAGATGTAATGTGTGAGTGTTATTGAGGTTCTTAAATAAAAATGTGTAAAATTTAGATTTCAGTCCTATTGGGGACGGGTCACATGCTCACATAGCTGATTGTTTAGCTGGGCCTGTAGTGTTTTGCCAGTGTCATTCAAGTGTTGTCAGTATCAACAGAGTGTCTGAGTTGAGTTTGTCTCTCTTTGTGGAAGGTGAGTGTAGTAGTGAAGTAGTACTGAAGGTGTAAAGACTCTGAGAGTTTCAGTGTGTGAACCTCTCTATCATGACAGTCTGACAGAGTGTGTCCTTCATCCTTCATCTGATGACACATCGTGTGCTGATGATTGAAACACCTCCCCTAAAACCTGAACTCACATCCAGCGTCATATTAAGGACAGCTTTTGCACTGGAGCCTGATCTTAAGCAATAACTATGATAGGAAATTCCTAAGAGTGGTTTCTGTACTGTAAGCTGGATCCGCCTGCAATTGGACAAGTACTCTACTGGTCCAAAAAACCACACACCAGAACTTCTGAGGATGAAATGAGGACCGAGACTGAAACCCCTCCTACACCATCAGCTCAGTTAGTGTCTTGATAGAGGACAGTACTGGTGCAGAGCTGGGTAGAGGAGTCCAGTCTACTGTACACTCACTACAGTGATGCTCTCTGGATAAACACCACTGGTGAGAGTAAAACAGCCACATTGTCCATTTTGCAAACTTCATGTGCCTAACTGTTACCAGTGTCGTAGCAGGTGTGTAGAGAAAGCAAGGTTAAACAGATTGTGGAACTTCTATGTAAATGAAAGCATGCTGCTGTATCCAGCACATTAATCAAAGAGACGTCCAGACTCATAACCCTATGTTGGTTGGCTGTTCTCCACCGTCCTTTATATACAGGTAGGACTTTAGTTACCCACAGTGGAAATAAGATTTTGCAATTCCAAACTGCACCACATTTTTAAATTCTGACTTCCCAAGTTTTCAGTCATCCCTCCTCCACATATAAAAAAAATGTATGTCTTTGTATGGAAATACATAAATATTAACATTCCTCCTAGAATACTAGTGAAAGTTTGTGTAGTTTTGATTGTCAGTTTTAAGCGTTCACTACAAAACACTGTCTCCTTTTTTCTGTGTTTCAGATCTGTCTCCTTCAGTCTTCTCTGGTGGTCAGTCCCAGCGACACACAACCCTTTACTACTGCTCTCTCTCACTGAGCTGTCAGGACGAGTGCTCTACTGGATGGAGAGTGAGACGTACACACACAGTGAAAAGGTATCAGATTGTTCTCGGCCTTGAGATCAGTTAAAGGATCAACATCAACATCGCTCCCTCCCCCATCCACACTGGAGTGTGCTGGTGAGTCTGAATCTGGAGAGATCGTAGTCCTGTCACATCACAGTGCACAGTGAGTCTACACTATATAGTCCTGGACAACCTGCACCGAGTTCTACATAAGTCTGTCTAAAAGGTGTTATGGATAAACTGACAGCAGCGGTTAAATAGGCACTGCAGTTAAAACATCAGAGAGAGCGTCTGCCCGTACCCGTCCCGTCCTACCCAAGACACATGAAATTAAAATGCCAGACATATATATACAAAACACATGACATGCACAAACGGGGACGGTAAACTGAGACAATGGACAAACAGAAATCAGAGTCATACACTGTAAGCTGATCGCAGACCCTCACGTTTAATGTTTTTCATAACGGCCGCCATGTGGATGTTCAAACCTCTCTCCTGTCATGCCTAGCTGTGGTACACTAGGAGCCGCAGATAGCAAAGCAACATTTGATTCAACTAGAATTAATTTCAGGAAAAGTCATTGAATCAACATTGATTTCTGATATGCTTCAGCCTTGAAACTGCTCGTTATGTTTAACTTGATTAACATTGAATGAGCAACCAAGCAAGACACAAACTAACCATTTTCATCAAAAGTCCATTTAGGGTCAAATTATTTTAGGGCAATTCAATATCGATTCAGTTAATACCGGCATACTATGTAATAATACCCGAAACATCCACAAAATAAAACCCAAACACAATATTCG
>JAMWET010000217.1:0-150000 GCA_024036415.1 Prochilodus magdalenae
TTTAGATGCTCCTCCTCCTCTTCTCCTTCTCGTGTCTTCTTCTTCTTCATCTTCTTCTTCTTCTTCTACCTCGGCCCCAGCAGTTTTTAAGAGATAGACTCCGTTCCCACGATCCAGATTGTCCGGTTTGATAACGGTGAGTGGGCTTAGATACACTTTTTGCTCGGATCATGGATTCTGAGTGGGAAGTGGAATGTTCGCACAGAAAGGGACCATAGCCACCACCGGGGATCCTTTAGCGACGCTACCTTAGCACTGCTTAGCACACCTAGCAAACAACGTAGCCCCACTTGGAATACAACAGCAACAACCTAGGATAGGCATGGGGCAACTGCCTAGCAACCATGCATACACCGGAAAACGGTGTCAGAGTTTACTTGGTATAATGCAAAGAACGGCCCCTTCAAAACATGACCTTCTCTGTTTTTGTGCACTTTGGCAACTCAGTACCACAACACTGCATTGATCTCCGGACTTCTTTGGAAACCTTTCAACGTTGAGTGTACGACCATGCTGAATGAAGAGGGAAAAAGATTCTCAGCACTGCTATACAATACACAGTCCCTTGGCCAGGCTGCTTTAGAAACATCTGTATCTAATACAAACTAACCTCCTACCAAGAGATTCTTAGTAAACAAGAACAACGTGGCAAAATGCTGACGAGTTCAGTAGTGATGTCAACGCAGGTTCTAACAGCACAGCTAGGAGAGACTGAGATATTTCATTACATGAGCGGCCTTGGCCCTGTTGCACATACGAGTGGCCTTTTTTGGGGGGCTGCTCCTCGGCCTTTGAGCCTTCACTTCAGACCCCAAACAACAGCATGCTCTATTTGGCCTGCTGTAAATCCTCAGACAGTTGGCCAGCAGTCCTGTGGTGTTGCGCGCATTCTGCATTGCTTCACAGGAAAAATATCAAGAGAGCCCATACTGGTAGCGTGGTGCCCTTTTATAGGGAAAATACCGCCACACTATCATGTTATCGCTAATTTAGTCCTCAGAGCAAAATCATGACTTCAAAGGCATAGAAAAACCAAAAGACTGTCTGCATAGCTAGACAGTAACTTGGCTAAATTCTACAGAAAACAACAAACTTGGCAAATTAAGCATGTCTCGCTTGTGTTATTCATTTATATTTATTATGGCGTCACTTTTACAATAGGAGGGACTCTTGTGAGAATAATGACTAATCGGACCAGCATGCAATATGTAAATACAAACTGCGGTACAGGTATGTAGGGCAGGCCGAAAATCAACGCTAACTTGTAGCTTTTGTGGGTCTCTACTGAGGTGCTCAAATTGCCTCTCTGTCAGTGGACACGTGAAAACGTATTGTTTCAAAGATTACGTTGCTCGTAAAGTCTGCTTATCTGACGCCTCTACCCAACCTTTATCTTGACACTGAGCAGTTCCCAGCCACTATTAATAAATCCACCCAGTGCATCAGACTCGCCCATGGGTCGCAGAAGTAAATAGAAGGAAGCAGTATTTTTAATAGACTATACAGATTTATTATTGTCACCACATTTATTAATTATTACAGTTCAGTGCACCAAGGTTTTTAGGGAACCTTTAAAAATGTGCAATGGAAAAGTAAACTGCCTATTTGTGCTCACAGAAACAGACATATCACAGCACATATAGTAATTGGACTTATTGACCATTTCATTTTTGTTTCTTGTTGCTACCAGGTTGTAATATTGAATACTTGTTCTGGTCTAGCTAACACTCAAGGGCCTCGGTTCGCGGCTAATGCGCAATCCATTTTCTCCTATGTGTAGTGTTTCGGGAACTCTCTTACTTTCTAAATTAGAACTGAGTGAGCTCAAGTGCATGGTCCAGAAAATCATGTCACTACCAGTGTCGCCCTGAGTTTGCATAGAATGCTTTATTGTGACGTAAGCAGCAAATATCCTCGGACACAAAGAAGTAAGCACAAGCGTCTGTAGCATTTAGAATGTCTGGCGCCCCAATTCTTAATGTCACTCCTCTAACAATGACTAGCAAGTGGCACAGGGGGTGATATGAAATGTCCTGTCATGGTGTTTGACATTGAGTGGAGCAGGCTGTGAGTGGCGAGAGATCCAAGTGTCATGGGACAGGACTATGATGTGTCCGCATCACTGCTCGAGTGGGCTGGAAGCTATGCCCCCCTGTGCTGATGCTCAGATGTTCCATCTTCAACTAATGACGGTGCACAGAAGCAAGTTACTAAAATCAATACTCCAGAATGACTACATCGAGAACATGAACGCTCTATATTACACACCCTTCATTATGAAACAGACTTAAATGCCATGTTACTGGAGCTCGCAAGACTTTACAATATTGTTATGTGCATAGGGACAGAGGTATGCAGACCATTTCAAAATGAAGTGAGCATCAATCCAGGACGAGTGAACAGGCAATGGGACTTACACTAATACATGCATATGCCAGAGATCATTAAAGGCTTAGGAATACACAGCCTACTACATAAAAAGTAATTAGAGGCTGTAACTGGGATAACGTAAGTATATAATTAACATCGTTACAGCACAATTACATCAATTGTAATCTTAATAGTAATGTGATACAGTATAATATGATATGACACTTTAAGGGTTAATACAGGCACTCAGTTTGCTTAATGTTTACACAAGTATCTCCTGAGCTGGCACCTCTGACTAGGCTGTTATGCCGCTGCCAGTGTAATTGTTCATCATAGAGATTCAAATAGTCAGTAAGAACAATCGTCATGTTTTATTTATTTATTTATTTCTGTGATAATGCACACGCAACGAAAAAAAGTCAATAATAACCTTGGCGAGGAGTATACCTTACAGAAAATAAATGGCTACCTAATCGAGCGAGGTAAACGTAGAAATATGCTGCTTGGCTATTGTTCAAAAACTGTGATGAAAGTTCAACTGGTGATGTCAGTTAACCAGAGTGGTTAGCTCTAACTAGGCAGCAAGGGGTAACTACAGTGGTCAAAATCATGCCCATTTCATTGGTTTTGAAAAGTGACTAAGCAAACCTTGAATAACATTGGATTGTTTTCTGGATAATGTAAAATAGTGGTAAATTCTGACATTTCGACAGCAGAGCAAGGTTCAGCAGCCCAGAGATGTGTGCGCAAAGGTAGATCCTGCAGGGCTTTTGTGAGGCAAGAGAGTGTCTGATGTACTGAACAAGACTGAGGATATGTGCAGCCGGACACTGAATCAACAGTCCGATGCAACTAGGAAGGCTGTCAGGGCACATGCGAGCGCATACTCTCGTCTGTTGTAGATGGAAGATGCTGACTTCTGTGAGGTGACCTCTATACTGATCTGTGTGTAGGACACACTCAAACCGACCAGTTTTAAAAGCCCTAACACGACGAAAACATCTCCTACAAACACCATCCACCGATCCTAACTGTGCGTGGGCCTCCAAGCTGGAAGCACTTTCAGCTTATGTCATGTTTATTTCTGTCGTCTGCAGATTAATTGTTACTTCACATTATTTTATTACTCATATTATTATATGATTGGACAAATATGATCCATTATGTTATTACTTGTCATTATAAATTCAGAGTATCATAATTGACATTAAATCGATTTTCTTCAGGACTATATTATTATATGATACAGTTCCTGAAAAGAAAACAGACCTGCCATGAGAAGAGGTGATATCTAACGGCAGGCCATCAGGCCATGCTGTGGGCTAAACAAAGTTACACAGCTGAGATTGAAGAGAAGCTTATAGCTGGGGCAGAAGTTAGGCTAATTAAGTTTAACTGGCACCACTTAAACTCCAGATTGGATACGAATATTTATAGTCCGTAACCCTTTTGGTGAAACACATAACATGCTGTGTTAGTAAGGTATCTACTGTTGTAGTAAACTAATTATGACGGCAAATCATTCTGTTTTGTTAGTTGGCCTTAACTGTGTGCAATGCTCTGGTTGGGTGGAACTATCTACAACCTATCCCTTTTAATTTTTGAAGAATCAATTGCACACAGCATTCAGAGGACCACCCATCGTCTTTTGTCAACTTCCAGTAAGTAAAAATGATTCATTTTTTAGTGCCCAGGAAAAAAGAAGGGAAACATATTTATTTAACAGAAATTTGCACATATAATTTAGAATTTTGCACATTATAGCGTTGTCCCAGCCGTTTGCCATTATTACAAGCTGTTCCATCTCTTAGGCTTACATAGGACCAGTTTAGACACCTTGACTTGCTGCTTCCAGTTATTGATGAAAGATCCCAAAGACGACAGCTTGAAATACTGGTCTTATCTGATGCTGACAGTGTTTCTGTGCGTTTGGAGAACTCCTTCGTTTTTTATAACCTCTAATGTTGACTTGTACATAATGGCTAGTGCTTTGCTGGACTGGGAAATCCTATAAATGAATCTCGACAAGCTGGCTAACTTGTGCCTAGCCTGGGCTTTTGTGTCCAGTGTAAAGCTGCAGCTAAGTAACTAACCAAGCTTCTTCAGCTAGTGTCATGAAAGAAGAGCTCGAAAGTCCATGATGCAGCTCTGCCGGGCAGTGTTTTTAAGAGACCTCAGGCTTCTTTTTCTATGCTTGGCTGTGCCTCGTCCTAGGGCTATGCGCCTATTAAGGCCCATCACATCACTACATGATTTTACACAAGCCAATTATGTTGTTTGCTGCCGCTGTTGTAATTACCACCACTACACAGCGACTGGTGTTCTGCGTACCTATACACTAATTACTAACCATAACACAAAGGCAAGAACAGGGATGGCAAAAACTGCTGAGGGCTGTTGAGACACTGATGAAAATACACAGTTCTCTATGTGGTAACAATGGCCCTTGAACCCTTACATTCATAATCATAAATATAATATATAGATATATAAAGTATATATAACAAATATAATAATATATAGAGATAATAATGCCATGGCACGGCATTATATATACAGTGGGGAGAACAAGTATTTGTACACTGTGATTTTTCACGGTCTCTCCCTCACTTGCATGTGTGCATGGTATGAAGACTGTATACTTTTTATCATAGTACTACTCTTAACTGTGAGTGATGGAATCTAAAACAAAATCCAGAAAAATACATTGTATGATTTTTAAATAATTAATTTCCATTTTATTGTGGGAATAGTATTTGATCATCTCTATGCAACCAGTAAGAATTTTTGGCTCACTCACAGACATGTTACTTCTTCTTTAGAGCCCTCCTTTTCATCCACTCAATATACCTGTCATTAACCTGCCCCTGTTTGAAATCGTCTACCTGTATAAAAGACACCTGTCCACACACTTCAGATCCGTCATACTCCAGCCATCTCCACAATGACCCAAGACCAGTTGAGCTTTGTAAGGACATCAGGGATAAATTGTAGACCTTCACAAGGCTGGGATGGGCTACAGGACAATAGCAGCAGCTTGGGTCGGAGACAAGCAACACTGCCTCGGTGCAATTATTAGAAAATGGAAGAATGCCAATAACCTGGTAATCTCCACCGGATCTGGGCGCCCATGCAAGATCTCACCTCGTGGAGGCATCAATGATCTTGAGAAGTTGAGGAATGCTCCCAGAATTACAACACCGGCAGGACTGTCAATGACCTGAATAGAGCTTGGGAACCACAGTCTCAAAGAAAACAATCAGTAACACTCTACGCCGTCAAAGGGTAAACATCCTGCATGCACGCAAGGTGCCCTTCCTCAACCAACCGCATGTCAGAGCCCGTCTGGAAGTTTTGCAAATGACCATCTGAATGAATCCAGAGGAGGAATGGGAGAAGGTCATGTGGTCGGAATGAGGACAAAAATGCACTTTTTGGTTTACCTCCACTCGTCATGTTTCGGAGAAGAAGAAATGGTATGAGTCAAACTCCAAGAAACATCCCAACCGTGAAGCATGGTGCCGGTGGAACATCATCTCTCATGATGGTGAGCTTTTCCCTGCACAAGGGGACAGACGACTGCACCGTATTGTGGGAAGGATGGTGCGGCCATGTTAATCGTGGAGCTTTTTGGCCACCACACCTCCTTCCCCATAAGAGCACTAAGATGGGTCGGCTGGTCTTTCCAGCATGATTAACTGGCCTTAGCAGTCTCCATACCTGAAGTCCAATAGAAACATCTATGGAGGTAGCTTAAAGTCCGTGTGGCCAGCGACAGCCAACCGATAACACTTGAAGCTATAGGAGGATGCATCTGTATTGATGGAGTGGCCAAATCCCTGCTGCAATGTGTGCAAAACCTTGTCCAAGAACTAACGGAAACATCGTCTCATCTCTGTAATGCAAACAAAGTTTTCTGTGCCAAATATTAAGTTTCTTTTTCTGTGGTAATCCACACACTTACTTCCCACAATAAAATGGAAATTAATTATTAAAAATAATACAATGTATTTTTCTGGATTTTTGTTTTAGGATCCATCACTCACAGTTGAAGAGTACCTATGATAAAATTACAGTCTTTCTACCATGCTGCTTTGCGAAGTGGGGAAAACCTGGAAAAATCATAAAGTGTAATCAAATACTTAGTTTCTCCCCCACTGTATATATATTTCAGTATTCTTATTCATATTTCATATATATATACTATATATATATATATATATATAATATATATATATATATATAGAATATTTATATATACACACAAACACACACATATGCCTCCATTCGTACCATATCATTAATCTTTAGGTGTTTATAGCTTAATGTTTACATCAAAAGATTTTTCTTCCACACAACTGTTACTAATTGTTATAGATTATTATGCATCCTCGTGTATCCCAATGCCACAACCTGGGCTTAAAACAGCCATAATCAAATCAATGAAACAAGATTGACGGCTACCTCTGCCTGACTTCGGCTTCCATAGTTTCTCTATGTCTTTAGGAGTTGGGCCAGTTGTGCTCCGCATTACGAAGCGGTACTGTGCTTTAATGAGCACTCAAGTGACCAGGAGACGCCCATGGTGTTGAGAAAGGGCCCAAGAAATGCCTTGCTGGCTGTCAAGCACTGTGGTGAAACGAACATTACTCTAATGCATCTCCAAACCTCCTTTGTATTTAGTGGGTGGATGAACTAGTGATGCGGGTGACTGGAGGCAGGCAGGGGGCAGCTCAAAACTCAGACCCCACTGTAGCCATACATGCGCTTGTTTTCGAAGCACTAGTGCTTGAAGTATCTCAGCAGGCACTCGCCACTGTTTTGCGCCTCATTCACACCCTCCAAACAATAGGTCGCATCCGACGAGCTGTAGTGGACCACTCTCTGTCGGCTCTGGTGACTTTTTCCTCACACTGCCATGCAGGTCAGGCGGAGGGAGCTGTGGTGGGTATCGGCTTTATATGGGACTAGATTATGGTTCAGACCATCCGCCTCTCCGCAAACTAACACAACTGTCACAGCATTGGCGCCTGCCAGAGCAGAGAGCCCACTCCGGCTGTCTCCCGTTGACCCATTGTTCTCTCTGCTTTCTTGATTGTCTGCATGCATCCCACATAGGGGGGGAAAAAGTTCGCTAGGCAAGGATTGGAGAGCCGTTAAAAAAAAAGTGCGGTTGGATCTTGAGTGAGGCATAGAAAAAGGGAAGAGAAGGGGATAGGTGAACATAAAGAGAGGTGTACAACCGTGACTAAATAGGGATTAGTTGGTTTAGTTTGTTCTGGATATCACAGCATATAGGCATCACTCGGGGTGCCTAGCAACACTTACACCACGGTTGGATGGTCACAACCAGCTAGCAAACCATAGTATCGGAAATGAATACATAGCAACGGAGGAGCACCGTGTAAGGGATCTGCGGGAGCACCATAGCGCACATCATGGTGTGCAACCATGAGTGGTTATTTAACTATTAGGAGTATAATAGGAGAAGGAGTAGTGGTGGGGAGGGCAGTTGACTTCATATGCGGTCAAAACAAAGAGCAACAACTGTAACCTTGGCAGTTGGCTATCAACCCAATATGCACTATTAGCAGCTGGCACACTGTTTGGTGCTACCTTCCGTGTTCTTTTTCTTCCCTTCATAGGTCTCCTGAGCTAAGCTTGCACAATGCACATTCTTTCCCATAGCTTTTTTGGCCTCTTTTTCCTTCAGGGAATGCACTTCTTTTCTTGTCTTTTTATGTAGTGAGCTTCTTCCAGCATAAGTTTTAGGGTTGCTGCGACATTCAAGGTAACCAGCCTTTCATTGCAGACGCCCTTCCAAAGCGATAGCGATAGTGAGCTGCGTAGGTCAGTTAATCTAGCTAAAGTTTTAACAAGTCTAGATCTTATTCTTGATTAAAATACGCGTAAAACTCTCGTCTCCCCTCAAAGGAAGTTCAACTCACGAACCTCCCATTAATCTACTCACACTCACGCGCGTTGCATCGCTTTGCTGTCCGCGGAAACCGTGCGGAGCCAATTTCCTGCACAAACACTGGGAAATCTTTTTCTTGTAGCTGGAGGGCGGGCCAAAGCGTGATTTATTGTTTGCTGGGACCCACGACTTGAGACTCCATACACTAAGGGTGCACGAATGTTCGTTATGATCGTGTGAAATGACCTCTACATGGAACCTATGTCATGCATTTCTCACTGACTCAGGTTGTCAGTTGTCCTAGAAAATTCGCACATGCTGATTGGACAAAATGAAAACGTTCCATTTAAATTTTTAGTTTTATCATAAATGGCCCGTACTTAATGGACCAGTCATGCATCTCATAAGTGTGGACATAACATGTCCTCGTGATTTGAGCCATGCTTTCTGTTCCGCACTTGGGCTTGGGACCTGGATTTCACTAAAGCTGTCTTTGCAACCTCTGTTTGTCTGAAGCGCTGTATAATTAAAATAATAACAAAATTAGACTTGAAATCTTGACTCAGGTCTTACAAGCTCAGAGACACCTAGCTCAGACATAGGAAACGTTCTCCTTCGAGAGACTCAAGACTCTGCTCACAACAAGTCACACACTCTTAGATACCATTACTGATCTTCTGCGAGACTTGAACCTTCAGAAGCTTGACTTTGGACTTTTCAGTCTCTTCTGAGAGAAATCTCATCTAAAATTAGACAGGATTCACTTTTCAGAAAGACCTTGAGATTTTATATAGGAAACTCAGAAATCCTAATTCAAAAGTCATACTTCAGAGACCCTGGAAAACCTGTACTTGCACCTCAAAAGACTTACAGGCTCAGATTAACGCTATCTTAAAGACTTGAGACCATCGCATCAGAGGATTGTGAGTCCCCACTTTCCATTCTAATCACAAAACATTCTGGTCAAGTGCCCATACCTCCATTCACAGTCATTTTGACTCGGCAATCGCTTTTTAGAGAGACTCTCAAGGCACAAAGTTTTGCACCTGTACCCTTATAGACCAACAACTCTTACTCATTAACTAGACACTCCCACCACATTTGCGCCCTCAGATTTGCACCTCGCGAAAGTTCTGGTACCTGATATGTAAATGACCTCTACATGACCCTTAACTATTGCCTGTTTTTCTTTTAGTATTACTCATTGCCATGTAAACTCTTACTCTCGATTTCTTTCGGATCTTCAACCACCATATATAACCCTTACTCTGATTTCCTCACTGCATGTATACCCTTTTCTCTGATTTTTTTTCAGATATCTTCGGGGTCTCTCCCTGCATGTATATATAAAGGCCCTTTGTTATCTGAGTACCTTTCAGATCTGTCAGCGCAGGTATAACCCTTACTCTGATTTCTTTCAGATCTATCACTGCATGTATATCCTTTACTCTGATTTCTTCTTTCAGATCTCTCACTGCACAATGTAATATTTGTTATGTATAAGGTGTATTGCTAGGGGCTTGATGACACAGTGTTCGTTTCACGTGGCACAGAGTGGCTTGATATTAGTGTGGCATTCCATATACTCAGCTATCCAAGGATAACACGAGGGGTCACAGCAGGTCAGTCAAAACATCATTGGCATATTAAAGAACAGAAACCACAAAAACAGGAGACAAGGCAGGGGACAAAAAGAAACCATCAGAAACATAGATTCAGTAAACCCACATCTCAACTAGATGCGTTTAATTACATGTTAAATTAGTGGAATGAATTTCGTCTTTAGTCCCATTGAGTTCAGCTGAGGTGTGCAGTACCGCACTGGGCCATTTGTGGTTTGTATGTAACGAGTCGTACTCTTACACGTTCATTTGTCTTTTCCGGGGTTTCTGTTATTGTTAAGGAGTAGACCACACTCTACTGAACGATGAGAAGCAATCCACACTACGAGGCCATAGTCAATCCAAGAGTAGACAAGCCTGAAGACTATAGTAGGTCAATTACAGTTGGGGCTGATAATTGTGCTCCTCATCTTCTTGTGTGGTTATTGTGTATACCTTCTTTACGATTTTAGCACGTAGGAAGTTTTTGCTTGTTATTTGGATGCGAAAACTAAAATTTTTGTGATATTAATATGTGTGTAGATCCATGTTCATGTTGGTTTCTAAAATTATTATCTTATATAATTAATCCAGCATGGAGGCCAGTATAGAGCAGGTCTGATGGAAACTGTGCTAGGGTGCTGAAATCCTGGTTTTTTACATGTTTCTGTTGTGGGGCTTCGTGATTCCTATGGGCGATGCTGGTTGTTCAGTAGCACCTTCCTGGTTTAGCAATGAAAATAAAATCTTAAATCAGAGTTGCTTTACTCGAAGTTGTTAATGTGAAACATATGTGTTACATGACAACTGATATTAGAATTAAAAATATGCTGCCGGATTTGTTTTTGTTAAACTTACCTTTGGTGCTGGTTCCCTCTTGTGCCCCCCGTCATGCCTTACCAAGTACTAAATGGTTTTGTAGACGTGCGCTGTTTTTGGCTTGTTACTGTGATGCGTTGGTGAAATCAGTAGAGATAAGGATAGTATATGTTTGACTCAACTGACATTCCGCTCTCGTTCTGAGATTCATCAGTATAATTATACAGCTATTTCTTTTGAACATAGAGCGATATTTATAAATGGTCAGTTGGTTTGGGGGTAATAAAGGCGAGTTAATGAACCTCTGATGATGCGCATGCAACGAGTCATTTTGGGCTGATGTGTTTGCCGATTCCTTACTCATACAAGCACAGATGGGTAATAAAGCTCTAGACTGGTTTATGAAGTTTAAACCATGCAGAAATTATAAAATAACAGGTGTATTTGGTGACAACACTATTTAAACACTAGGGCTTCGGCCCTCTAGAAGTCAAGCGAGTTGAATCTTCAGTGAAAGTGACCGCTTTGCAAGTCGACTGAGGACCCGGTCAGATGTTCGATCTGACCAGATCTGCATTGACGATTTTTTTTTTTTTTTTTTTTATTCCATTAAAGACGGACGCTAAAGCTTTACAAAAAGTGCAGTCGATGAAGGGATATTTGCTGTTAAGTGTTACAAAGACATTTTTAATAATTTTATTCCATAGAGTGGATATTATCATCATATATATATAGTTTAGTAAGGGTTCTAGGTTGGTGTGATATTGGTTTGTAGGAGCTATGAGGGCTGTGCTTTCTGAATTATAGTTCTACAAATTAAATTCTATAGTGCGCGTGGGTGGTTCCCGTGTAAAGCTAAAGCTGTTTTGTGAAGCTGAGAAATACGGGTGGAGCGAGTCTCAAAAAAAGTCTGGAGGACTTTTGAAGAAAAAGATTTTCTCGGACAACATCAACTTACCTAATTCTTGTTGCTGTCGTATTAGGGGATTTCGTCGAGCGTCATACATCGAGCCGGAGATGCATACTTGTGGGACTTTCAGTTTTAGGAACACAGAAATGCTCTGTATTTGCGGTATGAGTGACAAATGAACTGGAGATGTTTGATTGTATTATAATTATCATTATTTTAGAACCTAAATTACAGATATTTTTATTTATTCGTCCACCATGGCTGGAGATTATTTTGGGTGTATTTCTAAGAGTATCGTCAACGTAATACGAGTGGTCCTTAGCAAATATATATTTATTTTAGTCGCGTGCGTGATTTAATCTAAAACGTCTAATCTGTTGTTATTAGGCTCTCGTATAATGCAGCGGCAGTTCTTTTTCATCTAATCAATTTGGTTTTGTTATTTGAGATGACTATAAGTATGAGTAGCTCCGATATGGTCTTCTATGCTCATCCGGTGAGACGTTTGGTTGAATGGATCAACAGGCTTAAAAAGACTGATTAATGTAAGTGAAATTAATAGACCTATAGCAGGGTCGCTATTAAATCAGTGTCCTCCTGTTGGTTCATATTTCAGGGTTAATCGTGTTGTGATGTTGTTTATCCCTTAATAGTTCTACGCTCAGATACGTTCCTGGTGTCCACGTGTGACTTTCGCATGCTGACGGACATCGGACCTCATGTAAGTAACGTGTACTATGATGGTAAGTGTGTAGATATGGAGTTTTATAAAAAGTCATCAGCTTGAATTTCGGGATATTTTTCGATTAGGTTCGCACGCGCCTAGTGTAGGTTACGAGGCAGATTAAGTCCAATATTCGATCTGACGAAATTGAGTCGGGTACAGCCCTACTAATGGATGCTATCTCTTTTGATGAATGTCCTCGGGTGGTGTCTAGTTGAAGTTAGCTGTGTAATGTTAAAACACAAGTCTTTGGGCGGCTTGTGTTCCAGATTTAGTTTATCCCTGAGTAGCCTCAAGGTGACTCATGGAGTACACGTCCTGGTTCCATACGAGCGTACTTCTCCTATATTTCCAAAGATCTTAAGGATCGCGAGTGTTTAAAAAAATCTGCTCATTGAATGTTTGTTGAAGCTGGGCCTTTTTGTGCCTTCTGGATCTAATCTTAGGATCTAGGTTCGTAATTAGAGCTTCACAATGCTAAAAGCAGGGGGGGAAATATGAGCAAGAGACAAAAGATTGTCGAGCAGCCATATATTTATTAAAAAGCTAGAACAATTTTAACGTTAAAATAGGCTGTGTCATCAGCTGATCAAAAAAGTTTAAGACCAATGTTTAAAAAAAAAAAAAAAACCCGAAAATCCTCCAAAAAACAAAAAGTTTATTGGGTCGAGGATCGGCCCATGTCTTGACGAACAGCCAATCGGATCCTGCGGCTCAGTACCGGTGAAATTTTTTGGGTCTGTCTCTTTTGTTCCACAAGCCTCTGCGTCTTTTAAAAAAATGCAAAATGACTGTCTTACTGTGTCCCACCTCAGCAGCGGTGGCACGTTGTGAGAGGCTTTGCTTATGCAGCTCAACAATACTACCACGTTAAAAGTCAGTCAGCCTTTTTGCTTTTGACATTAGGAAGTCTTGCCAGTATGAATTCTGTACACAAAAAAATTTATTGGAATCCAAATTTCGCACAGATTTTGGCTTTTAAAGGCTGTGGTCTTAAACTTTTGATCAGCTGATGAACAGCCTATTTCTGTTAACTTGTTGTTTTTAATGAATTGGCTGCTCAAATTCTTTTGTCTCTTGACATGAAGAGTGCATGTAAAATGAACTGCAAGATTAGCTGCTTTTAGGGCAGCAGATATCAGAATAACTAGAGGTCTTGCTATATAAAAAAAAAAGCCAATAAAAAACACACACAGCTTAGTGGTTGGGTGGACCTCGAAACTAAGCAGCTTCACAGATACTGTCATTTGGTTTTTTTTATCTGTCCTGTGGAGAAACCTAGCTACAGACCTGCAACACTGCAGCGCCTTCTGACATCAACATTGTGGTTGTTTACCTAATGTAGGTTTTAAACCACCTGATCATCAGATCAATAGTTCGCAGTATGCTTCTCGCTCCTACCAACTGCATGAAACTAAAATAGTTTCTTTCAGAAGAAGTGGTGTCCCGGGGAATAATTCTAATAACTCTAGCAGAGACACTTAAACCCTTTTTTTTTTTTTTTAACCAGCAGTGTTAGCTTTGCATCATCCACACGCCTTAAAACATTTTATTTGGGATGTCAAGTCTTTAAGTATTTCTATAAACAGAATGTAACACCTCCAGCATGAAGTGGCATTGACCTCATTTCTGAACCATGTATAGATGCTGTATTCTCACACAGCTTTTCCTCTCTCACTAAACACTACACTGGTGCTCTTGTGCAGCAGCTCAGTAACGGTACAGTTTTAGTAATTTAATTCACAGTATTTAAGGTCACAGTGGTTAATTGATATGCGTCAACCATGTCTTCGTTTCTAAATGCCAATTTTGGATTGATATGGTGCAAAATTGTAGGACTAGTTAAATGATCAAATACATTGCAAGTTAATGCACCAGCACGACTAGAGACAGTGACAGCCTGGCCAAATGAATAATAGTGATCATAACTACTTTTCTAAACTGGGTGGATGATCATTCAGAATCCACAGGACATATATGGCTATTTTTACCAAGTAAGTTCAAATAGATCGACAAAGGCAAGCATAAATCAGCTTAATGCAGAGGTTTAATGCACTGGACAGATGCCTAAAAAGCACTGCAGTGGATTTACCTGTGGTCTGGTCTCCTGGAAAAGTTGCCAGGGAGTAAACTGGTTCCTTTGTCTTTTTCTGGTTACTTGCTACGAGAGGAAATAAGCACCAATCACTTGTTAAATTAAAATGGTCATTAAAATACTTTAGAAAATCTGTCTAAAGAAACACCCATCATCTAAAGGACAGCTGCACCCAGAAGGAGGTGTGGGAGTGCGGTAGTGTTGGGAAGGAAGATAAAGGTGACCAGGATCAATAACAGATGATAAATTTAGACTGATATGATCAATATTTATTGAGCTACACATACAGAAGTCTGTCTCTCAGTATGGCGTCGGGCCGCCGTGTTTGCTAACCCAACACGCCAGACGTCTCGGTATGGAGCTGTAGAGGTTCCTAATGGTGTCCTGTGATAATCCATCCCATGCAGCTTGAACATCCTCACACCGTTCCTGCAGATGGTGTGGTAGGGGTGGAGGTGGAGGGACACCAGGCCTTTTAGACATGTGACCACTAACCGTTCATCGTGGTGCTGATCACGGTGCCTCCACACACGGATTCGTTGGACGTCTCCACCAAGCTGAAGATGACCCGCTGCTATTCTGAGTCGCTCCATGACAGTCTGGTACGACACCACTGCAGTCTTTGGTGACGGTGACATGGTGTTAAGGACGGTCATGGTAACGGTCTGTGTGCATGTAATCCTGCGTGGTGCAGCCGTCTGCCAATGGTGCTGCACCAACAGGATGACTCATGGAGGACACCACTGCTCGCTGGATGTCTGTAATTTATTTCTGGGTGCAGCTGTTAGTACAGTTATTGTTTTGATGCTGAGTGTATGTCACTTGACTTATTTCAGATATGGGAGCACCTGGAAGCTTCACTGAGGTATCAAACAAGCTAGGTTGCAAGCTAGTTTAGATAGTATCTATCCATCAATAACATCAACATAAGGGAAGTAGTTTTTGTATTATTCTTTCAGTATTTAATAGTCTGTATTAACTGTGTCGTATTGACAAACATTATATTTTTTCCTGACCTGAGTAAAATTAGCCATAACCATAATAAACTACATGTTCTTCCTATATGTCTAAAAGTACACTATAGATACGTATGTAAAAACAGAAGGTAGATATTAAACTTACCAGGTTGTGTGGATAGTGTAGGGTCATCAATAGTTTCATAGAAGTGCTCCTGATTCTGATTGACGGCGTACGCTGCTGAGACAGAGCAGAAACTACTGTGATTTCACTGTTGGATAAAGTTCAACAGGGATCTTTAAAGCAATACCACAGAATAACCGCTTCATCTGTAACAAATGTCTAAAGAAGTGGATAATTGTTAAAGGGAAATTTTTTTTAAAGAAGATGTGGAAGTGTGAATGACAAAATCCCAGACTGCTTCTGTTTCATCATATTGACTCGGGTCAGCTGCGTCACAAGATGATGAATTCTCGGGGTCTTTTGCATGAGATTAACTCGTACTGTAGTGTAAGTACTTGTAATATTCTCCACCTTCCAGCAGACTGGAGAGAGAGAAACTTAATAAGGCATATTTGTCCCCAGACAAACACCTTGTGTGTTTAGGTTGGTTCAGGCTCCTGCAGGTGGCGCTGCACGAGGATGATGGGGCTATAAATCCCTGCGAGGTGTGAGTGACGGGATCCATAGATTGGGAAGAGGTGCTACAGTGCAGAGAATGTCTCGTTCCATGTGTGGAAAATGGCTCCAGAGCAGATGTTAATGTTTGGCTAAAAGGAGTGACTGCATGTGGGCGTGGCCAAAGACCATAGTTTGAAGGAAGTAGCTGAATCTGCAGGTGTGTGGAAGCGTACGGTCATACGGGTCTACCATCAGTGGATAAAATCCCAGTCTACAGGGAATTCTCCTCGGAACTGTGCCAGGGAAGGCATCCACCAAATCTGGACCACCTGACCAATTCTTTAATGGAAGAGTGTCTGAACACTGATGTGGCCACATCCATAAAACTGATCTAGTATAGGCCAAATCCAATCACAGCTGGTACGTTTCAGTCGCAGTCTAATTTTGGTGACTAACACTCATGTCTCTGTAGAACCTTTTACAGATAGCTGTGCACTTGAAGGGTTCTTGAGGGGAAGTGGTTCTTCTGTGGCACTACGTCTGCATGAAACCTTTTTATTAGAACAAGATTCCATAATTTTCAGCTGGAGCAATAAGCGGCCATCACCTTTCCTGTTGTAGAAAAATCTCCATGAGATCAGAAGTACCACAACAACCAGACAGCTAACTGCTGCTATGACCAGGAATTTCCACAGACCTGAAAATGAAAATACACAATTACCTCACAGGATCCGTTCACATCTTCATACTGAGGCTGTTTGGCCTGGGTTACCTCCTAAAATCACTTCTGTATGAAACATGGTTACCAGGGTCACTTTAGAATCAAGGTATGGTTACCAGGGTCACTTTAGAATCAAGGTATGGTTACCAGGGTCACTTTAGAATCAAGGTGTGGTTACCAGGGTCACTTCAGAATCAAGGTGTGGTTACCAGGGTCACTTTAGAATCAAGGTATGGTTACCAGGGTCACTTTAGAATCAAGGTGTGGTTACCAGGGTCACTTTAGAATCAAGGTGTGGTTACCAGGGTCACTTTAGAATCAAGGTGTGGTTATCAGGGTCACTTTAGAATCAAGGTGTGGTTATCAGGGTCACTTTAGAATCAAGGTGTAGTTACCAGGGTCACTTTAGAATCAAGGTGTGGTTACCAGGGTCACTTTAGAATCAAGGTGTGGTTACCAGGGTCACTTTAGAATCAAGGTGTGGTTACCAGGGTCACTTTAGAATCAAGGTGTGGTTACCAGGGTCACTTTAGAATCAAGGTGTGGTTACCAGGGTCACTTTAGAATCAAGGTATGGTTACCAGGGTCACGTTAGAATCAGGGTATGGTTACCAGGGTCACTTTAGAATCAAGGTGTGGTTACCAGGGTCACTTTAGAATCAAGGTATGGTTACCAGGGTCACTTTAGAATCAAGGTGTGGTTATCAGGGTCACTTTAGAATCAAGGTGTGGTTATCAGGGTCACTTTAGAATCAAGGTGTAGTTACCAGGGTCACTTTAGAATCAAGGTGTGGTTACCAGGGTCACTTTAGAATCAAGGTGTGGTTACCAGGGTCACTTTAGAATCAAGGTGTGGTTACCAGGGTCACTTTAGAATCAAGGTGTGGTTACCAGGGTCACTTTAGAATCAAGGTGTGGTTACCAGGGTCACTTTAGAATCAAGGTATGGTTACCAGGGTCACGTTAGAATCAGGGTATGGTTACCAGGGTCACTTTAGAATCAAGGTGTGGTTACCAGGGTCACTTTAGAATCAAGGTATGGTTACCAGGGTCACTTTAGAATCAAGGTGTGGTAACCAGGGTCACTTTAGAATCAAGGTGTGGTTACCAGGGTCACTTTAGAATCAAGGTGTGGTTACCAGGGTCACTTTAGAATCAAGGTATGGTTACCAGGGTCACGTTAGAATCAAGGTGTGGTTACCAGGGTCACGTTAGAATCAAGGTGTGGTTACCAGAGTCATTGTTCTGATCCTCACTCTGTCCATCATTGGTGGGTTTAGAGCCACCTGAGGAACATAACAGTGATAGGTGAGTCCTGAGCATTTCTACTAAGACTCTCTACACAGTGAAACCTGTTCTCCCTCTTCTGACAGGCCTGATTCAGCTCTCTATCAGTCTCTCCACCATTAGATTTCCAGGATTAGAGTTTAGAACCCATTAATATATCTAATCTCGGTCTTTTACACGTGTACAATCTTTATTATTGATCCCCTAAAACAGCTCACCAATACGGCAGTGAGTCATACGGTTTATTAAAAATATAAACCCTTTAACACATGATCTAGGGCTAGGGTGACCAGACGTCCTCTTTCCCCCAGTACAGTCCCGTATGTTAATCTCAACTTCAGCTTCTGTTCTAACAGATGTAGATTTGTCCTGTATGTTAAAGGCAGTGAGCAGTTAGTTATGAAGATTAGCCGAGAATTCCCAGTAGAAGGATTTACATTCCTACAAAAGGAACTTATCGAGTGTTTCACAACCTGACTGTATATCCTCTTACCCAGAAAATGACTGTCATGTTTTATTCATTAAAATTTAATTTTATTGAAACGATTATCAACCATCCTGCACTGACGTGACATCCTACACTGACCTACTATTTGTGCTGTGCCTGAAGGCTAAAGTTCTTCACTTATGACATACACACTGTGTCCTGTACTGGAAGTCTGGTCACCGTATCTAAAGCTAATGATGGTACTACCTGAGGTGCTCATAGTCAAACCTTGAGCTGTTACTCCAGACAAACCTTCAGCAGCTGTTGAAGTTACTGGTGCCTGTGGTGCGGGTGTAGAGGTGAATGCAGTTGTGACATTTTTTGATGCAGATCTGGAGGTGATTGTGGATGTTGTAGCATCTGGTGCAGGTGTGGAGGTGGCTGTAGTTGTTGTAGCATCTGGTGCGGGTGTGGAGGTGGTTGTAGTTGTTGTAGATTCTGATGCAGGTGTGGAGGTGATTCTGCTGTCTGGGTCTAGAACACAGAGAAACAACATTGGTTGTTTGTTTGGTTCTGTTTAACAGGTCATGTGGTACATCTTGTATATTGTGATCAATGGAGTGACCTGTATCTTAAACGCTGTTGGTGTTGGCACGTGCTTCATGTCTAGATCATATCTGGATAAGCTTTTCCTGGATTCCATCCACACTTCTCCTTACTTACTTTCCAGGATAATAATCAAACAGGAGTCATTTTATCTCTTATCACACTACAAACAAACAAGCTGGACATGATCACAGCCGTCCGTCCAGGGGGCAAGAAGGCGTGTGATTTTGAGAACTACGGCCTCCTTGTACATCCTCCCACCTGCACGTCAACACTCTGCCACCAGCCCTCCCCTGATGTTATTGTGTTCAGATACAGAGAACACCTTCCAGTCACAGGTTAGGTATGAATGTGGTTTGAGTGAGTTTAGCTAGAGAGTCAGAGACAGCCTGTTGAAATCCTCTCCTACCTCGTCATACTGAGCTATTTTACATTAAAGAAACCAAACGA
This sequence comes from Prochilodus magdalenae, assembly GCA_024036415.1. Taxonomy (NCBI): domain Eukaryota; kingdom Metazoa; phylum Chordata; class Actinopteri; order Characiformes; family Prochilodontidae; genus Prochilodus; species Prochilodus magdalenae. The sequence continues at coordinate 19,506 of JAMWET010000217.1, forward strand.
CTTTCAGGAAAGACCGGATGGTAACCAAAGAAAGCTGAGGAGAGATCCAGCATGGGTGTGTGAGGTTTTCAGATCGTGCAAGGAATGAAAAAAAGAGTCCCGTTTGTGCAACATAAATGTTAATCAGTTTCAGGTGACACGGATATTATGTTGTATGATGACATTTCTGGGGTCTCAGTTTGTGTCACAGCAATGCAATGCTGAAGAAATAGTATAGACTGCGAAGTAAGGCTGGTTAAAACTGAGTATTCACTGTGACTCTTAGAGTGAGGTTTGTTTAACCGTTTATTAAACCATTTGTCACATCAGCATGAGATCACAGTCATATACACTGCACTATAAAGTCAATTTCTGTACCATACTAGAACATTTCACCCAGAATAAGGCTGTAATAACGCTATCACATTTTTGTTCTCAAACTTATAACAGTCTATATAACAGATACTGGCTGTTAAAACAAGTATTCATGAATGTTTACTCAGGTTAATGCTGGTGTGTTGAAGCTTTAAACAGTGGCATTGATACACTGATTATTATAGTGTGAGGGGGCACTGAGGAAGATTTTAAATTATAGTTATCGTTCTGATATTGTTACTACGGCTGATAAATTAGTTTCAGCTGGCGAAGTCCTGTGTAGTATTTGGTTGTATATTTTGCTCACTCCGGTGGAAAGAAACTGTGGATAATAAATAGAGCTTTCTTCTTCCATAAATAAAGCGAGTGGATTCTCTCCCCACAGGATTTTTTAAGGGTTCTGTCACACCCTGCCATGTCTGTCTGCCTGTCTATGTGCTTTTGTTTATATCATGTGACCTTTGTTGTCTTGCCTCGTGTGCGTCTGTCTGTTTTGGTCAACCTCCCCTGCACGAGGTCACACTGTAAAGTGATTTGTTGGTCCCAATGACTTCATGTGATTTCAAGCAAAGAAACTAGGTTTATTCAACCTAAGAAAGTACTCTGAATGAAAGAATCAGTCAGTGTAATGTTTTGTTCAGTATCTTGTAATAACATTAATTCTTAAATTGTACCAATGAAGCACTTCTTTGGGGTAGGTTTATTATTTTTCATGTAGGGTTAAAATATGAACATTGTATAGCACTTATAAGCTTGTCTGTATAAAGGGGCCCTAAAAATTCAGGAGGCCTCTGTAACTTTTCACTACATGGGAATGAAAAGCTTGTTTACACTTACCGGTTCCTGGTATCACAGTGAGCTCCACTGTAGCTCTGTTGCAATAGTATGTACCAGCGTCTGACCGAGAGACCCGATATATAATCAGTGCTAGACTACGTCCTGAGCTGTACCGGTTGTCTGCAGCGTGTTTAGCCTCTCCATTAGTAGTGGTCAGAATGTCCACTCTCTGTCCGTTGGTGTCTCTGCTCCAGGTCACTGTGCCTGTAGTCTGGGTTCCACAGTGAAGGACGGCTTGGGTGCCCTCTATCTGACTCACACGTAGAGTCTCTGTTAGGATGAACACAGTGGAGCAGATACAGTGTTAAGTGTGCAGCACTGCTGTAATTAGTTTATTACACCTTTATTACACCTTCATTCATCATTTCATCATAGCATCTTCTCTTCCTGCTCCAGCCTCTGTCTTCTCCTCTCATCCCTCCATACCTTCCTTTATCTGTTACTGAATAACACCTCCCCCTACAATATACACCTCCCCACTGTATATTACTCCCCCACTGTACACACCTCCCCCTCACTGTACATTCTTCCCCCTAGTATGTACACCTTGCAGTAGGTGTTTACAGTCTTTCCATTCACTGTGTTGGATGTCTGTATTTCTGTAACGTGGTGGCTTTAACTCATGTTACATTGCACAACACTACAGGTGTGACTCTACAAGACTGACACTACACACAGTAAATTGCACCAGCACTGCACTAAAATACCCGGACTAGTTCTTCTCTCTCTGTAATGAAACCTGCAGTAGGTGTTTACTAATCCATTCCTGATGTGGATGTCTGTATTTGGAGACGTCTGGCTTTAACTCATGATACATTCCACTAAAGCAACAGAAAGTGTATGGTTAAAAAATCATTTAAATATTTAATACTACAAAAATAATGACATAATGAACAAGTATATGATTATTCAGACCAGCTGTAGATGTTTTATTCTCTGTCTAAGTTCCTCTGTCTTAGGGACAGTGATATTTGTGGAGGACTCTGTAGAGTGTAGAGAGTCACACTTACGGTCAGTCACAGTGAGCTCCACTGTAGCTCCACCGCAGTAGTATCTACCAGCGTCTGACTGAGAGACTCTGCGTATAGTCAGTGTTAGATCTGCTTGTGTGTCGTAACGTCTGTCTGGATCAGAGATGAGTTTGGTCTTCTTTCCATTAGTAATGTTCAGAATGTCCTCTCTCTGTCCGTTGGTGTCTCTGCTCCAGGTCACTGAGCCTGTAGTTACATTTCCACAGGGAAGTTTGGCCATCTTTCCCTCTGTCTGACTCACACGTAGAGTCTCTGTTAGGATGAACACAGTGGAGCAGTGTTAAGTGTGCAGCACTGCTGTAATTAGTTTATTACACCTTTATTACACCTCATATTACACCTTATTACATTCATCATTTCATCATTGTATGTCTTCTCTCCCTGCACCAGCCTCTGTCTTCTCCTCTCATCCCTCCATACCTTCCCGTATCTGTTACTGAATAACACCTCCCCTACAATATACACCTCCACCCACTGTACACTCCCCCTACTATATACACCTCCCCCCACTGCACACTCCTTCTTCCACTGTACACATCCCCATGATACACTCCTCCTACCTCCACTGTACACTCCTCCTCCCCACTGTATGCACCTCTCCCACCTGTGCACACTCTTCTCCACTGTATACTCACCGTAATGTACCCTCCTCCCTCCACTGTACACACACCTCCCCACACTGGACACACGTCCTACAGTGCACTCCTCCCTCCACTGTACACTCCTCCTCCCCACTGTACACTCCTCCTCCCTCCACTATACAGATAAATACTTTATTGATCCCGAAGGAAATTTAGCAGCCAGTAGCGGTTTCACAAAAAAACAGCACAGATACAAATACAAATTAAAAAAATAAAAACAGGGTTGTGCAGTATGAAAAACCTAAATGGGTCGGTACCTGCAGCAGTATTATTAACTATAAACTATACATAGTACAGGCCACTATGGATAAATATCTAAATATAAATACATCTCACTTCACAAGGAGGCAAGAAATATATACAAGAAAATACAGATATACCTGTATACTGTAGAAAAGACAGGGCAATAGTAATAAATAAATGTGCATGATTATGCAAGGGGCGCAGTTATCAGCAGATAAATGACTGAATTAACATAATAAACGTGCATATATTAATATTTAAGTGGAGTGTCCAGGAGTTCAGATGTACAGTATATACAGTAAAGTGTCTGAGAGTGTCAGGAGTGCAGGTATACAGTATATACAGTAAAGTGTCAGAGTGTCCAGGAGTGCAGGTATACAGTATATACAGTAAAGTGTCTGAGAGTGTCAGGAGTGCAGGTATACAGTATATACAGTAAAGTGTCTGAGAGTGTCAGGAGTGCAGGTATACAGTATATACAGTAAAGTGTCTGAGAGTGTCCAGGAGTGCAGGTATACAGTATATACAGTAAAGTGTCTGAGAGTGTCAGGAGTGAAGGTATACAGTATATACAGTAAAGTGTCTGTGAGTGTTCAGGAGTGCAGGTATACAGTATATACAGTAAAGTGTCTGAGAGTGTCAGGAGTGCAGCAGTATATACAGTAAAGTGTCTGAGAGTGTCCAGGAGTGCAGGTATACAGTATATACAGTAAAGTGTCTGAGAGTGTCAGGAGTGCAGGTATACAGTATATACAGTAAAGTGTCTGAGAGTGTCAGGAGTGCAGGTATACAGTATATACAGTAAAGTGTCTGAGAGTGTCAGGAGTGCAGGTATACAGTATATACAGTAAAGTGTCTGAGAGTGTCAGGAGTGCAGGTATACAGTATATACAGTAAAGTGTCTGAGAGTGTCAGGAGTGCAGGTATACAGTATATACAGTAAAGTGTCTGAGTGTCAGGAGTGCAGGTATACAGTATATACAGTAAAGTGTCTGAGAGTGTCCAGTGCAGGTATACAAGTATATACAGTAAAGGTCTGAGAGTGTCAGTATGCAGGTATATACAGTAAAGTGTCAGAGTGTCAGGAGTGCAGGTATACAGTATATACAGTAAAGTGTCTGAGTGTCAGGAGTGCAGGTATACAGTATATACAGTAAAGTGTCTGAGAGTGTCAGGAGTGCAGGTATACAGTATATACAGTAAAGTGTCTGAGAGTGTCAGGAGTGCAGGTATACAGTATATACAGTAAAGTGTCTGAGAGTGTCCAGGAGTGCAGGTATACAGTATATACGGTAAAGTGTAATTGGTGCAGAATAAATAAGCCTATGATTGAAAAGAGAATTTAGTCCTCAGCTGTCTTCATCCCTTCTCCGGCCCTGCTGGGAAGAGTTGAAGAGCCTGATGGCTCTCGGGACAAAGGATCTCCTGAGTCTGTCCGTGGAGCAGCTCTGCGTCAGCAGCCTGCCACTGAACTTGCTCCTTCTGTCCATGATGGTGTGTAGTGGGTGCCCATCATCATCCATAATGGACAGCAGTTTGTGCAGTGTCCTCCTCTCTGCCACCTTCACCCCTGTGGTGCTCCTGTGCTGCTGACCAGTCCTTCAGCCTGACATACTGAGGTCTGCCAGTGAGGTAGTCGGTTATCCAGGAGACCAGGTGCGGATCGACTTGCATCCTTGCCAGCTTGTCTTTCAGTCGAAGGGGCTGAATGGTGTTGAAGGCACTGGAGAAATCAAAGAACATGACTCTCACAGCGCTGCCCCCCTTGTCCAGATTACAGTGGGCCCGATGGAGAAGGTATAGCATGGCGTCCTCTACTCCCACTTTTTCCTGTAGGCGAACAGCAGGGGGTCCATTGCGTGTTGGACCTGGGGTCTCAGAAGGTGTAGAAGGAGGTGTTCCAGGGTCTTCATGACGTGTGATGTTAGGGCGACCGGCCTGAAGTCATTGAGATGACTGGGTCGTTCCTTCTTCGGTACTGGAACAAGGCATGATGTCTTCCACAGTGTGGGAACCCTGCCCAAGCACAGACTCAGGTTGAAGATGTGCTGTAGGGGTGCCCCCAGCTCGGCAGCACAGGACTTCAGTAGTCTGGGACACACTCTGTCCGGTCCAGCTGCCTTCCTAGTGTGGAGTCTCCTCAGCTCCCCTCTAACCTGGTCTGCTGTGAAGGTGTGCAGAAGGGGAGAGGTGTGGGCTTCAGTGGTGCTGCAGGTCAGGTCTGATGAGAGAAGGTGTGAAAAAGAAGGAATGGGGGCCGTGTTGTCTGAGCTATCAGCCTGTGGGAGGGGAGCATGAATAACAAAAGGAGAAGGTGGGGTGTTGATGTCCAGGCAGTCAGAGACTGAAGTATCAGGAGCTGAGGTGAGGGGGAGGGTGGAGGAGGTATCCGCTGGAGCTGCAGAGACTTGAACAGGGCAGTCAAACCGGTTGTAGAAGGTGTTGAACTCAATTGGCTCTGTCTTCATCACCGTCTGTGGCACTGTCTGTACTCTGCATATAGCCTGTAATGGTTTTCATACCACTCCACACCTCCCTCATGTTGTTCTCCCTTAGCTTCTGCTCCACCTTCCTCCTGTAGGACTCTTTTGCCTCTCGCAGGTGGACTTTGAGCTCCCTCTGTGCGCTCCTAAGCTCCTCCTGGTTTTTGTCTTCTTCTTGTTCAGAAGGCCTTTGACACTGCTGGTTATCCAGGGCTTGTTGTTAGCGAAGCAGCGCACAGTTTTCACAGGAACAACAACATCCATGCAGAAGTTCATGTAGTCCGTCATGCAGTGTGTAATCCCCTCAATGTCCTCCCCATACAGCTCCTGCAACACACTCCATTCAGTGGACTCAAAGCAGTCCCTGAGAGCTTCATCAGCACCAGGAGACCATTTCCTGAAGGAGCGGGTGGTTACGGGTTGTGTTCGGACCCGGGGCTTGTACTGTGGCTGCAGGTAGACCAGGTTGTGATCTGATTTTCCCAGAGGGGGCAGGGGTGTGGCGGTGTATGCATCCTTTACATTGGCGTAAAGGAGATTGATTGTCCTGTTCTTCCTGGTGGGACAGTCCACATACTGGTGGAAAGCAGTGAGAACTGAGTCCAGTGTGATGTGGTTGAAATCAGCAGAAATAGCGATGAAGGCATCAGGGTGCTGGGTCTGGAGTCTCGCGATGGTTCTGCGCGTGGAGGAACGTAAACACAAACAGCAATGGCAGCATGATCTCCCGTCTCCCGACACCAGATACTCTCCTTCACAGTCATGTCCTGGGTTACACCATCTGATGTTCACAAAGAGCATGAGTCCCCCATCTTTGCTTTTGCCGCTCAGTTTGGCATCCCTGTCCGCTCTCACGGTGGCGAAACCAGGAATGTCCACGTTGGTATCGGGAATGTTGCCGGTTAGCCACGTTTCCGTAAGGCATAAAAGACTACATTTCCGGTATAGCCGCTGATTCCGAACCAGCGCCGCTAGTTCATCAGTCTTGTTGGCCAGAGAGTTCACATTCCCCTTCACCACCGAAGAAACAGATGGTTTATACCTCCAGCGTTTCTCCATGCACTTAGCTTTTAGCTTAGCGCCGGCTCTGCATCCCCTGTAACATCTTCGCAGTTCCTCCGGGATGGAGTGCGTTTTGCAGGCACGACCCTTTGTTCGGAGCGCTAGCAGCTCTTATCTTGAGTAAACAAAGTTAGTCCTGCGCTCCTGCGCGAAAACTGATTCCATGTCCATAGGACATACGAATAATCACTAAACTAGTGGAAAAAAATGATAAAAAACGCTACTGGACGGTAGGCTGCCAACAGAGCGGGTGCCGGAAGTAAACGTACATAAAAGCACCACTTCTTCCCAAAAAAGTACCCTCCTCCCTCCAGGAAAAAACACTGGACACAACCTACACATCCCTCCCCTCAAGACCAGCATCACTGGAAAGGCTGCCCACCCACACGCTTCTCCACGGCTCCCCATGAAGTGACTTCCTCCTCCACTGTACACACCCCCCCCCACACGGGACACACTTCCTACACACTCCTCCCTCCCACTGTGCACACACTCACTTCTTCCTCCGAAAAGCCCCTGTACACACTCTCCCCCTGCTGTACCCTCCTCCCTCCACTGTACACACACCCCCCCACACTGGACACACTTCCTACAGTGCACTCCTCCCTCCACTGTACACACACCTCCCCACACTGGACACACTTCCTACAGTGCACTCCTGCCTCCACTGTGCACACCTTCCCCCTCTACAAGCCTCCCCCCACCGTACACATCCCCCACTATTCCCCCCTTGTGTCACACACACCTCCCCACACTGGACACACTTCCTACTGTACACTCCTCCCTCCACTGTACACACCTCCCCCCACTGCACACTCCTTCCACTGTACACATCCCCATGATACACTCCTCCTCCCCACTGTACACACCTCTCCCTACTGTACACACTCTTCTCCACTGTATACTCCCCCTGCTGTACCCTCCTCCCTCCACTGTACACACACCCCCCCACACTGGACACACTTCCTACAGTGCACTCCTGCCTCCACTGTACACACCTTCCCCCTCTGTACAACCCTCCCCCCACCGTACACATCCCCCACTATACGTTCCTCCCTCCACCGTACACTGCTCCCTCCATTCTATTCCTCCCCCACTATACACTTCTTCCTCCACTGTATACTCCTCCCTCCATTGTATAACTCCCCCACTTTACAAACCTCCTCCACTGTGCACTTCTCCCTCCACTGTACACACCTCCACCCACTGTACACAGCCCCGTACTGTACACTCCTCAGGGCCTTGCAGTAGGACCCTAAAGTTGTGAATGAGTAAAACCTTTAGTTTCCAACCTCATAATAGAAAAACCTCCAGTCTGAAGGAAAAAAATCTCAGACTCCCAACTCATTACATTCCTCCCTCCACTGTACACACCTCCCTCGACTCTACACACCCCCTACTGTGCGTTCCTCCCGCCATTGTGCACATACCCCACTGTACACTTCTCTATCCACTGTACACCTCCCTATACTTTACACAGCTCCACCACCGTACACTGCTCCCTCTTCTCTACACACTTCCCCCACTGTACACGCCCTTCCCCTCCTCTCGAGTCTCTCGTGAGTCTCTCAGTTATAAGTCTTAAGTATCTGAGGTGTCTTGTGTCTGAGGGCTCATGTTCAGGGGGCTGCAAACTCAAATAAAACTTTCTCCATTGAGACTTGATTTGAGCTTGCACTCAACAGTTAAAACAGCCGTACAGCTCACAGTAGCTTATCTTCAGTATATATAATACATAGCACAGATGTTCCAGTATAGAGGTCTAGTCAAGGTCTGGTTCAAGAACAGAGGTAAAGATAAAGGTCTAGTTAAAATATACATCGTATGAGGAGTGTACAGTGTTGACCGGCTTGACCTGTTTGGCAGCTCGAGATCAAACTTTATGATGGTGTTTGGAACTATGGGTTGCGATGCAGTCATAGGTTTGTGTGGGTAGAGCATTGGTCAGTTTGCAAATTTGCTATCACACACTTCATGATGAATTCAGTGACAGAGGCTGCATATCGTTTTATATCAGCCAGAGAGTCTGTGGTTGCAGCTGTTCTAAACATCTCCCAGTCAGTACACTGAAAGCAGTCCTGTAGCACTGACTCTGCTTCTTTAGGCCACACACACTGCTTTTACGGTTTGACCTCTTTTAACAGCTGCCAGGCATTTTAAACTACTTCAGAACTTGTTGCTCCTATAGAAACAAAGATTTATAACAGTCCTTAAAAATAACACCCACAACACCACCACCTCAGGAGGTTAAAGAAGTAGCAATACGGGGGACATATTTCATTGAGGTGCCATTTATCAGCAGGTTTAAGCCAAGTCTCTGTTAAAATCTTAAAATCCCAGCCATTGGAAGCTATAAAGTCTCCTGTAACAAATGCCTTGTTCAACAGGGGTCTAACCTTAAAAGCACTATCTTAGCCTCTGATAAATGACCCGAGGACGAGAGGCAGGGGTTTGGAGAGAGGAGTTTTCTACCGTTTGTAGTGCGGCAAACTTTAGATGCCACCTCCATTAGTAAAGGAAGAGGAAGGAATTCACGCCCTGTAGAACTCTCTATAATATAACCCTTAATTGCCTGAGCATGGATGCTCTACAGTGTCCTTCAATCATAGGTAATGGACAAAACAGGCACTTGACCAAGCAGAGACACAAACAGTATTAACACAAACACATGTAGAGGCATGCCAGAGACATGCCACATCACAGGCCATCTTGGACTAGCTAAGCTTTATTGGGTTTTTCTTCTGTGACTCCATTTTAATATTGGTGGATAATCTTTTCCATGCGTGACGTGAAGGACCCAGCAGTGCTGATCATGTCTATACCTTCATACAGCAGGAGACAGAGAAACCCAACAGGCTTCAACATGCTCAGACAGTGAGCGATAGATACTAGATAAGGATTAGTTTAAAACGGAAGGCTAGGAAAGACAGCTAATGCTGAACATATAGGACACTTCCTGTTGTTCACTCACAGCTATAAATGGACTCTGTAGTCTAATATGAAGTGTGTATGCGTGTCAGACATGCTGCCTTGCGGTAGGACCCTAAGACTGTGAATGAGTAAAACCTTTAGTTTCCAGCCTCACATTTGTGACACTCTCTGTTATATTTTGCTCAAAGCAGCCTCATTCTGAGGTCTTGAGTTTGAGTTTCTTATAGCAAAACCTCCAGTCTGAAGGACAAAAACCATAAAAACTCCAAACTCAGATCAGACTTGACTTGTACTTGCACCTTTTTGACTTGGACTCAAAAATCAAGACTTGAGACTTGATTAGACACTGACTCGCACCTCAGAGACTCAAGATACAGTTGGAAAGTTAAGACTTGGATTAGCACCTCAGAGAAACTGAGCACTCAGACTCACCTCAGAGATTTGAGATTATATTAGACTCTGAATCACTCCCTAGAGACTCAGGATTAAACATCGATTCCCACTCCAGAGACTCGAGACTGGACTCAGATTCGTATCTCAGAGACTCAAGACTCACCTTAGAGACTTGAGACTCAACTCACTCGCACATACCTCAGAAACTCAAGACACTACCCAGACTCTCACGTCAGAGACTTTAAACTCAGCTAGGACTCTCAGCTCAGAGACTTGGGACTCAACTCAGACTTGCACCTCAAACTCAACACTCGACCCGGACTCTCCCCTCAGAGACTTGAGACTCTACTCGCTCACACCTGAAAGGCTCGACTCAAGACTCGCACCTCAAAGACCCATAGCTCAACCTAGACTCTCACCTCAGAGACTCGAGACTCCACTCAGACTCTCACCTCAAAAACTAATGCTCTGCTAGCACCATTATGTGATTTCCAATGCTAAACTAACAGTGGTGGATAACAGCTTTATTTCCTAACTTTAATAATAGACTTTTTATTAGGGTCCTAGCACGTAGTGCAGGGACCCTATTGTATTTGTTAGGATTTTTCTTCTTCTTCTTATTAGGGTCCTAGCACGTAGTGCAGGGACCCTATTGTATTTGTTAGGATTTTTCTTCTTCTTCTTCTTCTTCTTCTTCTTCTTCTTCTTCTTTTTCTCGGCTGAAACGCATTGTAGAGCAAAGACCGTAGGGCCTAGAGACACCAAACTTGGACTGAAGGTACAGTAGGGGTGAAATGACTCAGCCACAAAGAATGGCCCTGATTGGCCTCAAGGTGGCGCTATAGCAAACCAAAATACGTTTTGGCTTATAACTCCTAAACCAAAATTTTGCCAGACAAAACGACATTTTTCCCAGGTTCCTTGGGTCAAATCACTTTGCCATTTGGACCATTAAGCTCCGCCTACTTAGATCTTTTTCTAATTAGCATAATATGCAAAACCTACTTTTGCAAACTAGTCTTAGGGTTTAAGCCCGAAAATTCAGAAAAAAATCTCAAAAAATTCTCCAGACACTGAACCTCAATAATTATCAAAAACATGTCGACTTTTGTAAACAAGATGGCCGCCATATGCAAATGAACCCTTTGGAGAAAATACTTAATTAATAAAAAATTTTGTAACTCAAAAATGGTTCACCCAAAAAAAATTAAACTTTGGAATTTGCTTCAGGACATGATTCTGAGGTGGCCTATCAAGTTTGGCGCATTTACATCTATAGGGGGCGCTATAAATGCTACATAACTGTTTCTCAACAACCATAACTCCGATCAAGCTGAAACTTTGCACGCTTCATCTTTGACACAGTCTATAAGTGAATCTTTAAGGACAATTTGATACATCAAAAATTATGGACGCCATTAGCCAATCAGCTTTCCGTAGGCATTTGATAGGGTTAACATTAACCAATCAGCATGAAACCTCACTGGTATGTCTTTGGAGGGACTTTGCAACAGCCAGTAAAATTTCAAAAGGTTTGGCCACTAGGTGGCGCTATTTCGGAAAATCTGGTATATCTCGTAAAAAATTTAACCTAATCTCAAACAAATGCATTAGCTTTATGCACTGGACTATTCCAAACAACTTTGTAAATACAATTGTGTTAAAAAAATGTATAGTTATTTTTTAATCTTTAACGGTTTAAAAATGCTACTTTTCGAACTAGTCCCTGGATTTTGATCATAGCCGTTCCAAACTGCTCTTAAAATACTCTGTGGAGTCTCTAGGTAAATAATTATCAAAAAAAAGTTGACTTTTGTACTTAACATGGCTTCTATAAATCAACAAATCACTTCGGCCTTGGAATTTACAGCCTATATCGCTATAACTCCTCAGTCTTTACTCAGACTGACTCAATACTTTACAGGCATGTATAAACCAAGACTCTGTTGAGATGTACAAAGTTTGCTGTAGTTTGGCCTTTAGGGGGCGCTATAGCACCTAAAAACACTTAAAATCACAAAAATGCTTATTACAATGTTATTACACAATCTATAGACAAACTCCTGATGTCATTTGATTCAGCTCTCAGTCCTGCACAACTTTGTAATTGCATGTTGTGTCAGAAAATGGACTACTGCTCTGTTATTGTCACGTATTTGTTTAGAAATTACAGCTTATAAAACCAAGGGTCAAAGGTCAATCTCAATGAAACTTGGTAGACATGTCTGTCTCAGGCCCCTGATCAATGATCTTAATACTTAGAGGCTTTCTGATTTATTCTAAGGCCTTTAATCTCACTTCTGTGTGCGACAATGGCTCCTCATGCTATAAGGGCCTGTACACATGAGCCTCAGCCTCTATAATGTTAATAGACCACTGCTGATTATTTATGGTGAATGAAGACCTGAAGATAAACTCCCACTTCCTATAAGTTTTACCTCTCTGTCTGTAAACAAGGTCCAAACTGCTTTAAGCCTTCTGAGGCCTCAAGGGTTTAAACTCAGCTGAACATTTCTCAGTGGGCCTCTACAACACTGAGCTGAAAGTGAGATGTTCCTTTTTTGATAAATACAAACGAATGACATGGTTCCTAATGACATGAAAACTGCCTAAGCTGTTAAACCTGTATTATCCTTATAGATCTAGAAACAAGGTCCGAACTGCTTTAGGACTTATGAGGCCTTGCTGGTGCAAAAGGCCTCAGTGGACTTATGACGTGCTAGGACCCTCAATTGCCGCTTGCGGCTATATTTAAAGATTCTGTTTTACGTGGGGAACATTTAATCTAATATCAGAGCTTATAAAGTGCCTATAGGTTAATTAGACCACTCAGAAGCTGCCAAGCAACCATATGCTGTGACATCACAACGATAACAAACTGGCTGAAGTCTCAAGTCATTAAAAGGGAATGTTATGGTCCTACTGACCAAAATGCCTGGCCTGGACCTGCAGTTTAAATCGCTCTCGCAATACTGATCAGAAAAATCGCAATTAGATATTCTTCCCAATCATTCAGGGTTGGTATATGTAAATTAGCTCTGTTCTGATTGGTCGTCTTGTATTGTACCTCATTATAAAAGTAGTCAGTGCAAAATTCGGTGAGTTGGGAATTTAGAACCATTTTTATTACGCGTATAACCCATCCCTGAAGTGAAACACCCACACACACACTAGGGGGCAGACAAATCCACGGTGCCTGGGTAGCAGTTTGAGTTAGGCGCCTTGCATTCAGTCGTTACTGTCAGTTCAGGGAAAGGCAACCCCTCAGTCACAAGGCTGGTTAGGGATTAACTGTTGCAAGCTGATTAGACTGATATATGAAAATGTGTTCTCATGACAACACAGTAACAGTGAATTAAAACAGGCCAAACAGGCGGTAGGACTGGAAGGTCGGTCGTTTTCATATCAAAACAATATTTTTAAATAAAGTGCAGTTTTCAAGTTCAAGAATTGATCCCTTTTTAGAATCACCAGGTCAAGTGACTTGCATGTTAAGATTAACTGGCAGCTTTATTAGGAAGTTACAGATGAATCAGTCAGTCACTTCTTGGTTTACTATGGGTGGGACGAGTTTCGTGAGAAAGAAGTGCTAAATGCTGGACGAGTGTGAGCATGAATCCGAGTTGTAGTCTAAGAAGGTTTCAGTTGTTGGTTAAAAATGTGAAAAGTGCAGTGAAAAAAGTATTTCCTCAATTTTTAGAGGTTTTGTTTTAGTTCCACATAAAATCTGTGCTAACGAGAACATGAGAGAATTTGTATATTTCCTCACTGTGGGATCAATAAAGAATTATCTTATGGGGAAACACAAAACACAGCATTACATTACATATACAGAATTTAATTTATTAAAGAAAGTAAGTTCTGCAGCATCTACAAACCGGATTCCAAAAAATTTGGGACACTAAACAAATTGTGAATAAAAACTGAATGCAATGATGTGGAGGTGCCAACATCTAATTTTATTCAGAATAGAACACAAATCACAGATCAAAAGTTTAAACTGAGAGAATGTATCATTTTAAGGGGAAAAATATGTTGTTTCAAAATTTAATGGCGTCAACAAATCCCAAAAAATTTGGGACAAGGCCATTTTTACCACTGTGTGGCATCCCCCCTTCTTCTTACAACACTCAACAGACGTCTGGGGACAGAGGAGACCAGTTTCTCAAGGCATTATCTTGTTGAAAAATGCAGGGTCTTCCCTGAAAGAGATGACGTCTAGATGGGAGCATATGTTGTTCTAGAACCTGAACATGGTTCTCTGCATTAATGGTGCCTTTCCAGACATGCAAGCTGCCCATGCCACAAGCACTCATGCAACCCCATACCATCAGTGATGCAGGCTTCTGAACGGAGCGTTGATAACAACTTGGGTTATCCTTGTCCTCTCTGGTCCGGATGACATGGCGTCCCAGTGTTCCATAAAGAACTTCAAATCATGACTCAACTGACCACAGAACAGTCTTCCACTTTGCCACAGTCCATTTTAAAAGACCCCTGGCCCAGTGCAAACGTCTGAGCTTGTGGAGCTTGCTTAGAAATGGCTGGCTTTTTGAGCTTGTGGAGCTTGCTTAGAAATGGCTTCCTTTTTGCACTGTAGAGTTTCAGCTGGCAACGGCGGATGGATGGCATGGTGGATTGTGTTCACTGACAATGCTTTCTGGAAGTATTCCTGAGCCCATTCTGTTATTTCCTTGACAGTGGCATTCCTGTTTGAGGTGCAGTGACGTTTAAGGGCCCGGAGATCACGAGCATCCAGTAAGGTTTTTTTTTCTTTTTTAGAGTTTTTCGGCCTTGACCCTTTACGCACAGCGATTGTTCCAGATTCTCTGAATCTTTTGATGATGTTATGCACGGTTGATGATGATAACTTAAAAGTCTTTGCTATTTTACGCTGGGTAACACTGTTCTGGTATTGCTTCACTATCTTTCTGCGCAACAATGGTGGAATTGGTGATCCTCTTACCATCTTGGCTTCAGAGAGACACTGACACTCTGATAAGCTCTTTTTATACCCAATCATGTTGTCAATTGACCTAATTAGTGTTAATTGGTCTTCCAGCTGTTTGTTATATGCTCAATTTCCTTTTTCCATCCACTTATTGCTACTTGTCCCAACATTTTTAGGGTTTGTTGACACCATGAAATTTTGAAACAACATATTTTTCCCTTAAAATAATATATTCTCTCAGTTTAAACTTTTGATCTGTGATTTGTTACCCTAACCCTAACCCTAACCCTAGATATTTTGAATAAAATATTAGATGTTGGCACCTCCACATCATTGCATTCAGTTTTTATTCACAATTTGTTTAGTGTCCCAACTTTTTTGGAATCCGGTTTGTACATCACCCTTACGGAAAAGCCTCTGGAAAAGAGCTTTATCAGTGGTGTTTGTATTCAACAGGGTTGTTGGGTCTGTCTGGTTTAATTGGTCCAGGTTCTCGACTGGATTTGCTTTATTGGCTGATTGAGTGACTGTAGAGGGCAGGAGTTCATCCAGGGCCAGTCGGTTTTGGGTAGCTTTTTTCTGTCCTCCAGTAAATGATCGTTTAAAACCTGTATTTCTGTGTTTACTTGGGTTCCTTGTATTCGTCTTACAGTACAGTTCCTAGTTTGTGAACCCTTTACAATTATGCTGCATTTCTGTATTAATATGCTGTAAAAAACTAGACAAAGAAAACTCAGTTAAACAGATGAGAAGTATTACACTTGGGCATTTATAAGCTCTTTTCTTTGTACAAATTTAGCTCAGGAATGTTGGTGGTTTTCCTTACCTGAACTACTTAGTTCCGGTCTTTCCACAAAATTTCTCTAGAAATAGGTCAGGACTTTGACTTGGCCATTCCTAAAAATAAACTTTATTTTGTAACAGTTTTTGGGTAAAAGGACTTGTCCGCTTAGGGTTGTCATCAGGATTCATTGTTCCTTAAATGACGTCATGGTATCCGGGCCCAAATCATAGTACCACCACTATTTTATTTTCTCCAGACATAATGCATCTTATTCAAACCATCGAGTTGTATTTTGGTTTTACCGGCCTACTAAACACTTCTCCATTTTCCAGCTATTTTTTTCTTAGAGAGCAGTGACTTCCTCCCTGCAACCCTGCCAGGCACGCCATTGTTGTGTTCCTCTGATGGTGGACCTATGAATATTTACATTAACCACAGGGACAGAGGCCTTTAGCTGCTCTGAAGGTTCCCTGGATATCTTTCTGGCCTGGCAGACCATTACACACTCCTGAAATGATCTTAGTTGGTAGAACAGAGTCTGCTGTAGACTGTCTGTCTGTCTGTGGTGGAGTCCAAACTCTTTGGAGATCCAACCTGAGGAGCGTAACTTGTTTCTGGACGTCTCCTGAAACCCAGTGCTGAATATACTGAAGGTTTTGCTGCAGTTTCAGATGCACAGTTTGTCTGTGGGTTCTCTCTGAAACTGGTTCTTGAGCGTAATCAGGCACTTTTCTTGTCACAAACATGAAAAACCACAGACTGCGGTTCCTTCCAAATTCATTTGTATTCAGGGGGTGGTCACACAGAACGGGGGAGGATTAAATTCGCGGTTGATTACAAATTCCACTCTCTAAGTTTGATTAAGTCGCGATGGCCGCCTTTGGACGAATGTTTCTCCACTCTTCATAACCTGTATACAGCGTCACAGTCAGAGCTGTATTCACATGATGTTCCTAAACGTTCTACAGTGCTGACCCAGGACAGACCAACACAGTAACATTAGTTCAGCTCTCAGCATCAGCTGAGTGTCCAGTGGTACGCATCCTCTTGCACATTTTCTCACCCTGTTCAGCCGTGACAGATCTCTCTCTTACCGCAGAGCTGTAGTTCTGGCTGAGGCCGGATGGGCTTGTACTTGCTGATGACTCTATACATTGTTAAATATAAACTTCTATTAATAATAAGGTTTGGCTGAATGTGTGATGCTTGTTATTGACTGATATGGTTATTACCCAGTTTTAAATCCAATATTTAATCAATAATCAATGTTAATACATCCCATTGTTTCTATTAGTCCAGAGCTGATACATAACCTTAACTGAGAGATGAGACCGTCAGCGGTCTTGTTTTTAAATTATGTGTGTAGGAAGTACTGCGCACATACGGGCCTTATTTACCCACACAGACATGTATTCGGTCATACCGGGGGGTCTTTACCCTTTTAAGAGCCCACAGATAGCTCTTTTCCACCGACATGGTGCCGGTGCCAAAATCAGGAATTGTTGTGAGCTTTTCTAAAGCAAAAAAAAGGTTCCGCATGAACTTGCTGGGTTGGAGCCGTGGGTCTCGTAACACAAGTCATGCCGTTGCCTTTACCACGTAAAAGTAAAAAAAAAAAAACAGGAGAATGAACAAAACAATAAAACCAGCACCAAATGACCCATCAGTGGTCGTCTTAAAAAATAATATTCCCTCATGTTGTTTTTAGGCATCGTCTGGGATTATCCAACTACGTCATCACTCTCAGACCAGTTTACTAGGATCCTAGGAACCAGCACCAGCTCCGGCACAAGCACTGCCACTTTGCTGGTACTAGAGAGTCGGACGCAGTTACGAGTAGTGTTTCTCCTCAGTGCTCAGAGCCTCAGTGAAGTTTCTGTTCTCGGGTTTTTGTGAGAAAGTTTGTCTCACTGATGAGGACTGTGGCATAGCTCGTGTGTACTGTCTAGACTGGTCTCCACAAAGGTTCACGTCTGTGAACATTGACACCTTTGTGCTCACTGTGGTTGTGTTAACAAAGAGCACGACTCGCAGCAGAATCCTGACCTGAGCTGTGTCTTTCTCTACGCCAGTGCTACTGTATGTTTATCAAAGCCAACAGGATTAGTGAAAGTACATCGTATCAGACACCAGCAGCTTGAAAAACCCAAGTAGAGCAGCACCTAACGGTCTGGCATGATTGAAATATATTTAATTTAGATGGCTTTACAGTGCATTTTCATGTCTCTACAACTGACCAGAAACGCTGTTGAGTTTAAAGGTGGGTAACTGGGTTTTAACTGTGCTTAGTATTTATAAGGGGTCCTTGCTATTGGCTAGAAATAGAAGTGTTACATATAGCCTGAGGTCGTCCATGACAATCCAGACCTAATGACTCGCATTTCATGAAAATTTCTTATTATTAATATTGTCATAATATTGTCATATAAGTCCCAAACTGCCTTTGAAAACCTAAATAATCGGCATGTGTAATACTGCATGGTCTCAAGACGTCCTTAAAATGTCCATTTGCCTTTCAGTAGCTACAGAACAGCAGTGAAACTCAAACCATGAGCTGTATGACTGTCATTCAGTAAACCTGCACCTGACTCCAGCCTCTTTGTGTGTAACTGGTCTGGTGGAGGTTTTACAGACTGATAGAGTGAATGTGCAGACTGGCCTCGGTGTGAGGTGGTCTACTCACCGCTCTGAGCCGTAGGTATGGAGCCGTAGAGCAGGAGGCACGTTAGGAGGAGAAGCTTCATGGTCTGCTGTTGGTGCAGCGAGAGCGTTCAGTTCAGTTGTGTCCAGGTTTGATGTGTGAGCTCACTAAATGAACCACCGTCTGCTCTACCATGCTTTACAGAAGAGTACGAACCCTGTTCCTTCCGCCTCTGACAGTTTCCTCTTTCCACTGTTCACACACACATCAGCATAACACCCTTATCAGAAATCAGCTGAGGGTCCACTTATGTCGTCTGTGGATCATTTATGACTGTATTACAGCCTCTCTTTATTCATTAGATCTACACAGGCTATATGTTAATGTAACTTCAGGACTGATATATGTAAATGAGCTCTGTTCTGATTGGCTGCCCTGTGTTGTGAATTAAAAGTGCCATCAAGACTGAAACACTGCTTGTAACCCTTTAATAATGTAACTCCTTTAATTTCAAAACAGGCTGTTTTTGAATATCAGTTTCCATATACGCTCTTCATTCAAAGTGATGGCCTCCATGAGACATCCTGTTAGCACGACCATTGGCAGATGGTTACGACGACGGCCCTTAACTCCAATCCAGTATTACCATAGACTGTAGTGGTGTCGTGGCAGACTGTCATGGAGTGACTCAGAATGGCAGCGGGTCGTCTTCAGTGACGAGTCCCGCTTTTGTGTTGGTGGAGAAGCCCAACGAGTCCATGTGTGGAGGCACCGTGGTCAAAGCCAAGATGAATGGTTTGTTGTCACATGTCCAGAATGCCTGGTGTCCCTCCACCTCCACCCCTACCGCACCTTCTGCACAAACTACAGTATGTCGGAATATTCAAGCTGCATGAGAGATTATCACTACAGCTCCATGGCGAGACATTTGGCATGTTGTAAACCATATCGTTCCTAGGTTACATTATAAGTGCATATGTTATTATGAATTAACTGGCTTCTACCTAAAGAATTAAAGTAGCATCATCTCCGCACCCTCACTGGTTTTCATAAGAGTGCATTCAAGATGTTCCCAGACCAGTACCAGACTGAGACACTCTTCTGAATGATGGATCTCTCTGAAACTGGCATTGTGGGAGGAGTGTTCCTAAATTACATCCAGCCGCATTTTACTTGCGTAAGCTCACTGCTACTGAATTGGAGATGTGAACTGGCTTCAGACGAATGGAGATGATGGTTAGAGGGTGCTATTCACCCTTTCCTAGTACTCACTGACCACACAAACCTGGAATATCTACATACGACTTAAAAACCCTTTTTAGGCCTGTTGGTCTTTGGTTCCAGCTTATTCCGTGCTGGTGCATCCAACACTTAAGTTAGACAGGCTGTTTAGAGACTTTCAGGAGGGCAAAGATGAGAATAGCAGCAGCAACTATCTGAATGTCTACGTCAGTGATTGGAGTGTGACACGGGGGAGGAGGGCTGCAGTTTTGCCTCGTTCTCACCACAGCCTACGTGTGTGTCTGTTGTTGTTGTTGTTGTTGTTGTGGTTGTTTTTAATTGCAGCATTTTGATCTAGGCTTTTGAAGCCTCCACTATGGATCCCCTGTTCACAAATGTCAAAACTTATTTAGCAGCTCCAGTAGATTTATGAAGCAGCCCACATAGCAACATAGCCTGCAGTTATGTCCATCTGCACTATACTTATAGATAAGCCCGATCTGTCTGGCAACCCTGCGTGATGGGGAACGAACCCATGAGTAAAATGTGCATGCGGAAGACATGTTCATGTTCTGTAGTGGGCTTACATGCTTAAAACTCCAGTGCTACATCCAGTTTAAGCATAGCAGCTGATCGTGCCAACTACGTTGGTGGCTCTTTAGCACGCCCTCTGCTGTGATGAGCAGGTTAGAAGGGGGTTACAGATGGGATACATATGCCTGTGTACAACCAGTTTGATGGATCTGTAAAGTAAGTGTTTCTGAGAAAATGGCCTCAGTAGGGTAGTTCAGAACGTGTGAACGACTGAAAGTGTTAACCACAAGCAGCACCCTGTGTGGTTATCTCACTTCTTCTTTCATTTTCTACTGAAACGACTGAGATGACCCACTCTGCTCTGTCAGGGTCACTGAGACTGGAGAACAGAACACCAACCAATAAACAGATAATCAGAAAAAGAGAAGTGAGCTCAAAACTTGGACCCTGTTTCAACACTCCTCTCCTACTTGGGGTGTGAGTCATGTCTACATCACACAAGCCATGCAAACCTTGCAAAAAATTTAGTTTGAGAAGTTCAAACAAAAGGGAACACAGCAGTAATAGCTTTGTCTAATGAACAAGCTTTGGTCGCCATTTTGGCAGGGCGTCTAACAGACCTGAGCTGAGCTGATAAAGTAATGGAATGAGCCTCAGATCCAGATTCGGAATGCCTTCATTCTTCCTGAAAGATTCCAGTTGGTTTCATTTAATTTGGTTGATTAGGTAAGAGGGGCTGTTGTTTTTCCACACCGGGCCTGTAGGTAATGTATATTCAACATAATTAACTGAAATGAAAGTTTAACCTCTTATTTCATGTTTACTCAGGTTGCCTTTGTCTTGTATTAAATGTAGTTTGAGTATCTGAGGAAATTATATTTGCCACACCATTGTATGTTACAGTCACATTTGGTATCTTACATCTAACTCTGGCCTTTTCACCTGCACCCATACACTGAGAAGATTAAACACATTAAGATCAGGCTACTCTAAGATTAGAAACCTGCCTGTGTCTGTGGAGGAAGTTTCAGGTGCGGTTGAAATGTGGTTTAAATTGTGTTGGGCTCTAAATGTGCAAAAGCATGCTCAGGAAACGTTGATGTGGTTTTTCTGTTTATTTTTATAGACACATACGTTACCTAGGTAAAGGGTAGAACAGCTGCTAGAGTATACGGTAAAAACTGTGTGGACACCTGACCACACAAAAGAACCAAGATGGTGCAGAGTACGGCTGCTGTCTCGCGAGCCCCTTTCACTCTGCCGGGGGAGATTTCGGGGGTCATTGTCACCGCCGTGTACATTTCACCGCAGGCTGATACGGACCTGGCCCGGAGGCCACCTGTATTGTTGTCGGGGACTTTAACAAAGCGAACTTCAGGAAAGTTGCGCCGAAGTTCGTCTAACATGTCTCATGCTGCACGAGAAGATCACCCACGCTGGATCACTGCTACACCCCTTTCCGCGATGTGTACAAGGCCCTCCCCCGACCTCCGTTTGGCAAATCAGATCACTCCACCATTCTGCTCCTGCCCACCTATAGGCAGGGGCTGAAACAGGCACCGCCTACTGTCAGGGAGGTCCACCGCTGGGCAGACCAATCAGACTCCATGCTGCAGGACTGTTTTGATCACGTGGACTGGGAGATGTTCCGGGAGGCGTCAAGCAACAACCTGGACGAGTACACAGACTCTGTGACTGGATTCATTAGAAAGTGCATAGAGGATGTGCAGTTGTGGGCTGGAGGTTAGGGAACCAGCCTTGAGACCAGAGGGTTGCCGCTTCGATTCCCTGAACTGACAGTAACGACAGGTTAGCAAGGCACCTAACCCCCAACTGCTCCCTGTGGGCACCATGGATATGTGCTCACTGCCCACTAGTGTGTGTGTGTTCACTAGCGAGTGTGTATGTGGGTGTTTTACTTCACGGATGGGCTAAATGCGGAAGACAAATTCGTTTGTGTGTAAATCACAATTGGCACAAAATGATATCTCTTATGTTGTACCCGCAAAACCAGTCCGTGTTTACCCCAACCAGAAACCCTGGCTGAACTGTGAAGTTCATGCAGCTCTGAATGCACGGACCGCTGCTTTTAAATCTGGACACACAGGAGTACAGGGTGGGCCATTTATATGGATACACCTAAATAAAACGGGAATGGTTGGTAATATTAACTTCCTGTTTGTGGCACATTAGTATATGGGAGGGGGAAAACTTTTCAAGATGGGTGGTGACCATGGTGGCCATTTTGAAGTTGGCCATTTTGGATCCAACTTTATTTTCAATGGGAAGAGGGTCATGTGACACATCATACTAATTGAGAAATTCACAAGGAAAACAATGGTGTGCTTGGTTTTAATGTAACTTTATTCTTTCATGAGTTATTTACAAGTTTCTGACCACTTATTAAATGTGTTCAAAGTGCTGCCCATTGTGTTGGATTGTCACACCATCTATGCTGTGAAGATACGAGATGTGCAGCACCTGAAACTACGGATACTGGAAGCCTGTGCTAGCATTTCTTCTGCGGTGTTGCTATCAGTGTGTGAAAAGTGGGAGAAGAGGGTTGCATGAACAATCCAACAAAATGGGCAGCACTTTGAACACAAGTGGTCAGAAAATCTATATATATCTATATATATATATCTCTATCTCTATATCTATATCTATCTATTTATATATATATATATATATATATATATATATATATATATATATATATATATTCTATGCCTTGTATATACCCTGCATCTCTCATCTGCCTCAGCCTTACCATAGTGATTTGTGGAAATGTGTACATCTGGAAATATGATAGTTTTTAGTCATAACTTTATATTACTGTTATATAAAACATTATATTAGTATAAACAGAGATTTTAGTGTTTAGTATTTGTATAATTTATTGTCTAATGTATATTTTTTGTATTGAAGTACTGTAAGGGACTACGCACCTACTTTCCACTCACCTTCACACCTGTTAATATGTGACGTAACAAAAGCTATTTGATATTGATTTGAGCATCTTACCTACAGCACATGAACTTCTTAGGCAGCCCATTCCAAATCCATGTATCCACCTTTGTGAGTAAAGCAGGTTCCCCTTCTGAGAGGAAGGATTTCCAGTTGGTTTTGAAGTGTGTATGAGGTTTTGTGTTCATTCAGTCAAAAAAGTAAATCAGGTCACTGATGTTGGTTGTTGTTGTTTATATAGGGTAGTCCCCTTTCAAATTCAGTGAGAGTTAAATGTTCATTAACGCATTACACTTACTGAGTTACCGTACACCAGCACACTAACACATTACACTTACTGAGTTACTGTACACCAACACACTACTTACAGCACACTAACACATTACACTTACTGAGTTACTGTACACCAACACTACTTACAGTACACTAACACATTACACTTACTGAGTTACTGTACACCAACACACTACTTACAGTACACTAACACATTACACTTACTGAGTTACTGTACACCAACACTACTTACAGTACACTAACGCATTACACTTACTGAGTTACTGTACACCAACGCACTACTTACAGCACACTAACGCATTACACTTACTGAGCTACTGTACACCAACACACTACTTACAGCACACTAACGCATTACACTTACTGAGCTACTGTACACCAACACACTACTTACAGCACACTAACGCATTACACTTACTGAGCTACTGTGCACCAACACACTACTTACAGCACACTAACGCATTACACTTACTGAGCTACTGTACACCAACACACCACTTACAGCACACTAACGCATTACACTTACTGAGTTACTGTACACCAACACACCACTTACAGCACACTAACGCATTACACTTACTGAGTTACTGTACACCAACACGCCACTTACAGCACACTAACGCATTACACTTACTGAGTTACTGTACACCAACACGCCACTTACAGCACACTAACGCATTACACTTACTGAGTTACCGTACACCAACACGCCACTTACAGCACACTAACGCATTACACTTACTGAGTTACCGTACACCAACACGCCACTTACAGCACACTAACGCATTACACTTACTGAGTTACCGTACACCAACACGCTACTTACAGTACACTAACGCATTACACTTACTGAGTTACTGTACACCAACACACTACTTACAGCACACTAACGCATTACACTTACTGAGTTACTGTACACCAACTCACTACTTACAGCACACTAACGCATTACACTTACTGAGTTACTGTACACCAACACGCTACTTACAGTACACTAACGCATTACACTTACTGAGTTACTGTACACCAACACGCTACTTACAGTACACTAACACATTACACTTACTGAGTTACTGTACACCAACACACTACTTACAGTACACTAACACATTACACTTACTGAGTTACCGTACACCGACACACTACTTACAGTACACTAACACATTACACTTACTGAGTTACCGTACACCGACACACTACTTACAGCACACTAACACATTACACTTACTGAGTTACCGTACACCGACACACTACTTACAGCACACTAACACATTACACTTACTGAGTTACCGTACACCAACACACTACTTACAGCACACTAACACATTACACTTACTGAGTTACTGTACACCAACACGCTACTTACAGCACACTAACGCATTACACTTACTGAGTTACTGTACACCAACACACTACTTACAGCACACTAACACATTACACTTACTGAGTTACTGTACACCAACTCACTACTTACAGCACACTAACACATTACACTTACTGAGTTACTGTTCAACACTTATTACACATCAGGTAAAAGGCTCGATTCTGGGTGAGAACAGCAAGACGCGCTCAGTCTGATGTGAATTTTCTGAATCTTTTGGTCGTGATTGTTTAGCTCTGGATGAGTGCACCATGTGAAGTGTTATTTATCTCTTTATGCTGGTCTGTTTAGGAGCTGATCTGTTCAGACTAATCTTTCATCATTATTAAGTCTAACGTGAGTAGCCTCAGAAGATAATCAGCCTGGGATCTGGGTGATTTTTACCTGCTGCATGAACAAATACCCAGTGTGAGCTTGTTTCCCCCAAGAGACGTGGAGGCGTTCTAGTGAGCAGTGATTTAAAGTAATACACACAGATGGAGCATTTTTTTAAAATGCGGATTATTTGCTGAGTTTTTTTTAGCATGCAGACAATGATACTAGCAGTCAGTATGAGCTGACGATCGAAAGCACTTTCAGCTTGCAGCCATTCTGTAAGTCTACAGGTTCGTAACTACATCTATATTTATTTATTTATTTAGGTTAAGATGTGTTTGCTGAAAAGTAGTGAAGTACTTTACAATATAAAACAGCCAATAAAGAAATGCAAATAAAATATAAATTCTATAATGAAGTTTTAAATCTGAACGGAGAGTGAGGGTCATGTGATTATAACTTAAATATCATCATCTTTAACCCACTGTAAAATCAGATGACGCAAACATAGTATTCAGCATTTGAAGAATAACAGAATGAAGTGAAAGTGGAAGTTCATTCCTCCTTCTTGTCGTTTCATACCAGTAAGGAATGAGATGCTCTGACGTATGTGTTTCCGCCTGGTTAGCTGAGGATATGAATCAGTAGTGGTATCTGCACACACAGCCGTCCTACACAGAGTGAGCTCTAATGTAAAATAACAGTGAATTAAGATAGAGAAGTAAAGGAGCCCAAACCAGAGATCTCTATCGTAGCAGTAATGAAGTATAGGGTTAGTCATTATTGGTTTCTCATACCAGCTGGTTTCACTCCACTCACACCAGCACAAAGTTCGCTGAAGTTAGCTCTTTAATTGGACCAAGATCATCACATGACAATAATCTTGAACATACTACAATAAAAACAGCCTGTTTATTTCAAAGTAATAATAGAAAATGTTGGGAAAAGATGCAGAAGTGAACAATGACTGTTTTTATACCTGCATATGATACATAAAGCCAACAAACCAAATCCAACAACACTAAACACAGACTGGACAGTCCACCTACAGGCAACATGTGGCTTAGATGTAGGTCAGTTTACAGTCTGATCAGATCCTCTCAGAATATGTGAGCTCAGTGGTAGACCTGTGAACACAACCGGGTTCATGTTACTGACACAAAACACATCAGACACTGTTAGGCTCTTAATCCTCTTCTAAATAAGAATGTAAGTGAATGGGCATGTTTGTTGTGTGGGTACTGAGGCTGTCAGCAGTCACATGTTCATGTTTACACGCCGTGACGCTCTACATGCACTCACCTGCTTGTTCTTTAGTAACGTTGACATATTCAGTGTAGGTGTAGACATCGTCATACAGCATCTCACCATCCTCTGTTAAAACATGCATTAGGAAACTGAGTTTGTGTTCTCTCTGGCCCAGCTCAAGCTGATTTGTGTGGTGCTGGTGTGAGTGGATCAGACACAGCAGTGCTGCTGGACACCTCAGTGTTAGTGCTGGTCTGAGAGTCGTCCACTAACCAAAACTATCCAGCACAACAGTGTCCAGTAAGCTGTCCTGTTTAAACACTCCAGCAGCACTGCTGTGTCTGATCCACTCACACCAGCACCACATACACTAACACACCACCACCAAGTCAGTGTCACCGCAGTGCTGAGAATGATCCACCACCCACATCATACCTGCTCTGTGGGGTTCTGTGCTCCTATATGGTAAATGGACCTTTTTAAATAGACTACGATGTCTCTTACTGTGACGTACTCTGAGTTACTCTCAGTGATAAAATCTACTGTTATGTCAGTTTTTGGCTACAACTCCCACTACTGTCTAGAACCTGTACAAACTAAGGTTCTTTAGAGAAGTAGTTCCTCTGTGGCAATCCATAAGCACATAATTAGGATCTATATGTATATTCCTTGGACTGACTTTAAATTAGCATATCTTTTCCCGTGTACTGCATTTTGGTAAGCATTGAGCTGGAGCAATAAGCGTCATTACCTTTCCTGTTGAAGAAACATCTCCATGAGATCAGAACCAGCAGCACCACAACAACCAGACAGCTAACTGCTGCTATGACCAGGAATTTCCACAGACCTGAAAATGAAAATACACAATTACCTCACAGGATCCGTTCACATCTTCATACTGAGGCTGTTTGGCCTGGGTTACCTCCTAAAATCACTTCTGTATGAAACATGGTTACCAGGGTCACTTTAGAATCAAGGTGTGGTTACCAGGGTCACTTTAGAATCAAGGTGTGGTTACCAGGGTCACTTTAGAATCAAGGTGTGGTTACCAGGGTCACTTTAGAATCAAGGTATCTTTACCAGGGTCACTTTAGAATCAAGGTATGGTTACCAGGGTCACTTTAGAATCAAGGTATCGTTACCAGGGTCACTTTAGAATCAAGGTGTGGTTACCAGGGTCACTTTAGAATCAAGGTGTGGTTACCAGGGTCACTTTAGAATCAAGGTATGGTTACCAGGGTCACTTTAGAATCAAGGTGTGGTTACCAGGGTCACTTTAGAATCAAGGTGTGGTTACCAGGGTCACTTTAGAATCAAGGTATGGTTACCAGGGTCACTTTAGAATCAAGGTATGGTTACCAGGGTCACTTTAGAATCAAGGTATCTTTACCAGGGTCACTTTAGAATCAAGGTATGGTTACCAGGGTCACTTTAGAATCAAGGTATCGTTACCAGGGTCACTTTAGAATCAAGGTGTGGTTACCAGGGTCACTTTAGAATCAAGGTGTGGTTACCAGGGTCACTTTAGAATCAAGGTATGGTTACCAGGGTCACTTTAGAATCAAGGTGTGGTTACCAGGG
Source organism: Prochilodus magdalenae (assembly GCA_024036415.1). Taxonomy (NCBI): domain Eukaryota; kingdom Metazoa; phylum Chordata; class Actinopteri; order Characiformes; family Prochilodontidae; genus Prochilodus; species Prochilodus magdalenae. The sequence continues at coordinate 47,398 of JAMWET010000217.1, forward strand.
TCACTTTAGAATCAAGGTGTGCTTACCAGGGTCACTTTAGAATCAAGGTATGGTTACCAGGGTCACTTTAGAATAAAGGTATGGTTACCAGGGTCACTTTAGAATCAAGGTGTGGTTACCAGGGTCACTTTAGAATCAAGGTGTGGTTACCAGAGTCATTGTTCTGATCCTCACTCTGTCCATCATTAGTGGGTTCAGGGCCACCTGAGGAACATAACAGTGATAGGTGAGTCCTGAGCATTTCCACTAAGACTCTCTACACAGTGAAACCTGTTCTCTCTCCTCTGACAGGCCTGATTCAGCTCTCCATCAGTCTCTCCACCATTAGATTTCCAGGATTAGATCTTAGAACCCATTAATATATCTAATCTCGGTCTTTTACACGTGTACAATCTTTATTATTGATCCCCTAAAACAGCTCACCAATATGTCAGTGAGTCATACGGTTTAATAAAAATATAAACTCTGTAACACATGATCTAGGGCTAGGGTGACCAGACGTCCGATTTCCCCCAGTACAGTCCCGTTCGTTAATCTCAACTTCAGCTTCTGTTCTAACAGATGTAGATTTATCCTGTATGTTAAAGACAATGAGCAGTTAGTTATGAAGATTAGCCGAGAATTCCCAGGAGAAAGTGAAATTTACATTCCTACAAAAGGAGCATATCAAGTATTTCACAAGCGGTCTCTATATACTCTTACCCAGAAAATGGCTGTCATGTTCCTTCATCATTCAAATAGAATGTTATTGAAAGATCTTTCACCATTGAGTGCAAACTTTTTCATTTTGAGAAATAAAGCATCAGTTTATGATGGACAGATACATGTAGGTATTTTGAGAGCTAAAATGAATGCTATCTGTGATGTAGTAGGACCTTCACACCAAATCCAGTGTGTATAAGATGACAAACGATGAAGAAATGGGTTCCCAAAGAAGCAGTGATGATGAATACATTATTAAAGACTGCAACCAAACTATCCACACACCTCATTCAGTTCAAGGCTCTGCTGCTGTTTGTTGCTCCTATCATTAGCCTGTTTCTCAGTATCAGGAACACACTGGGATGCACATAGATAGGCTAAAACCAGTATGGAGTACCACTGTAAGGTACTTGCTGTCATTTTCCAGTCTTTCCACTTTGCTCTGCTATGTGATTCCTAACCCCTGTGTTTTTATGGTCAGCCTTTTGTCGTAGAAGCCTTTGTGATGTGCAAGATTCTGCTGCCACCTTGATAAACATTTGTGTGGGCTGCATACATGACAGTGGACTGTTTACACATTTTGACAGTGCAGAAAATAGAGCAGGCTGCAGCGCTGATCAACATGAACGACAGCATTAATAGATGTGTGTCTAAGTGTGTACATACAACATCATACACAACATACACACTGGGTCCTGTACTGGAAGTCTGGTTACAGTATCTAAAGCTAATGATGGTACTACCTGAAGTGCTCATAGTCAAACCTTGAGCTGTTACTCCAGACCAACCTTCAGCAGCTGTTGAAATTACTGGTGCCTCTGGTGATGGTGTTTGAGTTATGAATTTAGTTGTAGCTTCTAGTGCGGGAGTAGAGGTGAATGGAGTTGTGACATTTTTTGATGCAGATCTGGAGGTGGTTGTAGTTGTTGCAGCTTCTGGTACAGGTGTGGAGGTGGTTGTAGTTGTTGTAGCTTCTGGTGCAGGTGTGAAGGTGGTTCTCCTGTCTGGGTCTAGAACACAGAGAACAACTTTGGTTGTTTGTTTGGTTCTGTTTAACACGTCATGTGGTACATCTTGTATATTGTGATTAATGGAGTATCCCGTATGTTAAAGGCTGTTGGTGTTAGCATGTGCTTCATGTCTAGATCATATCTGGATAAGCTTTGCCCGGATTCCACACGTCTTCTCTAAAATCCTACTTTCCAGGATAATCCAACAGGAGTCATTTTATCTCTTATTACACTACAGATGAACAAGCTTGACATGGAAGCCTTCTTCTGTCCAGAGGACACGTTTTGGGATAACTTCAGTTTCCTTCTACATCCTCCCACCTGTATGTCAGCTCTCTGCAAACACATCTCTCCTCAGGTAATTATGTTCAGATATAGAAGACACCTTCCATTCACACTTACGCTGGATGTGTTGAGCTCTGTTAATGTTGTTGATCATTCTCAGCACTACAGTGACGTGGTGGCTTGTTAGTGTGTGTTGTGCTGGTGTGAGTGGTTTTATAAGTGGCACAGTGGGTAATGCTTTTCCCTCACAGCAAGAAGGGTCTGGGTTTGATTCCCCTGCTCAGCAAATCTTAATGGTCATGGTTTAAATTAAGAACTTAAAGGCACTTTTAACAAGCAAGACTAGAATGAGCGAAAACCACTTTCTCTGTACCTCATTCATATACGGGTGACGGGTGAAATCCGGAAATCACAGTGTATGATTTTTTATTTGTGTGTTACTGCTGCAAATAAGTATTTGAACACCTGTGAAAATCAGTGTTAATATTGTTACAGTAGCCTTTGTTTGCAATTACAGAGGTCAGACGTTTCCCATAGTTTTTCAACAGGTTAGCACACACTGCAGCAGGGATTTTGGCCCATTCCTCCACACAGATCTTCTCCAGATCAGCCAGGATTCTGGGCTGTCGCTGAGAAACACGGAGTTTGAGCTCCCTCCAAAGATTTTCTATAGGGTTTAGGTCTGGAGACTGGCTAGGCCACTCCAGAACCTTGATATGCTTCTTACGGAGCCGCTCCTTGGTTATCCTGACTGTGTGCTTTGGGTCATTGTCATGTTGGAAGACCCAGCCACAACCCATCATCAATGCTGTAACTGAGGGAAGGAGGTTGTTCCCCAAAATCTCGCAATACATGGTCATCCTCTCCTTAATACAGTGCAGTCATCCTGTCCCATGTGCAGAACCCCCCCACAGCATGATGCCTCCACCCCCATGCTTCACAGTAGGGATGGTGTTTTTGGGATGGTACTCATCATTCTTCGTCCTCCAAACACGGCAAGTGGAATTAAGACCATCTGACCACAGAACTTTCTCCCATGACTCCTCTGGATCATCCAAATGGTCATGGGCAAACTTAAGACGGGCCTGGGCGTGTGCTGATTTAAGCAGGGGAACCTTCCGTGCCATGCATGACTTTAAACTATGGCGTCTTAGTGTATTGCCCACGGTAACCTTGGAAACAGTGGTGCCAGCTCTCTTCAGGTCATTGACCAGCTCCTCCCGTGTAGTTCTGGGCCGATTCCTAACCTTTCTTAGGATCACTGATACGCCACCAGGTGAGATCTTGTGTGGAGCCCCAGTCCGAGGGAGATTTTCTAATTATTGCTCCAACCATTGATCTTTTTTCACCAAGCTCCTTGGTAATTGCCCCGTAGCCCTTTCCAGCCTTGTGGAGGTCAACAGTTTTGTCTCTGGGATCTCTGGACAGCTCTTTGGTCTTAGCCATGTTAGTAGTTGGAGTCTTACTGATTGTGTGGGGTGGACAGGTGTCCTTATGCAGCTAACGACCTCAAACAGGTGCTTCTAATTTAGAATAATAGGAGGTGGAGTTTTAGAGGCAGACTAACAGGTCTTTAAGGGCCAGAATTTTTGGTGATTGGCAGGTGTTCAAATACTTATTTGCAGCAGTAACACAAATAAATTTTTAAAAAATCATACATGGTGAATTCTGGATTTTTTTTTTTTTTTTAAGATTGTGTCTCATAGTGGACATGCACCTAAGATGGAAAATATCAGACCCCTTCATGATTTCTAAGTGGGAGAACTTGCAAAGTCGCAGGGTGTTCAAATACTTATTTTCCTCACTGTATATTGGCTCAGGATTAGCTCTTTAGCGTGTTGCTAATGTGTTAGCTTGTGGCTAGTGCTTTTTTGGCGTGCTTAGAGATAATGTTGTTGTCTAACATTATTGTCTGTACAGTTTACAGTCAGAAAGTCGGACATGTCCAAGGTAACCAGCATGATTCATTCAGATTATGTCCTAATCTAGTGACCGATGTTAAATTTGAGTGAATCTAATGCAAGAAAGATGCTGAAGTAGGTGGAATATAAGCATCCTGGGTAAAGCCAAGCTTGACTTTAAAAATACAGATTTTGGATGTTAACAAACCAAACACTAGCTCAACTTCTTTGGTTGTAGGTCTAAACAGATTTCCTGGCAGATCTGTCAGACCTGAAACCATCACCTAGTCAGAGTCAGGAAGCTCTGGAGTGAAGACGGATGTGCTGCTCTTTTAAGAGTTTATTGTTTGAAGTGTCTGATTTAAACGTTTATTTGTTTATCAGTGAAAGCTGTAGATATTTCCTGGAGTTCCTAACCCCACCTGCTCCACCAGGTTCCTCTCATACTTACCATGTAGAATCCTAAGATAGACAAACACATCACTGTAGCTTTTCTGAGCTTGGCTTTACAGCAGGTGCTGATCATTCTGGAGGCCTCTGTAGCTTTTCAGTACATAGATATGAAAATCTAGTTCACTCTTACCGGTTCCTGGTATCACAGTGAGCTCCACTGTAGCTCTGTTGCAGTAGTATGTACCAGCGTCTGACCGAGAGACCTGATATATAATCAGTGTTAGACTACGTGCTGAGCTGTACCGGCTGTCTGCACTGTACACGACCTCTCCATTAGTAATGTTCAGAATGTCCACTCTCTGCCTGTTGGTGTCTCTGCTCCAGGTCACTGTGCCTGTAGTCTGGGTTCCACAGTGAAGGACGGCTTGGGTGCCCTCTGTGACACGTACAGCGTCTGTTAGGATGAACACAGTGGAGCAGATACAGTGTTAAGTGTGCAGCACTGCTGTAATTAGTTTGTTACACCTTTATTACACCTTCATTCATCAAACTCATTTAGAAATACAGTTTTGAGAAGGGACATCAACACAGTTTTATCCAGCAAGATCTCAGACAACATGCCGCATTTTAGGGGTTGTGGGCAACGTGAAAGAATAGTATGTCACAGTACATCATACATGACAGTATTTAAACACTGACACAGTGTGCCGGTAGTGTCATGTTTATAAGCTGCTGTTCAGAGATATTAATACACTCACTGCGCTGCACCAAACCCAGTTTACAGGCCTAATTATTCCCTCTGTATATTGAAATATGAATATATGAAGTTGTTCTGTGTTCTGTAAGTGCTGGTGATATGTATTATATATGTGTATTATATTTCCTTTCCCTCGTCTTTACCAGGGGTGTGAATACCTGTCGAGGGAACTATTTCCTTTGTGCTCAGGGATGCTTGGGGAACTCCTCACTGTGCATGGTCTGTCACAGTTCCAGTTGATCTGAACTGTGTTATTATCGACTGTAGATCAGGATCAGGCTAATAGCTAATTGTTGTAGCCGTTCATTGACTTGCGAAGGTCAGTACACATTTCCCTTATGTGAATAGTCTTCTGTTGTCTTTCCCTTGTTGAAGAATGATTGAAGAAGGGAATTCGACCTCCTCATATATACCCCAGTGAAACAGGAAGTCATGAGTTACTGTTTAAATATTTACGGGGTGCCAATAATTATGGGAAACGTGGTTTTGTTGAATTTTTTTTCATCATTATTTGAAGGTTGAATTTTATTTCAGTGTGAAAATGAGCTAATAGAACAGATAGTTAAACCCATTCATGATCAGTAAAACAGCTGCACCCAGAAGGAGGTGTGGGAGTGCGGTGGTGTGGGGAAGGAAGATAAAGGTGACCAGGATCAATAACTGATGATAAGTTTAGACTGATATGATCAATATTTATTGAGCTACACATACAGAAGTCTGTCTCTCAGTATGGCGTCGGGCCGCCGTGTTTGCTAACCCAACACGCCAGACGTCTCGGTATGGAGCTGTAGAGGTTCCTAATGGTGTCCTGTGATAATCCATCCCATGCAGCTTGAACATCCTCACACAGTTCCTGCAGAGGGTGCGGTAGGGGTGGAGGTGGAGGGACACCAGGTCTTCTGGACGTGTGACGACAGACTGTCCATCTTGGTGCTGACCACGGTGCCTCCACACACGGATTCGTTGGGTGTCTCCACCAAGACTAAAGCGGGACTCGTCACTGAAGATGAGCCGCTGCCATTCTGAGTCACTCCATGACAGTCTGGTACGACACCACTGCAGTCTTTGGTGACGGTGATGTGGTGTTAAGGACAGTCGTGGTAACGGTCTGTGTGCATGTAGTCCTGCGTGGTGCAGCCGTCTGCCGATGGTGCTGCACTAACAGGAGGACTCAATGGAGGACACCACTGCTCTCTGGATGTCCACAAAATCATTAGATTATCATCAATCATTAAATCATTAGCATGTCTCACCATGTCAAACCCACCCTCCAGATTTTATTCCTGTGGGTTGATTCCTTCTGTGTGCAGCTACTTGTGCACCTACTCTGTTGATGATAGAGGTATCTTTTATTAGGGATGTCAGTGACTGTGGAGGGAATTGTATGTCTGGCATTCGTACCTCTTTGAGATGACTCTTCAGATGTGTTGTGCCTCCAAAGTATAAAAACTTCTAATCACAAGTTTTGAAATATGTCCAGTAATATCATATAATCCCACAAGTAACTCAGTCTTTTATCCAGCAGCTGTGTGGAAAGCAGTACACCTTGTTTCGCTGTGAGGTGACGGTGATGCGGATGCCTCATTGCGACGCTTTTAGCTAAACTGAGCTGTAATATAATTATTATTCTGTATATTAACAATAATATCTAAAGGTCTTTGGTGACGACATTCATTTAATTTAACTTGTAGGTCGCTTAACTTGTAAAAGCGTTTTAACAGACAGGAATATTTTAAATTATTGAGACCAGCTGTAGACATTTTATTCTCTGTCCAAGTTCCTCTGTATTAGGGACAGTGATATTTGTGGAGGTCTCTGTAGAGTGTAGAGAGATTCACACTTACGGTCAGTCACAGTGAGCTCCACTGTAGCTCCACCGCAGTAGTATCTACCAGCGTCTGACTGAGAGACTCTGCGTATAGTCAGTGTTAGATCTGCTCCAGAGCCGTAACGTCTGTCTGGATCAGAGACGTGTTTGGTCGTCTTTCCATTAGTAGTGGTCAGAATGTCCTCTCTCTGTCCGTTGGTGTCTCTGCTCCAGGTCACTGAGCCTGTAGTTTTTCCTCCACAGGGAAGTTTGGCCACCTTTCCCTCTGTCTGACTCACACGTAGAGTCTCTGTTAGGATGAACACAGTGGAGCAGATACAGTGTTAAGTGTGCAGCACTGCTGTAATTAGTTTATTACACCTTTATTACACCTTCATTCATCATTTCATCATTGTATGTCTTCTCTCCCTGCACCAGCCTCTGTCTTCTCCTCTCATCCCTCCATACCTTTCTGTATCTGCTACTGAATAACACCTCCCCTACAATATACACCTCCCCCCACTGCACACTCCTCGTCCCCCCCGAACACACCTCCCCCCACTGTACACTCCTCTTCCCACTATACACACCTCCCCCCACTGTACACTCCTTCCCAGTGTACACATCCCTCCACTGTAGACTCCTTCCTCCACTGTACACTCCTCCCTCCACTATACACCCCTCCCCCAGTGTACACCTCCCTCCACTGTACACCCCTCCCCCAGTGTACACCTCCCTCCACTGTATTCACCCACCCACCGTACACACCTCCTTCCGCTGTACACTCATCCCCCAGTGTACACCTCCCCTACTGTACCCCTCCCCACAGTACTCATCTACCTCCACTGTACACCTCCCCCCACTGTACGCACAACTCCCCATACACACCTACCCCACTGTACACACCACCCCCACTATACACATCTCTCTCTCTGTACACACTGCCTTCACTGTCCACACCTCCATCCACTACACAATACAGTCTGTGTGACACAGTGCTCCATGTTGTTGATAGAAAATTATGCTGTTTAATAAGTAAGCTGCACGACTTGCTTTCTCCTTTAGAATGGAGTGGAAATACACTGTGATTACATGCACAGACTTTATGTTGTGGTACTGAACACAGCACACACTGAGCCCAAACTCATGTAAATATCTTCACAAGAAAAGTCTCTGGTGTCCATTACTGGAATTGTGCTAACAGAAATAAAACGTAGTGAGGCTCCATGGCAGCCCCTTGTCTGTTAAACTGTGGAGATTGAGGATGGCAGACGAACCCATAAAATGGCTACACAGAGGAGATCCACTTTACATTTACAGCACTGGGAGCACTCAACCATAACACCCAGGCTCTTAACTCAGAGCACATTAGAACCTTCTGAGGTAAGGATAGAACTCTCAGTGTGCCCAGAGCTCGAATCGGCAGCAGAAAGTCAGGGTATTAAATAATACGTAAATTGCAGCACTGAGGACAGTAGCTACAGTGCTGTGGGTTTCTTTTGGTTTTCCTGGCTCCTAATAAGGTATTTTATTTACAGAAAGTGACCATAATACTGAATATATACACACTGTATATATACGTACAGTCCATATTGTGGAGTTTGTGCTCTTACTAACTGACAAAACACCAGATTAGGAGTTGGTGATGTTTACTTGTTAGATGTAGCTTTTACAGTACACAGACACCTAGCGTTATCATCACGTCTCTAGCATTGCTGTTCTCTCGTTCTACACCTGCGCACCACTCTTCAGTGTCCATCTAATGGTGCGTTCAATACTATTCAATGTGTCTTAAACATTACTACAGACATTACATCCTTTTTTTTTTTTAACAAAACTGTATGTCCTCCTTAAACAGACTTTGGCTACCTATAACAAATACATTTCACAGAATCTCTCTAGTGAACAAAGTCATCTCAGCAAAACATAACCCTTGAGTGAGTGTAACAGTACTTTTTTTTTCTTTTAACAAAAACTGACATTCGGATCAGAATGACATTAGTACTGGCATCAGTAACTAATAAACACATCAGCTGTTGATACTGTACCCTGTGCGGCCGAATATGTCAAAATGTGAATGAGTCTTCAGCCATTCTGGAACACTAGCTGCTAAAGTAATGCTTTAGGGACCTTTTATCCCTCTACCTTTCATTTTTTTGTATGCCGGGCGTCGCCTGTTTCGCCTGCGAGGGTTTGGACAATGTTCTCATCCTCACTGCCATCGGGTGCCTGGGCATGAGTGTCTTTTTGAAAACAGGACTTGTGATTTGAATGTCCATTTTCCGAGCAGTGAGTGTGGAGCCATTGACGAGTTACAGTGTGGGACTTGTCAGCTTACTGTGCTTTCTGTCGGTGCAGAACTGTGTCAAACTTTGAGTGCTGGGCAGCGATGAATGTCTGCATTAAGTTTCATTCTTGCTTTTGATCCGGTTCTCGCTCTCTGATGATATGGTTGTTTTCCACAGCGGAAGTACTTTGTATTTTTACGCTCAAGTTTTGCTGGAGATGAGCCTCTGTGGTGCTGTGTGGAGTAGAGCGGTACTCACTGAGTGTCTGTATCATGGGAGGCCTTTGGTGTCCTGACACTCAAACTGCTTTTCCCAGAGTAATGCTGTGCACTATCTTTCTGTGTCGGCAGCCCATGTGTGTCAGAAACTTGGAAAATGTTCACATCAGCTGTTGAAAACATACTGTACCCTGTGGCGGCCTCGAATATATCATCTAAATGTAGAATGAGTCATAGAAGCCATTCTGGAACACTAGCTGCTAAAGGGGCTAATGCTTTACGGGACCATGACTTGTGGGGTCCATGTTTTAACCCTCTTTGACCGAGCAGTGTCTTTGTTTGACAATGCCTTGATGTCCTTTGTGGGCTAATAGCACTCTGTCCATTTCTGGTATGCCGCAGAATGTCACTTGTATGCTACAGTCAGTTCATTACAGATTTATTTGTACTTTTGTAGCTGTACTGTGACATCCTGTGAGTCATTTTTGATCATGTGTTATCTCTTGTGTGGGCCTTTTGCAGGACTTGATCTGTCAGGGTTTCCTCTTTGATTTCTCCTAGAGTCATTGCTTTAGGCGTGGCGTTGTGCCAGGAAGTTGACATTCTTCAGCCACCTTTGTTGTTTTTGTGTGTTTCCCAGTCTGTGCTTGGATTGGGTGCCTGGACATGTAGTCGGCTGGTTTTTCTGCTCCTTTTCTGTAGACTACTCGTAGGTCATATGGCTAAAGTGTTAAGCCCCAATACTCGATCCTTGCAGGCGGCTTTGAGCGGGGGTTATTCCATATCACTTCTAGCGCTTTGTGGTCAGTTACCAGAGTGAAAGGTGTCCGTACAGGTAAAGATGAAAGTGTTCCCAACTCCACACTATAGCCGGAGCTTCTCGTTCTGTCTGTGAGTAACATCTCTCTACATAACTAAGAGCACGCCTGGCATGCTATAGTGTGTCTCACCCCATCTTTTCCAAGTTGATAAAGAATGGCCCCCAGGCCTACAGGGCTTGCGTCCACCACAAGTTCTGTCTGTTTGTCTGGGTCAAAGTATGACATTACAGTCTCGCTGGTTAAACTGTCTTTAGGTGTCTGCAGTGCTTTTGCTTGCTCTGAACTCCAATGCCATGGTGTGCCCTTCTTAGTCAGTTCCCGCAGTGGTGCTGAGATAGATGTCTTTGATAAAACGTGAGCCGTAGGTTGCCATACCGAGCAAGCTCCTTACCTCGGTGGGGTTGTCTGGGGCACTTGCTTCCTTGATGGCTGCAACCTTTTTTCGGTCTTCAGTGTTATCTTGTAGTGTGTTCACTAACGGTCCATCCAGTGGTGCGTTCAATACTATTCAATGCGTTTTAAACATTACTACAGACATTACACATTACACCTTTCACCTTTTAACTATGACACTGTTTTGTGTTTACACCAGTTCAGCCTGGATTGAAGTGATACAGTCAAATAGACCCGTGTTGGGGTCCATGCAGCTGCCAGTAGCATTATGGGTAATTTGTTCAATAATGCAGATTGAACAGATTATACATCCTCTGACTACCTCATTAGGTCCACTTCATTGTTTCTACAATCATTGCCCAAGTTATCAGCTCATCTGACCATATAGACCACTCTGTAGGTGTACAATTCCAGACTGTAGTCCATCTGTTTCTCTGTATACTGTATTACCCTGTTCTTCAATGGTCAGGACCCCCACAGGACCACCACAGGGTGTTATTAATAGGTTGGTAAATCGTTCTCAGCCGTTTAAGGACAAGACCATAAGTTGTACAGGACTGATTTCTTGTTTCACTATTCTATTTTATATACAGTGCTGGTATAATGTCCACTGGTAAAGTAAATACTCACCGCTGCTGATCATGTGTATGTGTCCACACAGCAGGAGACAGAGGAACCCAACACGCTCCATCGCGCTCAGACAGCGAGTGATGGACACTAGACGAGGGTTAAACGGGTGGCTAAGACAGAAATAGCCCACAATGTGAGAAGATGTACAAGTGTCTATTCCTGTTTGGTCACAGCTATGGGCGGCTCCTGTGGTGTGACTGTGTAAGACTACATTTGCGTAATTGTCAGGCGTGGGAACGTCAGTCAGTGACTTCAGACTTAAGACTACCAGGGTCCAGTTTTAGTAGAGTAGCTCTCTCTCTCTAAGTAGCTGGTGGGTGTGATCCAGAACTCTGAGCTGTTAGTTCAGGTACTAAAGAGATGAAGGTTAGCAGCCCTAACCGAGGGGCTTTTGAGGGGCAGGCTGGCTCCGCTGAATGACGGACTCTCTTTTCATTATGTGTGGTGAAAAAGATATCCTGATATGATGAGATCAGTCACAGTTATCTGTAATTCTGGGAAACTAATTAGAATATACACTTTATTACCAAAAGTATTCACTCCCCCATCCAGATCGCTGAATTCAGGCGTTCCAATTACTTCCATGTCAGTCAGTCACTACAGACCTCCGAACTTCATGTGTCCTTCAGATCAGCTCAGGAACAGTGTGTGGAGCTTCATGGAATAGGTTTCCATGGCGAGCAGCTGCATCCAAGCCTTACATCACCAAGCGCGGTGCAGAGCGTGGAACGCAGTGGTGACATGACAGATATGACAGCCTGTTCCTCATACACAAACTACCACAACAGTGTCAATACAGGAGAACAGCTGCTGTGGATACAGGATCCATCCTAATACACTGAGGTGATGCACCTGTACATTCGGAGGTACACGAGCTAATGAGGGGTAAGTGTCCTGAACGTGGTGCCTACTGAGGTTCCTTTTCAACAGGAGAGGAAACTTTTGAAGGCCCTGACTAGTTCAGCCGCTGCCTCCAGGATAGACCCCACTGACAGTGTGGTTTTACCAGGTAAGGTCATCTTAGGGGTCTGAAGAAGTGGGTGGGGGTATGAGTTCACTTGTGAGAGGTATTTATATAGACACGTTTGTTTGAGGGTATTATTACACCATCCTGTGTCTGTGTGTGTGAGAGAGAGAGAGAGAGAGAGAGAGAGAGAGAGAGATTTTTTCTCAGTATGCAGTTCTTTTCTTATAAACAGTCCAACCAGAGACCCTCACCAGTCGCAGTACAGCTTTAGTGTCATCTAGTGGTAAGGTCACAGACTGCATCCAACTGAATAACCCTCCATCAGTTCATCCTTTCCAAGCATAGTAGAGGATACAGTGGTTGTCGGGTTATATGTCCATAGCCTTGTTCAATTCAATTCAATTTCAGTGTCCTTATACCAATACAGGGTTGTACAGTATAACAAAACACAGTCCGGCTCCCAGAGGTGGCAGAAGTACACCAGTTCCATGCTCAAGTAAAAGTACTAGTAATCTAGTTAAGAAAATACTCAAGTAAAAGTTAAAGTATGACTGAATTTTTTTACTCACGTAAAAGTATAAAAGTACATGCTCCCAAATGTACTTAAAGTAAAAAAGTAAAAGTATTTCTTTAAAAATCATTTGTAATTACATTTTTCAATCAGGATATCTTTTTATTAAAGATTTAGAGATACACAAGGCCTATTACATGAAAACATGCAGTAAACCACTTTATTTAAATACTGTTCTTTTAGCAGCAGTCTTATCCAGAGATATGTGTTTAAATCAACTGGCCTTTATTTGCAAAAATTACATATGTACAAATTCTAGCATGTGTAAAATTATTAAGACAAGTGGTTGAATAAGAACATGTGTATAATCACTGATTCCTACTACTACTGAACATTACATGTACAGTTTGTGCAATCTCACCATAAATTGTTTAACATATTTGAAGGGTCCTCTCTTGGATAGTACATCAGATTAACGTTTAGGATTCAGAACTATAACAGCCTCACGCCAATCAATATTACAGCAATGCTTTATTCTGATGGTCCACAGAATCAGAAACCATCTAACGAGAGGGTCAGAACGGCTCATTTAACCTCAGCAGCAGCTGGTTCTCTTGAATCCAAGCATGCTCTTTCGGGACTAAAAATCAGTCCTGCTGTGCTAAAAAGTCTCACATGCTCCTGAAGCAGGCAGTGGTGCATGAAGCGTCTGAGACAACTTACATACTGCTGGAAAGACTTTCAACGAATCCATGGTGTCAGACGGACATGCCAAATACGCTTCAAGCTGCCTGGTGCTCTCTTGAACTTTGGGCGGTTTAATGGTTGAGAAGAAGCCGTCCTCTTCTGAAGTAGCACTGTTGCCTGGCTGTACTATGGGATGGTCCTTTAAATGGCATCTTATGTAGGTCAAGCCTATTGAAATTCCAAATCAGATATATGACCTGTAAATTTAGCTTATATTAAAACTGCAGTTAGCCACGCCAACATGACTGACATTAGAACAGTCCTAATTTTTAAGGTATGACTACAGTAAAAATAAAAAAGTCAATTAAAATTGTACATTTTATGCACATATTCACTTAATCTAAATTGTGAAGCATACTTTTATATTATGCAAAAAAATAGAAGATCTAAAGTCAACTAGTACACCTCTTACCAAGTTTGTGGATGGCTTCATCACTTGTCCAGCAGGTCTTAAACTTCAGCAGAAGGATAGCTGAGGCCATTAATTCTGGCTCATCATGCATCTGTCCAAAGCGTTTTTCAATTCCTGCTTGAAGAATAAGACCCACAACTAAGACGGGCGGTATTTTGCTTGCAGATGTAGTCAGATTTTTGTACCTTTCCAAATGATTAACATGCTTACTCTTTGAGACGCTGGCTCGACGCGATCGCTGTCCTTGGAGTCCATTGTCTCGGCTTGTTTTGTTAGCGTTTTTTCTTTTCCATGCGCTCACTGCTGGGGCCTGTAAGCCGTGAAAAACAGCCAATCACAGTTTCACTGCGCTCCCCCCTCCCCACTTCACATGCAGTAGGATTAATATTTGCGCTTCATTGGGACACTGAATAGAATTGCCTGATTATAAAAAAACATAGGTAAGAAGATAAAATAACGCTAAAATTAAAGTAACGAGCCTGTTTTGAAAATGTAGTGAGTAAAAAGTACAGATATTTCTTTTGAAATGTAGGGAGTAAAAGTAAAAAGTACTAAGTGACATAAACTTCGTTACTTACCACATCTGCCGGCTCCTGCTCCAGTGCAGTTACAAGAATATATATATATATATATATATATATATATATATATATATATATATATATATATATATATATATATATATATAGACAAAAACAATGTGTGCAAACAGTACAGTACGTATACTGGACATGTGCAAAGTGTAGAGCAGTATCAGTAAGTATGTGGTGGATGTAAACAGTATAGATATATAAAGTGTACAGTGCAGGTAGTAGAGCAGATTAATGTTCAGGTAGCAGCTAAACTGCTTATTACAAATGTTCAGTAGATAAATAAATATAGATAAATAAATACACAGCTGGGATGTTCAGTATACAGGTTAAAGCTAAAGTGTGGTGCAAACAGTCTAGTGAGGTAGTGGGGACCCAGTGTGCTGCAGGATCCTGGCTAGAAATCAGGTTTTTAGTGGTGTAGTCGTGTTGTGGTAGCAGTCTTTAGTGGTGTAGTCGTGTTCTGGTAGGAGTCTTTAGTGGTGTAGTCGTGTTCTGGTAGGAGTCTTTAGCGGTGTAGTCGTGTTCTGGTAGGTGTCTTTAGTGGTGTAGTTGTGTTCTGGTAGGAGTCTTTAGTGGTGTAGTCGTGTTGTGGTAGCAGTCTTTAGCGGTGTAGTCGTGTTGTGGTAGCAGTCTTTAGTGGTGTAGTCGTGTTCTGGTAGGTGTCTTTAGCGGTGTAGTCGTGTTCTGGTAGGTGTCTTTAGTGGTGTAGTCGTGTTGTGGTAGCAGTCTTTAGCGGTGTAGTCGTGTTGTGGTAGCAGTCTTTAGTGGTGTAGTCGTGTTCTGGTAGGAGTCTTTAGCGGTGTAGTCGTGTTCTGGTAGGAGTCTTTAGCGGTGTAGTCGTGTTCTGGTAGGTGTCTTTAGTGGTGTAGTCGTGTTCTGGTAGGAGTCTTTAGCGGTGTAGTCGTGTTCTGGTAGCAGTCTTTAGCGGTGTAGTCGTGTTCTGGGAGCGGTCTTTAGCGGTGTAGTCGTGTTCTGGTAGCAGTCTTTAGCGGTGTAGTCTGGTTCTGGTAGCAGTCTTTAGCGGTGTAGTCGTGTTCTGGTAGGAGTCTTTAGCGGTGTAGTCGTGTTCTGGTAGCAGTCTTTAGTGGTGTAGTCGTGTTCTGGTAGCAGTCTTTAGCGGTGTAGTCGTGTTGTGGTAGCAGTCTTTAGTGGTGTAGTCGTGTTCTGGTAGCAGTCTTTAGCGGTGTAGTCGTGTTCTGGTAGCAGTCTTTAGCGGTGTAGTCGTGTTCTGGGAGCGGTCTTTAGCGGTGTAGTCGTGTTCTGGTAGCAGTCTTTAGCGGTGTAGTCTGGTTCTGGTAGCAGTCTTTAGCGGTGTAGTCGTGTTCTGGTAGGAGTCTTTAGCGGTGTAGTCGTGCTCTGGTAGCAGTCTTTAGCGGTGTACTCAGGTTCTGGTAGCAATCTTTAGCGGTTTAGTCGTGTTCTGGTAGGAGTCTTTAGCGGTGTACTCAGGTTCTGGTAGCAATCTTTAGCGGTGTAGTCGTGTTCTGGTAGCGGTCTTTTTGTTGAAGTGGGCTGCTATCTGGGAGCTTTGCGATTCTGTCTGGCAGGTTTGAGTTCTTAGCTGTTCTAGCTAAAACTGTGCTATTAAATCCTGTTGTATTTAGATTGGTGCCCTAAATAACCTGTCCTGCAGAAAACAGGCAACTTCCCCATCATTCTAAAAACATTAGTCCTTTGTCAGAGTATATAGTATGATCCACCATTTGTCAATTTTGGGTTCTTCTCACCACACAAAGTGGTCAACCAGCATTGGCACCAACCACAGATTAATTCGTCTTCTAGCTGGGGTCACCATATTCAAGCTGTTACTTTACCGCAACAGTGCAAAAGGCACTCTGTACAGCCAGTGTGTGGTTTGTTTGTTCTGAGCTACTGTAGAAACATGGCAGCATGTAGATTTGAAGGGTTTATCCTAAGCACTGCTCTGTTACAAGCCCTATCTTGCAGTTTCCATTCCAACTGCAGAAACGGAGTTAAACGGTAGCCTGTTTGGTACTTCTTATGTGTAACATCAGTAATTCAGTGATTATGATCTATAAGTAATGGTCATGACCACATCTATAACCTTTGCAAGACCTCTGAAGGCAGCCTGTAGGTACTGAGCACCAAAACATCAGTAGCAGATATTTGAAGTCCTGTAAGTTGTGAGATGATAGTGCTACGGATAAGACATCTTGCTCCAGCACCCCGTAGAGGCTCGATTAGTTAGAGAGCTAGATCGTTTGGAAGACGCCTTGAACTCTATCTCGTTCCTGAAACTGTTGGTGAACAGCCTGTGCACTGTGGCAGGGTGGATTATCCTGCTGAAAGACTCCACTGTCATTGGGTTCGAGCCACTTCATAAAGACCTCTCCTGATATTGAGTTTTGATCTGATACTCGTGTTTAGATAATACTGTTGCAGAGTGCATCCTGCCACAAACTGCCCTCTCTTTTGACACACATGACCACTGATTAACTTATACTTCTTAGTACAAAGACCTGTTTGAAATTAGAGCATGTTTTATTCATATTGTTGTTCATAAGGTCTACAGAGTGCTGTTCAGAAAACATCAATTGAAAATGTGATATAATATTGAAAAAGAGGAGGAGAAATAATCTTCACATGGATAACAGTATAATAAATCTTGGGTCAGCCACATTCAGGTTTGAGTGCAAAATACTTTTCTATTTAAATGAAGAAGATAACAACGAAATATAATAAAACCATGTAGAACATCATAATAACAACTTTAAGTAAAAAATAATAAACAGAAATGATTCATAGATTAAAGATTTACACATGCAGTACTGTTCTGAGACTATACATCTGTTGTATGACTTAATTTACTATCTGATACAACTCATAGTTAGACTACAGACCTTCTGAATGTTAATACAAATAATTGAATTTAGGTGTTTCTGTCACGTCCATGTCCACAGGTGTATAAAACCAAGTACCTAGACATGCAAACTTCTCCTATATACATTAGTGAGAGAATGGGTCGCTCTCAGGAGCTCAGTGAATTCCAGCATGGTACTGTGATAGAATGTCATCAACGCAACAAGTCCAGTCGTAAAATTTCCTCCCTACTAAATATTCCAGAGTCCACTAATCAGTGGGATTAGAACACAGTGGGAGTGACTGGGAACGACAGCAACTCAGCCAATGAAATGGTAGACCACGTAAAATGACAGAGCAGGGTCAGCATCAGCTGAGACACAGGTCACCAATTTTTCTGCAGTCATTCACTACAGACCTCCAAACTTCATGTGTCCTTCAGATCAGCTCTAGAAGAAAGCCTTCTCAGAAGAGCTGAAGCTGTTATAGCTGTAAAGGGTGGGCCGACATCATATTAAACCCTATGGATTAAGAATGGGATGTCACTCAAGTTCATATGTGTGTGAAGACAGACGAGCGTTTACTTTTGGCAGTGTAGTCTACGAGTCCATTTACAGTGTGATAGTAACTTGTAGATCTGCACTGGAAGTTGGAGTCCATGTTAGTGAGTATGTGAGCTCCTTGTTAGACCTGTGAACAGAATGAGGTTCATGTTAAATGTTTATACAGACACCAGGTTCCTAAACAAACTGCTGTGTCTGATCCACTCACACCAGCACAACACACTCTAACACACCACCACCACGTCAGTGTCACCACAGTGCTGAGAATGATCCACCACCCACATAGTACCTGCTCTGTGGTGGTCCTTTGGGGGTCCTGACCATTGAAGAACAGGGTAATACAGAGAAACAGATGAACTACAGTCTGGACCGGTACACCTACAGAGTGTCCTCTATAGTAGCCAGACCTGATTAAACTGACAGTGTACTTGTACTGTCATGTTTCTCTCAGTGATTAAATCTACCGTGATATGATTGTTTGGCTGTAACTTCCACTACTTCTTTTAATGACAAGTGTAAATTTACTCGTACTACACAGACGGGTAAAGTGCTCCACTGGTGTTTGAAGTTTAAACAATCAGAAATAATAAAATAATAACAGGTGTATTTGTGAAAACACTGTTTTACTAAACACTGAAATCTTTTGGTTACTGAGAAATAAACCACGAGCTTGGCCTGGTGTTCCAGATGAGCTAACTGACCAACCCTTAGTACGCGCTGGTGTCACAGTGGATGGTGGTGACTGATGTGCTAACGCTCTGGTTAGTAAGGATAACACTGAGGAGAGAAATATCTTCTTATGTGGAATGTGGCACACATACTTGGTTCAGCCTGTGGAGCTCATGTTATTCTAAATTCGTCTACTACATTCTTTACTGATCTTCTCCTTAGTGTTCCAAACAGATGGTACATTTAATTAAACCCAGATTGTTTTTGGTATCATTTTTATTCTCTGTGTTTTTGGTATCCTCCTTCTGCTTCGGTACACAAACACTGTTCATCCTGTTGAGCTTCTGTTGTTTAAGAAACAGCTCAGCGGTTTAGTTTCAGTTTGATCTGAAACGTAATGTAGCATGTCCCTGTGATTAATCGACGTTAAGAGCAGTAAAGTTCAACCGCTACATCATCCACACATCTTAATATACATTTATATTGGAGGGTAAACAGGACGCGACACCCACAACATTAATGAGCAACATTACATACATAAATATTCTCAGGCAGCTTTTCTTTTCTCACAGCCACTGTCTGCCTGATCTTACAGTTTATAACCCTCGCCTGCCCTCTCTGTGTAAGGTTCTGTGTTGCCCCCATTCTCTGCTGTCTCGTGTTCATTTCTCTCTTGGCTCGGTTGGCATTGCTCCCAGTTTTTTGTCTGTGACAATAATAATAATAATAATAATAATAATAATAGTAGTAATAATAGCAATGATAATCGTAACAATTATAACAAAAAGAACTACCTTTGCAAAGATTACATGAGAAAAGCATATTTTTACCAAACAAGATGATAAAGAAAAGCACAAACGCAAAATAGCAACTACAGACAAGCATTTAAAACCAATAGGTAGATATTAAACTCACCAGGTTGTGTGGCTGGCGTGGCGCATTCAATAGTTTCATAGATGGGGTCCTGATTCTTGCTGACAGCATGCGCTGCTGAAACACAGAGGAGAAACTACACTGTAGATTTCACTGTTGGGAAACGATCTGAAGTGCCGACACAGAATGACCTCCTTTTCTTCTCTCACAGCCACCATACAGAAACACTCTTCAGACTCGTTTTGGTTTAGCAGGGCATGCTGCGTTTGTGCAGTAGTTACACTAATACAGTTATTAACATGGTGGCATTGTTTACATTATTAATTCCTTGCAAATTATTATTAATTCCACAAGTCACTTTATTTCCCATCGATGTATCAGGTACTATTCACACATGAGCTCTCCTGATAACTTCCTGGAAATTGTAGTACGTCTTGTGCTGGTGAATATGTGCTGTGGGAGTCCGATCCCTTCTCATTTAACTACCCTTAAATTCCCAGTTAGGAATGCCTGGTCTAAAGAATCTTCACTGAAATTAATGGACCAGGCATAGTGACAGATTTGCCAATACAAAATAAAAATAATAATAATAATAGGAATAGTAATAATAACAATAATGATCATAGTAGTAATAATAGTAATCATAATAACAATAATAATAATAATAATAGGAATAGTAATAATAATAATCAGACTAGTGGTAGTAGTAATAATAATAACAATAGTAGTAATAATAATAGTATGTCATGTCTGCGGGTCTGCCTGAGCAGCCATTCCTCTGGACTCCAGTTCACTAAGTGCACGGTCTGATGATGTCACACCCACATGCTCACGCTTCACTAATCCTCTCAGTCTGCCTTTCCAGTATACTGATTGCCCCAGCTGTCACCAGTAGTATTTAGGCCCCGCCCTCATACACTCCCCTCGGGAAGCTTTGCCAACCTTACCGGTGTAATTCTGAGCCTTTCCGATCTCGATTCTCTCTGTGCTTTGACCTGATTTCCCGCTTTACTACGCTTCCTGGATCTTCCTTTTCAACTTGTCTGCCCCGTTTCGGTTTTCTCTCTGGTTCTCGACCCTGCTTCTGTCTCTCTAGTTTTCAGCTTTCGTTTTTTCCCTGTCTGTATTGTTTGCCTGTCTGCCTGATCTTACAGTTTATAACCCTCGCCTGCCCTCTCTGTGTAAGGTTCTGTGTTGCCCCCATTCTCTTCTGTCTCGTGTTCATTTCCCTCTTGGCTCGGTTGGCATCGCTCCCAGTTTTTTGTCTGTGACAATAATAATAATAGTAGTAATAATAGCAATGATAATCGTAACAATTATAACAAAAGTGGGTGCTCAGAACTACCTTTGCAAACTGGTCTTTTAGATTACATGAGAAAAGCATATTTTTACCAAACAAGATGATAAAGAAAAGCACAAACGCAAAATAGCAACTACAGACAAGCATTTAAAACCAATAGGTAGATATTAAACTCACCAGGTTGTGTGGCTGGCATGGCGCATTCAATAGTTTCATAGATGGGGTCCTGATTTTTACTGACAGCATGTGCTGCTGAAACACAGAGGAGAAACTACACTGTAGATTTCACTGTTGGGAAACGATCTGAAGTGCCAACACAGAATGACCTCCTAACGAACATCTAAAGAAAGGATTGGTTGAGATGTGTAAGAGTAAAGAACATTCTCAAAGTTCATAAACAGCACATGATGTAAATGTGACCCGGTATACCTTCCTTAAGGATGCATTTCATCAGTACCGGTATGTCTCACAGTAGCACAGCAGTGCACACCATGTTAACCTGTGGATGACAGCAGTGGGTTCCAGCAGTGTGTAACGCACTCAGTAGTTGGGTGAAAGCTCCCGGGGAGGAAGATGCAACAAGGGGTTAGCTGCTTCCCCCGACCTCCATAAAGAAATCCAGGTGAGACCCAGCCGTTCGGAGTACTGGACCCTTTATTGGGCAAGGGGGCACCCACACCTAGGTGGTTACAATCCCAGACAACACTTCAGCAGAACATACAGGTTACAAACCCCCCCCAACCATTCTGCGTGCCGTACTTACATAACTGTTAGCTTTGTACTCCCTCTCTCGCTCACGACATACATGCATGCGCTCAATGCCAGCACTTAAAGTGGCAGTTACAAGTGTCTGCCAGTCAGGGGGTCCAGTGTACAGGATAATGACTCAGGATAATGATTGGTACCCATTTTCTTTTAGGAAGAAATTAGGCTTTTATTGGCTTTTTTGAAAGAAGTATGTCGTGTACTTTTTTCAGTATGCTTTAGTGTCGCCCTGATGATTTCCTGGAACCCCCCTGCTGTGCACATTGTATTATGTGAGAAAACATTTTGCTGTTGACCGAACACTGAATTTTCCTAGTCATTCTAGCCATTTCTTTTAGGATGTTCATGTCAACAGCTATTTTCAAATTATCCCAAAAACTGAAAAACTCTTTCATAATATACAGCCAGAACAATAAACCTGTTACGCTGGGACAGGACGAGGAGGCAGGATGCAAGAGCAGGTAAAAACAAAAACAAAGAAGATGAAACAAACCAAAATCACTAGGTAAACTAAGAAACAAAACACTACTGAGGGACAGGGAAACAAACAACTAACAGAGACCAAATAAGACTGGTGTCCGGAAGGCCAGTTGCCGTATCCTGGGCTACTGGTGAAGCCACAGCCGTTCCCTGGGCAGCAGCCATTCCCTGGGCAGCAGCTGCTACAACAGCCATTTCCTGGGCTACTGCAGGGACTGAAGAACCCTCAACTGCAGAATTGGTGGCAGCAGGCGTCAGGTGAGGGCAAACAGAGGCCGGCAGGACAGGAGTCTCAGGGACCACAGGCAGGACAGGAGTCTCGGGGACCAAGGGCAGGACAGGAGTCTCGGGAACTGCACCAACGTCATCGGGTGCAGGCGGGCCTGCTGCGACGTCCACTGAGCCAGACGGGCCTGCTGGGACGTCCTTAACAGCGGTAGGCGGGCCTGTTGAGGACCTCTTAGGAGCCACAGATGAGGCAGAGGCTTAAAAACCCCTTCAAGTCTTTGTTTGTTTGGGTCTGCACTTCAAAACAATGTCTGCCCATTGTGCGGCTTTTCCCTTCAGCAAAGTTCTTAGAAAGAGCACTTTTACTACCTCAGGTGGCGTGGGGCAGGTCAAATGCTGAAATTAAAGTTCACCTTGCATTTGAAAGCCTTCAAAGTGCTCACTTTCTCCATCAAATGGACAGGGAACAGCCATGAAAGAAACAAAACACTACTGAGGGACAGGGAGACAAACAACTAACAGAGACTAAATCTATGGGTATGGTGACAAAACCAACGGACAAAGAGACAAAACACCAAGCAAGAACAAAGGGCAATAAAATAAAACAAGGCCTAAAGAGAAACACCTGGGAAGGGGCGGAGCTAGGACCAAGGGAACAGGTGAGCGGCCTGGCAAGGAGGTGGACACAGAAGGAGCAAAAAACTAAAACAAATAGAACACACATGGCACATGAACATGAGAAGACAGAAACAGGAAACCAGAGGAAACCGAGAAAAACGGGCCAGACAAGACGGGATCTGACATCGTTACCATTGCTTTTGTAGAAACATCTCCAAAAGGTCCAAAGCAGCACCACACCAGCCAGGCAGCTAACCGCGGTGGAGATCAGCATTATCCTCACAACTAAACCCAAAAGCACCACGTCACCTAGGAGGATCCATTCATGTCTTCATAGTGAAGGGTCATGGCTTTCTAAAACGACTGAATAAAAAAAATAACATTTAATTACCAGAGAATCTGGAATCTTTTTTCTGATCCTCGCTGTGTTCGTCCTTGGTGGATTCAGAAGAACCTGAAGAACATAACAGCAGTGGATGATTTCTCCGTATTTCCCACTAAGCCCCTCTGCACAGTGTCTGATTAAACTCTTCAGTGATGTCTTCAACAGTGAGTCACTTAGAGCCTGTAAAGGCCACTTATAATGCTCTATATGGTGTTACGTACTGAAATAAAAATTATGAAACCTTTAAATTACAGTATAAACTCACTTTGCCTGAAGCCTGTAATGTCCTGGTATAAACCTCTATAGAGTGTTGCATTACATGGTGCACTGTAGCATTAGTGTCTGCTGTGTCCTTATGGGTGGATGTTATAAGGTGTTATGAAACATTATACATTTCCATAGTCTTGCATTATTAATTATTGTGCATGTCATTAGCACTGTTTAGGAGATGTTAAACAAGCTTATGCCAATTATTATAAAGTACTTTGTACGCTATATAATGCCTCATTAAAGTGCATTATAAATACAGGATTCGTAGGAAGTATAGTTCTACAATATTATTCAGCATATGTAAACAAGAAAACAAGACCACACGACATACACACCACGTCCATATACAGCATATATGCTGTGTCCATACACCGAGTACACGTCACGTCCCGTCATGTACCATATCTAGTGTCAGATCATTTGGTAGCACTACTCATTTGGTAGCTCATTGTCAAACCTTGAGTTGAACCTTTAGGTGAACTTATAGTTTTGTATGTGGTTGTAATGGTTCCTGCTTCAGGTGCAGTTGTGGCTGAGGTTGTAGTTGCACCTTCAGCTGCAGTTGGGGATGTGTTTTTAATTGTTGCAGCTGCTGTAGCAATTCTGGATGAGGTTGCAGTTGCTGTTGTGGTTCTGCTGTTTAGTCCTAGAACATAGGGAGCAACATTTGTTGTTATTGATCGTTTGGTGCATTCTGTTTTTATAAAGCGTGACTAATTCAGGAACCCTTATCATTCCAGATATTTACACTTTGCAATAAATGTGTTCTTGTCAATCCATATTCTATTCCATTCTGCAAATTCCTTCGGGATCAAGTGTCATCAGTCTTATCCTATATAAATGCGTCCCCAGTGCGATCAAATTACCTGATTTTACAACACGTCATTTCAATTCAATTCAATTAAACTTTGTCATTATACTAGTACAGGGTTGTTCATTTCCATTTTACATCTAGTTACTTTACCCCCTCATGTTCTGACAGTAGGTTATCAGGACACTTTATGGGGTGAGGAGACAGACTTTGTAGTTTGGTTAGTGTCACATAGTGCTGATAATAAGGCTGAGCAGGTCCTGTTGGCTGAACAGCAGTGAACATGGCTCGTACAGTGAGTTCTTCTTACATCACCAGCATTATATAGAGTAGAAACTGTCCCCCTACCCTTCAGGACGTTAGGAATTGTCCCCTCACCTGCCCCAACAAGTTTCACTCATATTTTCCATGTAAGATTAAAAGACTGTGGAGGCCTTTGTAACTTTAGTGTATATAAACACATCACACCTACCGGCTCCTGGTATCACAGTGAGCTCCACTGTAGTCCTGTGGCAGTAGTATGTACCAGCGTCTGACCGAGAGACTCCATATATAACCAGTGCTAGACTACGTCCTGTGGTGTAGCGGCTGTCTGCACTGTACATGACCTCTCCATTAGTAGTGGTCAGAATGTCCTCTCTCTGTCCGTTGTTGTCTCTGCTCCAGGTCACTGTGCCTGTAGTCTGGGTTCCACAGTGAAGGACAGCTTGGGTGCTCTCTGTCTGACTCACACGTACAACATCTGTAAGGATGAACACAGTGGAGCACATACAGTGTTCAGTGTGCAGTCTCTTGACCTGCATTGATTACTGGTGTTTTCATGTGTATTTTTTGTGTTGGATTATCATTGGAATTTTAAATTAAGAAAATACAGATCTCTTATTATAAAAGCTTTAAAATTAAAAGCATGTACAGTGACATGTATCATAAATTACCTATTCAAATCTAAAATCTATTTATTAAATCCTTTACAGGACGTGTAGGAACGGGCATGATGAACTAATTATTCTCTCACTGTAATGAAACCTGCAGTAGGTATGTACTAATTCCATTCCTGATGTGGATGTCTATTTGGAGATGGTGTAGTACTACTACAGTAACGATCACAGTAAATATGAACTTGTCCTGTTACCACCACCCAGATCAGCAGTGGGAATGAAATGGGTACTTCTGGTATGTTCATGGTAACTGTACTTTATAGATTCTACAGGGAACAGGCTTTTCACTCAGGTGTCTGAGGATGTGTCTCAGGTGTGGGAGGAGCTTAGCCTTCATTAATGTTCACTGTAGGAAAGTACAGCTGGACTGGTGTTAACGTTGTTGAATGACCGTGTGTAAATCTGGTTCTCACTCTTTCCACCTTCATGATTACAGTTTAGGAAGGTCATTACTGCAGACGTACCAAGTGTGTCTTTCTGTCTGTGTCTTACCAATAATCACAGGACTTTCAGACACCTAGATCCCAACACAGCGTTCCATAAAAATATAACAGGTGGCTCAGCAGTAAGGTAACGAGCACACTATCCACGAAGATCCACAATGATAAACAGGACATGACCTTATTTTATAGAAGAGAGAAACAGAGGCCTGCAAGCACCAAGACCTGCGGCCCCACTCCAATAAAACACAAGATCCTGCTGACGTGACAGTGGAAGAATAGCTGCTCCGTAACCAGTGGATTTGCAAGCTGCATTTAGCCATCCCCAGGTAAAAGTTGCGGCTGCCGCCAACACACGCAAGCCAGTTGATTCAGCTTCACACACTCTTCAGCTCCCCTTCCTGGTTAGTTGCTCCTGCTGGTACATATTCAAAAACTGAGCTCTTCGAGCAGCGACAGTGCCACGCCAAACACTTAGACGTCCCTTTGTTTTAGCCAAAGTGGAAGTGAGCTCACCTGCTGGCCCCCACCTTTATTTTCCCCCTAGACCCCAGGCCCGCTCCCGACCTGCAGGGAGTGTGTCCCAATTCAATGGGGCTTTCTACCACTAAGCCGATCTTCAAAGCCCAGTTACTATATATCTATTTCTCGCACTACACCGGGCTTTAAAGGAAAGACAGTACAGTACACGTAGAGTCTCTGTTAGGATGAACACAGTGGAGCAGATACAGTGTTAAAGTGTGCAGCACTGCTGTAATTAGTTTATTACACCTTTATTACACCTTCATTCATCATTTCATCACTGTATGTCTTCTCTCCCTGCACCATCCTCTGTCTTCTTCTCGCATCCCTTCATACCTTCCTGTATCTGTTACTGAATAACACCTCCCCTACAATATAAACCTCCGCCCCCCATGTACACTCCCCCCCACTTGCAGGGTATAAAGTCTTAGTTGGAGTATATAAAGTCTCGAAGTGTATAAAATCTAAATTGGAGTATATAAAGTCTCACATGGAGGGTATAAAGTCTTAGTTGGAATATATAAAGATTCCCTTGGAGTGTATAAAGTCTTAATTGGAATATATATAGTCTCACTTGGAGGGTACAAAGTCTTAGGATTATATAAAGTTATATAAAGTTTTGTTTGGATTATATAACATCTTAATTGGAGTATATAAAGTCTCACTTGCATTATCTAATGTCTCACTTGGAGTCTGTGAATCTGATCTAGTTTCTGTATGATTAGCCAGTAGAGTGTAGTTTTAATCTTTCCTGTTTGCTTACAGGAGGACAAAATATATACAGTTGATGAATAAATACATAAATGAATGTACATAAATACATAGAATTCAAGAACCGCAACATGTATTTATTTGTTTACTAATTTTATTCAGTTTACCTTTCCATTATTTCTACTATTTATTTTAATGTCCGTTTGTTGGTTTGTTTGTTTTTGTTTGTTTGTTTGTTTGTTCATTATTCTGGCACATTTCCTTCATCCATGTAATCTAAAAGCTGTTGAATTTTATTTTAGACTTTCATCCAAATAAATAACTAAGAATCACATACTGATAAGACGGATAAGTACTTGAATACTCAGCTGTAGATGTTTTATTCTCTGTCTAAGTTCCTCTGTATTAGGGACAGTGATATTTGTGGAGGTCTCTGTAGAGTGTAGAGAGAGTCACACTTACGGTCAGTCACAGTGAGCTCCACTGTAGCTCCACCGCAGTAGTATCTACCAGCGTCTGACTGAGAGACTCTGCGTATAGTCAGTGTTAGATCTGCTTGTGTGTCGTAACGTCTGTCTGGATCAGAGATGAGTTTGGTCGTCTTTCCATTAGTAGTGGTCAGAATGTCCTCTCTCTGTCCGTTGGTGTCTCTGCTCCAGGTCACTGAGCCTGTAGTTTTTCCTCCACAGGGAAGTCTGGCCATCTTTCCCTCTGTCTGACTCACACGTAGAGTCTCTGTTGGGATGAACACAGTGGAGCAGATACAGTGTTAAGTGTGCAGCACTGCTGTAATTAGTTTATTACACCTTTATTACACCTCCATTCATCATTTCATCATTGTCTGTCTTCTCTCCCTGCTTCAGCCCGTCTTCTCCTCTCATCCCTCCATACCTTCCTGTATCTGTTACTGAATAACACCTCCCCCCACTGTACACACCTCCCCCTACAATATACGGTCACCCCACTGCACTCTCCTCCACCCACTGTACACACCTCCCCTACAATACACACTTCCCCCCGACTATACTTACCTCCCCTATTGCAACCTCCCACTGTACATACTTTGTTCCACTATACACCTCGACCCACTGTACACACCTCCTCTCCACTGTACACTTCCCCATACACACCTCCTCATTGTACACATCTCCCCCCACTGTACACACCTTGCCTCACTGCACACACCACACCCCACTGAATACCTCCCACTGTACACACCGCCTCTCATTGTACACACCAGCTCCCACTGTACACGCATCCCCTCACTGTACATCTACAAGGTTGTGCAGGAAGGTAGGAGTGTCTAATAGAGTGGACAGTGAGTGGACACAGTGTTTAAACACTCCAGCAGCATCACTTTGTTCCCCCCGAACCCACTCTGTCACTCTGTTCACACCACACCCACTCTCAATCACTCTGTTCACACCACACCCACTCTCAATCACTCTGTTCACACCACACCCACTCTCAATCACTCTGTTCACACCACACCCACTCTCAATCACTCTGTTCACACCACACCCACTCCCATTCACTCTGTTCACACCAAACCCGCTCTCAATCACTCTGTTCACACCAAACCCACTCTCATTCATTCTGTTCACACCAAACCCACTCTCATTCATTCTGTTCACACCAAACCCACTCTCCATCACTCTGTTCACACCAAACCCACTCTCAATCACTCTGTTCACACCACACCCACTCCCATTCACTCTGTTCACACCAAACCCACTCTCAATCACTCTGTTCACACCAAACCCACTCCCATTCACTCTGTTCACACCAAACCCACTCTCCATCACTCTGTTCACACCAAACCCCCTCTCATTCACTCTGTTCACACCAAACCCACTCTCAATCACTCTGTTCACACCAAACCCACTCCCATTCATTCTGTTCACACCAAACCCACTCTCCATCACTCTGTTCACACCAAACCCACTCTCAATCACTCTGTTTACACCACACCCACTCCCATTCACTCTGTTCACACCAAACCCGCTCTCAATCACTCTGTTCACACCAAACCCACTCCCATTCACTCTGTTCACACCAAACCCACTCTCAATCACTCTGTTCACACCAAACCCACTCTCCATCACTCTGTTCACACCAAACCCACTCTCAATTACTCTGTTCACACCAAACCCACTCTCCATCACTCTGTTCACACCAAACCCACTCTCAATCACTCTGTTCACACCAAACCCACTCCCATTCATTCTGTTCACACCAAACCCACTCTCCATCACTCTGTTCACACCAAACCCACTCTGTCACTCTGTTCACACCAAACCCACTCTCCATCACTCTGTTCACACCAAACCCACTCTCAATCACTCTGTTCACACCAAACCCACTCTCAATCACTCTGTTCACACCAAACCCACTCTCCATCACTCTGTTCACACCAAACCCACTCTCAATCACTCTGTTCACACCAAACCCACTCTCCATCACTCTGTTCACACCAAACCCACTCTCAATCACTCTGTTCACACCAAACCCACTCTCCATCACTCTGTTCACTCCAAACCCACTCAGTCACTCTGTTCACACCAAACCCACTCCCATTCACTCTGTTCACACCAAACCCACTCTGTCACTCTGTTCACACCAAACCCGCTCTCAATCACTCTGTTCACACCAAACCCACTCTCAATCACTCTGTTCACACCAAACCCACTCTCAATCACTCTGTTCACACCAAACCCACTCTGTCACTCTGTTCACACCACACACACTCTCAGTCACTCTGTTCACACCACACCCACTCTCAATCACTCTGTTCACACCAAACCCACTCCCATTCACTCTGTTCACACCACACCCACTCTCCATCACTCTGTTCACACCAAACCCACTCTCAATCACTCTGTTCACACCAAACCCACTCTCCATCACTCTGTTCACACCAAACCCACTCTCAATCACTCTGTTCACACCAAACCCACTCTCCATCACTCTGTTCACACCAAACCCACTCTCAATCACTCTGTTCACACCAAACCCACTCTCCATCACTCTGTTCACACCAAACCCACTCTCAATCACTCTGTTCACACCAAACCCACTCCCATTCATTCTGTTCACACCAAACCCACTCTCAGTCACTCTGTTCACACCAAACCCACTCTCAATCACTCTGTTCACACCAAACCCACTCTCCATCACTCTGTTCACACCAAACCCACTCTCAATCACTCTGTTCACACCAAACCCACTCTCCATCACTCTGTTCACACCAAACCCACTCTCAATTACTCTGTTCACACCAAACCCACTCTCCATCACTCTGTTCACACCAAACCCACTCTCCATCACTCTGTTCACACCAAACCCACTCTCAATCACTCTGTTCACACCAAACCCACTCTGTCACTCTGTTCACACCACACACACTCTGTCACTCTGTTCACACCACACCCACTCTCAATCACTCTGTTCACACCAAACCCACTCCCATTCACTCTGTTCACATCACACCCACTCTCCATCACTCTGTTCACACCAAACCCACTCTCAATCACTCTGTTCACACCAAACCCACTCTGTCACTCTGTTCACACCAAACCCACTCTCAGTCACTCTGTTCACACCACACCCACTCTCAATCACTCTGTTCACACCAAACCCACTCTCAGTCACTCTGTTCACACCAAACCCACTCTCAATCACTCTGTTCACACCAAACCCACTCTCAATCACTCTGTTCACACCAAACCCACTCTCCATCACTCTGTTCACTCCAAACCCACTCAGTCACTCTGTTCACACCAAACCCACTCCCATTCACTCTGTTCACACCAAACCCACTCTGTCACTCTGTTCACACCAAACCCGCTCTCAATCACTCTGTTCACACCAAACCCACTCTCAATCACTCTGTTCACACCAAACCCACTCTCAATCACTCTGTTCACACCACACCCACTCTTAATCACTCTGTTCACACCACACCCACTCTCCATCACTCTGTTCACACCAAACCCACTCTCAATCACTCTGTTCACACCACACCCACTCTTCATCACTCTGTTCACACCACACCCACTCTCCATCACTCTGTTCACACCAAACCCACTCTCAATCACTCTGTTCACACCAAACCCACTCTCAATCACTCTGTTCACACCAAACCCACTCTGTCACTCTGTTCACACCACACACACTCTCCATCATTCTGTTCACACCAAACCCACTCTCCATCACTCTGTTCACACCAAACCCACTCCCATTCACTCTGTTCACATCAAACCCACTCTCAGTCACTGTCAGGTCAGTCTGGTAGTTAGGGCAAAAACTGCTTATAAATCCAAGGTTGTCATATTCAACTGTGCTGTGTTATGATATGTTCATTAATAAACGACAGGAATTTAAAAAGTTGAAAATGAAATACGTGCACTATACAAAAATGGTGGATGACTGAATGTTCCTGGCAACAGTAGCATACTCTAATGGAGCTAAATTTCATTTCCATTAATATTAATAACTTAATTGTGTAATTTGATTGTATTTTATGTTGTTCACAGTTTCATTAAGCGATAAGCCACTTGAGAGTGATTTTATCCCAGACAGCACCCATTAAAATATCACTAAAACACATGACCTCGCGTGGCTTATAGCTGTATTAGAAGTGTGATGACTCGTCTTGGCGCATGATGTAGTTAAACTTCCAATACTGCCTTTCTGTTGTTGTTCAGCAAAATTCACAGAGAACATCCTGGTGAGTTGTTGATTGCATTCAGCCCAGTTGCATTAGAGATTATAGTCAATATACTGCACTATGCACATTGTCACCTTATCACAATGTGTTGGTACATTAACACCATCCCCCCAATTTAAGTGTGTTTTATACTCATCTTGTTGTACTTACCACTGCTGATCATGTGTAAGCATCCACACAGCAGGAGACAGAGAAGCCCAACATGCTCCATCATGCTGAGACAGCGAGTGATAGAGACTAGATAAGGATCGTTTTAAAAGAAACAGAAGGCTAAGACAGAAATAGCCCACACTGAAAAAAACAGTTCCTGCTGTTCACTCGCAGCTATCATTGGTTCTTGTGGTCTGAGAATGTGTGACAAAATGTTTGTGTGGTTATCAGAGATGGTAACTCTGAGAGATAGTGGCTCGAATTTGAAACATTAACTGTGTGAAATTTCAGCACAAACGAACTGATGAACTTGGAGCCCTAACACTGTAAATGCAGAAAACCTTTTGGTCCCACAATTACCTTTCCTGTTGGGTTTAACAAGACTGTGCACAGTCATTACTGCAGTACTGATCTCCTGCAGCTCAAAGCGAAGTCGGTATGAACACAGCTGCAGATAAATAATTTAATTACAGAAAATTCAAATCAGACTTGCACCCCAGTGATTTAACGCTCAAACCCTGGGGGTCGAGAATCAACTAGAACCCCAATGAGTTGATGCTGTGCTCAGACCCTTGTGATTCAGTACTCAGCTCAGACTCCAGACAGCCATGACTGCAGACATTCAGCGACCAGTGACCCTCCATGAGTCATCCGGTTAGTGACAGCACCATTGCTTTGCGTAAGTAAACATGGCGGCCTGATGCCATACTGAGACCCTAGTTCTGTATGTGTATCTCAGTGTTGTTCATATCAGTCTAAATTTATCATTGTTTATTGTTCCTGGTAACCTTTATCTTCCTTCCCAACAGCACGGCAAACCCACAGTAATCACACCCTCTCCT
Organism: Prochilodus magdalenae; assembly: GCA_024036415.1. Taxonomy (NCBI): domain Eukaryota; kingdom Metazoa; phylum Chordata; class Actinopteri; order Characiformes; family Prochilodontidae; genus Prochilodus; species Prochilodus magdalenae. The sequence continues at coordinate 79,947 of JAMWET010000217.1, forward strand.
TTTAGTTTATTGTTATTCAGTAGGCAACTGCAGACTCTCTTACAGTGAGAAAATAGTAGAAATCATAATGTTATTCAGATTAAATATGTCGTTAGTCCTAAAGGACCAAATTTGGACACCAACCATGTTGTGGCTGAGTGACGACATTAGGTACAAGTAGAATATCTTGGAAATGAGATGTTTTTAAATAAGCAGAACAGAACGGAGAGAGGCTCTAGCAGTGTGGTTTCATGATATGAGGTCATCTTAGTGGTTGGGAGGAGAAATATGAGATCACTTGTGATTTAGAAGGTGGAAGTCTGTGTTTGTTTGTGGCTGATTTCACACCTTCCTGTGACTGTGGGTGAGGGAGATGCATTGAACATGTCAGTGCACGATTCTATAAAAAAAACCTATGGCAGTAAAAACACTGCATGAAATCCTCATTATGGTTACAGGGTCTGAGGGTCCAGTTCCTTTTAAATGAAGGCATTATACAGGTTACACAGGCCTATACTGCTCCTAGTTTATGCTGTCGGATTATAGATGTGCACTCACTCTTTTTTTAATCTGAGGGATCCTGAGGGGTTCCCTATGTAGGAATGATCTCGGTTCCTTTGTCATGTGAACTCCGCTTTCATTACAGGACAAAACTCAGAGCTGTTATCTGTGTATTGATTATTCTGGATGTAAAATCCAAAGGATCAGCGATAAGCAAAGGTTTTGGAGACCGTATAGCTCATATTTTCCCAGGGTGTCAGTTTTTGTGGAGGGTGGTGTATGAGAGGTCAGTATTTGACCTTAACCTGTAACTATTCAAACAGTGAGGTAGGCCTGTCTCTCGCACTGAGAACATGAGCAGTTGAAATCAAATAATACAAATGAGTATGTGATTCATTTGTATGTAGACGTTTATTAAGTTTTCCAACATCACCTTTTTTGTCATTACCCTCATTACTCTGGGATATTATGGTTCTATACTGGTCCATATACCATGCCCTTCTATGCACTCTTCCATAACCTTATCTATCTCTTATTAATATATACGAACAATTTTTGATCCAGTGGGTCACTTTTTTACTATTGCACTATTACATGCTGATATATATTTTGTATATTTCATAGAAATTCATTTATTTATCTGCACTATTACACTTTACTCTATATCCTGATACTCCTGGGCACAATATATATATATACTCCTGAATAACAATATATGCAAATGTTTATGTTAATTATCAGTCATTATCTGCTGATATCTGCGCCCGTGGCATATTCTTGCTCATTTATTATTTACTTTTATTTTTTATGCCCCACCTTCTTCAGGATTGTGCATGGATTAAATTCCTGTCTGGCCACCATGTGGTGTATTCCAGAGCTTTTTCTTGGAATTCGATTGGCATTCCAAATGAATATTTTTTCCCCCTGTTCCCATAGATTGATATTCTAATCTAGGAAATTAATAAATTACAATAATAATAATAACTAGAAAAGTGCATTTCCTAAAGGAAACGCGGGATGGTTGCGCAGCTTGCTCAGTGAGGAACGAAGGATGAATAAACGACACACGGAGGAGTGCGGGTGCTTGCTATAGTGCTATGGTATTGCTAGTGACTTGCTATGGTTTCCCAGTTGGTTGCTATAGTGTTGCTAGGTGGTTGCCAAGGTGTTTCTAGGCAGTTGCTATAGTATCCAAGACGGTTGCTAGGTGGTTGCTATGGTTTTGCTAGGTGGTTGCCAAGGTGTTGCTAGGCGGTTGCTTTGGTATCCCAAGTGGCTGCTATGGTGTTGCTAGGTAGTTGCCATGGTGTTGCTAGGCAGTTGCTATCATATCTTAGGTGGTTGCTATGGTGTTTCTAGGTGGTTGCTAAGGTGTTGCTAAGTGGTTGCTATGGTGTTGCTAGGTGGTTGCCAAGAAGTTGCTAGGCGGTTGCTATGGTATCCCAGGTGGTATCCCAGGTGGTTGCTAGGTGGTTGCTAAGGTGTTGCTAAGTGGTTGCTATGGTGTTGCTAGGTAGTTGCCATGGTGTTGCTAGGCAGTTGCTATGATACCCCAGGTGGTTGCTATGGTGTTGCTAGGTGGTTGCTAAGGTGTTGCTAGGCGGTTGCTTTAGTGTTGCTAGGTGGTTGCCAAGATGTTGCTAGGTGGTTGCTATGGGATCCCAGGTGGTTGCGATGGTGTTATGGTGTTGCTAGGTGGTTGCTAAGGTGTTGCTGGGCGGTTGCTATGGTGTCCCAGGCGGTTGCTATGGTATCCCAGGCGGTTGCTATGGCGTTGCTAGGCTGTTGCTAGGTGGTTGCTAAGGTGTTGCTAGATGGTTGCTATGGTATCCCAGGCGGTTGCTAAGGTGTTGCTAGGCGGTTGCTAAGGTGTTGCTAAGTGGTTGCTATGGTGTCCCAGCCGATTGCTATGGTGTTGCTAGGGGGTTGCTAGGCGGTTGCTTTAGTGTTGCTAGGTGGTTGCCAAGATGTTGCTAGATGGTTGCTATGGGATCCCAGGTGGTTGCGATGGTGTTATGGTGTTGCTAGGTGGTTGCTAAGGTGTTGCTGGGCGGTTGCTATGGTGTCCCAGGCGGTTGCTATGGTATCCCAGGCGGTTGCTAGGCTGTTGCTTGGTGGTTGCTAAGGTGTTGCTAGATGGTTGCTATGGTATCCCAGGCGGTTGCTAAGGTGTTGCTAGGCGGTTGCTAAGGTGTTGCTAAGTGGTTGCTATGGTGTCCCAGCCGATTGCTATGGTGTTGCTAGGGGGTTGCTATGGTATCCCAGGTAGTTGCTAAGGTGTTGCTAGGCGGTTGCTATGGTATCCCAGACGGTTGCTAAGTTGTTGGTAGGCGATTGCTATTGTGCCCAAGGCGGCTGCTAAGTGGTTGCTATGGTGTCCCAATTGGTTGCTAAGGTCTTGCTAGGTGGTTACTATGGTATCCCAGGTGGTTACTATGGCGTCTCAGATGGCTGCTAAGGGGTTGCTAGGCTGCTCAGGGTTGTTTGCGGAGTGTTTGCTAGATGTTGTCCAAAATGAATGGGGGTCAATGGGAGGAACGAGGGATGAAAAAACAACAGATAGACGAGTACGGGTCAAAATGGCTGTGGATTAGTGTTTGAGAACCTCCCCTTAGTGTGTGTGTGAAGTTACATGCCTCTCGGGCGAATGAAACAGCCGGGTTTGGTTTGGGCTGAAAATGACTGGGACTTTATGGAAGGAAGAGGAATGAATAAACGACAGATAGAGGAGTGTGGGTCAGTATGGCTGTGCACTAGAGCTTGGGGACCTGCCTTTAGTGTGTATGTGAAGTTTCATGCCTCTCGGGCGAACGAAGCAGCCAGCTTTAGGTGGGTCTAAAAATGACTGGAACTCAAAGGGAGGAACGAGGGATGCGGGAAAAAAACGATAAAATGGACGAGTGCGGGTCAATCCATCACTGAATGCCTGCTCGGGGCTTCGCCCAGAGCCATTGTATTTGGAGTCTCTAGGTTGAGCGGGACTAGAGTATGTAGGCAAACAATTTTTCATCCTATTCATTCTCTATGGGAGGAAAAAGGGATGAAAAAACAGCAGATAGACGAGTGCGGGTCAGTATGGCTGTGGATTACTGCTTGGAGCCCTGCCCTTGGTGTGTATGTGAAGTTACGCGCCTCTCGGGTGAATGACACAGCCGGGTTTGGTTTGGGCTGAAAATGACTGGGACCCTATGGGAGTAACGAGGGATGAATAAACGACAGATATGCCTGCTCAGGGCTTCACCCCGAGCCATTGTATCCGATTTGGAGTCTCTAGGTTGAGTGGGACTAGAGTACGCAGGCAAACAATTTTTTATCCTATTCATTCTCTAAGGGAGGATAACGGGATGCGAAACCGAAAGAGAAACGAACGAGTGCGGGTCAACTCATCACTGCATTCCTGCCCTGAGCCAGTGTATCCGATTTGGTGTCTCTAGGTCAGGGGTCGGCAACCTGCGGCTCCGGAGCCGCATGTGGCTCTTCCATCCTTATACTGCGGCTCCGTGTGGCATGGGAAAATAAATTATAAATTTAATTGAAGTGTGCTTTTTGTGTTAGTTTTTTTTTAAGCTTATTGTGGTCTGGAAATAAAAATGTAAAAATTTAAATTAGAATAAAATTATATTTTATTATTTTTCGTCACACACGCGGAAGCCGGTATACCCGCCAAAACATATGACGTCTATTTATCGCGACTCCCAGGTAGGCCAAGTATGGAGAAATGTAAGAAACGAAAAATATCTGAAGAAAATCGACCGGACAAACTCGTGTTTGAAACATGGAATGCCATCCCTGACACCTACATAAACATGAAGAAATATGCATTTGGAGTCCTGTCGATCTTCGGATCCACATATGTATGTGAGCAGCTATTCTCCACCATGAACTACGTTAAAAACAAACACCGCACACGCCTCACAGACAACAGCTTACAGTCCTGCGTAAAGGTGAAAGTGACTTCGTACAGCCCCGATTTGCAGACGCTGTGCGCAGAGGTTCAGGAGCAGAAATCCCATTAACCAGGTAACATACATATTTAAGCAGATATTTTGCAAATATTTATTTTTTATTGTTTAGTGATCTAGTGCTTTTTTCTCTCACGTATTATTATTTTTTAAATTCAGGTCAAGGCTCCGCTACACGCTCCGAAAGCCCAAAGGCGATATAAGGATGACGGCTCACGGCATTTTTTTTTTTGTTTGCTGCGTGGATAATTTAAGTTTAGCTTTTTAATTCATTTGATAGAGACCTTCAAATCATCGTGTTGCTTTTTTTGTTATAATGTTTTCAATAATTCAAAATGTTGAAAATGTGTTCATTACATAAATAAAGTAAATATTCTCTGTCGCACTTCATGGATAAGCAACACGCTATAGTTGTTCATACAATAAAGGTAAGAAAAAGCAATATATACAGTGTTACCTTCATTTTAGATGTCAAAAAGTATCTGCGGCTCCCAGTGTTTTTTTTTCTGTGGACACCGGGTCCAAATGGCTCTTTGGGTGTTAAAGGTTGCCGACCCATGCTCTAGGTCGAGCAGAAGTGGAGTAGATGGGCATGCGTTTTCGCATCCTATTCATTGTCTATGGGAAGAAATACTGGGAAAATTCCTCGGAATTTGGAATTCGAACTTCCGATTCAAAAGCTGTATACAAGCCCACATCAGCGGATCATACCGGACAAACTGGAGTTGGAACGGAGTGGATATCTCGAAAACTGCGGGGGGAGTTAATCGGCGAAGAAACGACTGAAAAATGAGAAGAAGAAGAGGAATATAAATCAGATAACAGTGTAGGTGCGCTTTGCTTTAGCACAGGAAACAAACACTGATAACAACAAGATACAGCAGACAATAGACAAGATGAGTGATCATTTAACAGAGCGGCTTTAGTCTGGAGGCAGGTTGTAGGTGAGGGTGAAGAGAGATGTGTTTTGAGATTAGACTTAAATACAGAGAGGGAGTTGGACTGCTTGACCAGGGGTGGGAGAGAGTTCTAGAGTCGAGGAGCAAGTCTGGAAAACGCTTGGTCACCAAAGCCATGCAGGTTGCATGGAGGAATTGAGTAGCCCAGCTGTAGAGGACCTGAGAGAGCGAGAGGGCTTGTAAGGAAGAAGAAGGTCAGACAGATAAGAAGGAGAGATCAGACAGGTGAGAAGGAGAGATCAGACAGGTGAGGAGACCGGCAGCAGCATTTTGGACCATCTGGAGTTTGGAAATGGAGGAAGAGTTGATGTCAGATAGAAGGGAGTTGCAGTAGTAACTATTTCTATAATATGATAATAATAATAGTAATAATAATAATAATAAATACAAATACTGTTTGTTTCTAACCATCTGAAATGATGACTAGGACTTTAGAATAGGGATTTTTTTTATAGGTATGTTCCAAGTCAATGTTTCTTGTTCTCAACACTGGAAATTTTTTATATGGACATTAGAATTTGGGCCTTTTTTGGTACATTCCTAAACAAAAGTCGTTGTTTCTAACCATGTGAAATTTTGACTAGGACAGTTTATTCCTATTTATTACTAATAATTTTTCCTAATATTATACAAAGCCAGTCTGCAGTAAAAGACCCGAAGAGATCATGTAGTGCAGTCAGTTGAGTTTGTAGTTCTTGCAGACCTAAGAATCTTGAGTTCACAGTGTGATAGTCCAGTAAAGAAGAGCTCCACTCCTGAATCCTGCAGGTCATTGTTACTAAGGTCCAACTCTTTCTGGAAGAATTTATCTAGTTTCAAAACTGATCCCTGTTTTTCACATGTGTTTTTCCTATTATTCCACACAGTCTGCAGACAGACAACACAACAGATGTGCAGAATTCTTTATTGAGTTTGTAGTTGTTGCTGACCGGAGAACCTCTAGTTTCGAGTGTGAATTTCAGGGAGGTTTTATTTATGCTCATTGTCGCCAACAATCTGAAATATTGGACTTTGGACTTCAAGGATTTTTTGTACACTACAAATGTTTCCTTCTGTTCATGTGATATTGCCTCTTCACCTTACTATGCACACGTAAGGTCAAAGTCAAAGTGAACTTTGTCATTCAGACTTTACAACAGGAGTGCATAGATGAACGAGATTGCGTTTCTCCAAACTCTGTTGTGCAAATGTAAACATGGTGCAAACACACAAGACATACTATTAACATAACAGTGCAGACGAGACATAATGAGATTATTGCACATAAATTAGCAGCAATAAAAAACTTGAGATGTGAGTAATATGTAATATATAATATATGTTTATAATTCTACGTACAGTCCTGATACGCATGGGTTGAGTAGTTTGGAGACCACGAGTATTTGACATTGTGTGTTCATTAAGTGTGTGTGTTCAAGAGGTGTTAAGCAGTCTGATAACTTGTGCGCTGAGCAGTCTAAAAACTTGTGGAAAGAAGCTTCTGCTGAGTCTGGCAGTCGGAAGTTGGGTGGGTGGGATCTCTGACCATCTTGGTGGCTCTGCTGCGGCACCGTGACGGGTACAGAGCTTGTACGGGTGGAAGTGAGGTAGATAAATGTTGCCCATTTCTACGTCTTATCCATCTGAAGTAAAGTCTGCACTCTGTCCTGATGTCATTAACTTATACTTCTTCATGTTGAGCTGTAGTCCCGTCTGTTCACTCTGTTGATTTAGCTTTCTAATAAAGGTCTATTAGTCCTTTAGATTATACTGTATGTTCTGCATTAAGGAAGAATGAATATGGGACTCCCAGCCTTTTGCAGCTTTAGTGTTGATATTCCCTATAAGAGCTAGGAGATGCTCTGGGGTTCCAGATTTTCTAGGAATATTCCATAAATTTAAAATTGATACACCCAAGCAGTAAGAGCACAAACCCTTGTTTTGAAATAAGAACATATTTTATTCATATTGTTTTTCAGAAAAGGTCTACAGAGTGCTGTTCAGAAAACATCAATTGAAAATCTGATATAATAATGAAAAAGAGGAGGAGAAATAATGTTCACCTGGATAACAGTGTAATGAATCTTGGGTCAGCCACATTCAGGTTTGAGTGCAAAATACATATTTATTTAAAGTACGAAGCTAAACAACTAAATATAATAAAACCATGTAGAACATCAAAATAACTTTCAAGGTAAAAAAGAATAAACAGTAATGATTGATAGATTAAAGTTTTACACATGCAGTACTGTTCTGAGACTCTATACATTTGTTGTATGACTCAATTTACTATCCAATACAACTCATAGTTAGATTACAGACATTCTGAATGTTAATACAAATAAATAAATGTAGGTGTTTCTATCACGTCCATGTCCACAGGTGTATAAAACCAAACACCTAGTCATGCAGACTGCTCCATTAGTGAGAGAATGGGTCGCTCTCAGAAGCTCATTGAATTACAGCGTGGTACCATGATAGGATGTTCAGTTGTGAAATTTTCCTCCCTACTAAATATTTTACAGTCCACTAATCAGTGGGATTATAACACAGTGGAAAAGACTGGGACAACAGCAACTCTTTATACAGAGTCAATCACTACAGACCTCCAAATTTCATGTGGCCTTCAGATCAGCTCTAGAAGAAAGCCTTCTCAGAAGAGCTGAAGCGGTTGTAGCTGTGAAGGGTGGGCCGACATCATATTAAACCCTATGGATTAAAAGTGGGGTGTCACTCAAGTTCATATGTTTGTGAAGACAGACGAGCGTTTACTTTTGGCAGTGTAGTCTACGAGTCCATTTGCAGTGTGATAGTAACTTGTAGATCTGCACTGGAAGTTGGAGTCCATGTTAGTGAGTATGTGAACTGTGAACAGAATGAGGTTCATGTGAAACGTTATACAGACACCAGGTTCCTAAACGGCTCTTCTAAAGACCTAAATAACTTTATTGTGTGGGCACTGAGTTTGTGTTCTGTCTGGACCAAAGAGTGTGTGGTGGTGGTGGTGTGAGTAAATCAGACACAGCAGTGCTGTTGGACACCTCAGTGTCACTGCTGGACTGAGAACTGTCCACCAACTAAAACTATCCAGCACAACAGCGCCCTGGGGCCAATGTCCTGTGGGCAGCGTCCTGTGGGCAGCATCCTGTGATCATTGATGAAGGACTAGAGGATGACCAGCACTGCACTGTGCAGCAGCAGATGAGCTATCATCTCTGACTGTCCATCTACAAGGTGGACCAGCAAGGTAGGAGTGTCTAATAGAGTGGACAGTGAGTGGACACAGTGTCTAAACACTCCAGCAGCACTGCTGTGTCTGATCCACTCACACCAGCACCACACACACTAACACCACCACCACCACGTCAGTGTCACTGCAGTGCTGAGAATGATCCACTACCCACATACTACCTGCTCTGTGGTGGTCCTGTGGGGGTCCTGACCATTGAAGAACAGGGTAATACAGTACACAGAGAAACAGGTGGACTACAGTCTGGACCGGTACACCTACAGTGTCCCCTCTATGGTAACCTGACCTGATTAAACAGACGGTGTACTTGTACTGTGATGTACTGTGAGTTTCTCTCCATGATTAAATCTAGCGTGATAAAATTGTTTGGCTATAACTTCATCTACAGTACAGAACCTTCAGAAATAAAGGTTCTTAAGAGAACTAGTACCTCTGTGGTACTACATAAGTATGTTATAGGCTATATGCATATGTTCCCTGGACTGCCTTAAAGTCATCTTTCCTCAGTGTACTGAACTTTGGTAAGAACCGAGTCAGTGCAGTGAGATTTATTGATATGGAGCTGAATGACTCATTAGAAAGAGGTAAATTAGGTGTACTGAGTTTCAGTGTACTTCTCTGTCATCCAGTGGTCATGGGGTCCCCCTTCTCTGCACATTGAAGTATACACTATGTTGCAAAAAGTACTCACTCCCCCATTCAAATCATTTAATTCTGGTGTTTCTATCACTTCCATCTCCACAGGTATATAAAACCAAGTCCCTCGTCATGCAGACTGCTCCTACAGACATTAGTGAGAGAATGGGTCACTCTCAGGAGCTCAGTGAATTCCAGTAGTAGTCTTGTTTGAAGTCCTCTACAACTACATGCTGAGACGTCTGGCATGTTTGGTTAGCGCCATACTGAGAGACAGACTTCTGTATGTGTAGCTCAATAAAAATTGATCATATCAGTCCAAATGTATCATCAGTTATTGATCCTGGTTAACTTTATCTTCCTTCCCAACACCACCGCACTCCCACACCTCCTTCTGGGCGCAGCTGTTCTTTTACGGCTAAAACAGCAATATTTCAGAATCCATGAGAGTTCCTAAACATAAAGCACTTTGGCTGATATTTAAGTGTTGGTGTTCTTACTCATAGTACACAAGATGGGTAAAGTGCTCCACTGGTGTATGAAGTTTAAACAATCAGAAATTATAAAATAACAGGTGTATTTGTGTAAACATTGTATTAATAAACACTGAAATCTTTTAGTTACCGAGAAATAAACCACAAGCTTGGGCTGGTGTTCCAGATGAGCTAACTGACCAACCCAAACCTTAGTACACGCTGGTGTACTGTAGTGTTCCAAACAGATGGTACATTTAATTAAACACAGATTTTTTATTCTCTGTGTTTTTGGTAACCACCTTCTGCTTCGGTACACAAACACCATTCATCCTGTTGATCTTCTATTGTTTAAGAAACAGCCCAGCAGTTCAGTTTCAGTTTGACCTGAAACGTAATGTAGCATGTCCCTGTGAATAATCGACATTAGGATCAGTAATGTTCAAGCGCTACATCATCCACACATCTTAATATACGTTTATCTTGGAGGGTAAACAGGATGCGACACCTACAGCATTAATGAGCAACATCTTCATTTCTGAACCTCATACATAAATATTCTCAGGCAGCTTTTCTTCTCTCACAGCCGCCATATAGAAACACTCTTCAGACTCGTATTGGTTTAGCAGGGCATGCTGTGTTTGTGCAGTAGTTACAGTAATACAGTTATTAACATGGTGGCATTGTTTACATTATTAATTCCTTGCAAATTATTCTTAATTCCACAAGTCACTTTATTTCCCATCGATGTATCAGGTACTATTCCCACATGCGCTCTCCTGATAACTTCCTGGAAATTGTAGTAGGTCTTGTGCTGGTGAATATGTGCTGTGGGAATCCGATCCCTTCTTATTTATCTACCCTTAAATTCCCAGTTAGGAATGCCTGGTCTAAAAAATCTTCACTGAAATTAATGGACCAGAACCACCAGACATAGTGACAGATTCGCCAAATAAATAATAATAATTATGAAACCAATAATAGTTATAATAATAGTAGTAATAATAGTAATAGCAATGAAAACAGTAGTAATCATGAAATTAATAATTGTAGTAATAATAATAATAATCATAGTAGTAATAAAGTAGTAATACTACTAATAATAATAGTGATCGTCGTAGTAGTAGTAGTAGTAGTAATAATAATTATAGTGATCATAGTAATAATAATAATCATAATAGTGGAAGTTCAGAACTGCCTTTGCAAAGTGGTCATTTAGACTGCATGAGAAAGGCATGACTATTTTTACCAAACATGATAAAGGAAAGCGTAAACACAAAATAGCACATATGTCATAATAGAGCTACACAGGCTAGCATGAATCAGGTTCAGAAGGTCTAATGCACTGGACAGGGGGAAATGAAAGAAAGGCAGATGGAAAATTAAAAAGTTTATCAGAAGGCCGTCGTTTGTATGTCATAACCAAACAAACTGGTGAAAATGTACCTGTGGTCTGGACTCCTGGAAAAGTTGCCAGGTGGTAGACAGGATCCTTCATCCTTTTCTGGTTACTCGCTAAAAGAGGAAGACAGCACTATGGACTGAACTACTGGCTCAACATAAAGTTAGGTCACATGACGTATTTCAGATATTAGGGTGAAAATGTTTTATGCTAATTTACGTATGTTTAGATGAATCTTTTATTCAATATGCTATCCATATGCGTTTATAGGGTGTTATAAAGCATACATAACACCTTATAAGACTAGGCATCAACTTGTATTATTACTTATATGTATTTATAATTACATAAACACTTAATAAAACAAGAGTGTGCAGCTTTCCTATCCGCATCACATGGAGGCTCCACTGAAGAATCCAAACAACTTATGTAATTGAGTTTGGATACGGTGGTTCTCACACTGATCAATACCATCAACACAAATACAGTCTCACGCTCTGGTATAGCCTTTATAACATTGTAGTAGGGTTTGAGTACCATCAGTTCTGACCGAACGAAAGGCCTACTTCCCTAGCCTAACCAAAATTAGCTTCACTTTTCCTTTATCCGTACTATACGCCCTAAAGTAACTACAGACAAGCATTTAAAAACAATAGGTAGATATTAAACTCACCAGGTTGAGTGGATGGCGTGGTGCACTCAATAGTTCCATAGACATGGTCCTGATTCCAACTGCCAGCATGCGCTGCTGAAACACAGGAGAAACTACACTGTAGATTTCACTGTTGGGAAGCAAGGTTTTGTTCCGACAGCAGCGATATGCAAAAAAAAAAAAAAAAACCCTGTTCAAATACGACAATATTTCATAATATACAGCCGAAACAATAAACCATCATTACCATTGTTTTGGTATAAACATCTCCATAAGATCAGAAGCAGCACCAAAGTTGCCAGGCAGCTAACCGCGGTGGAGATCAGGAATAGAACTGAAACCAAAAGGACAAAGTCACCTGAGAGGATCCTTTCACGTCTTCATACTAAATAAAAAAATAACATTTAATTATACAAGACACATTAGATTAACTTTACATCTGTGAGTCACACATATACAGTTATGTGCCTTGTGGTTCTCTTTCTATGAGTCCTGTATTCATAATGCCTTCCAAATGCACTTATAAGGTGTTATAATGCATACATAATACATTTTAATAAAAGGCATAAGCTTCTATTATGTCTGACTTTACTTACTTATAAAACGAGACCATACATAAATATACACGCCGCGTCCCGTACTGAAGGTATGGTCACCATGTCTAGTGTTAGATCATCTGGTAGCACTATACATGTAGCTCATAGTCAAACCTTGTGAGTCTTCAGGTGAAGATATGGTTGTAGTGGTTCGTGCTTCAGGTGCAGTTGTTGACAAGGTTGTAGTTGTTGCAGTTCTGGATGAGGTTGTAGTTGTTGCAGCTGCTGTTGCAGTTCTGAATGATGGTGTAGTTGTTGCAGCCACTGTTGCAGTTGTGGATGAGGTTGTAGTTTTTGTAGCTGCAGTTGCAGTTGTGGTTCTGCTGTTTAGTCCTAGAACATAGGGAGCAACTTTTTTTTGTCATTGATCGTTTGGTTCAGTCTGTTTCACAGGCATTCTGTTTTTTATAAAGCGTGACTAATTCAGGAACCCTTAACATTTCAGATATTTACACTTTGCAATAAAATTTGTTTGTGTCAATCCATGTGCCATTCCATTCTACAATTTCCTTCGGGATCAGTACAGTGTAGTCACACTGAAGTCAAATACATGGGACAAGTACAGGCGTCATATATAAGCTGGGGACTAGCTTGTTAGCATTAAGCTAGTGTATTAGCTTAGGGTTAGTACATTCATTCTGTTCTGAGATGCTTTGAGATAAATATGTTGTTAATGTAACGTAAATGCCCATAATTTTATTAGCACATCAATATTCCCAATCTGTGGGCAGAGTATAAATATACGTGTGTTCACACGCAAACACGCGCGCACACACACACACTCACACACACTCACACACACACACATACATACACACATACACACACTCTCACACACACACATACATACACACATACACATACACACACTCTCACACACACACAATAACGCACACACACATACACACGCGTACACACTCACACGTACGCTGTACACTCCCACCCCCACTGTATACACACCCACACTGTAGACCTCTCCCTCCACTGTTCATACCTCCCTCACTGTACACACACCCACTGTACACCTCTCCGTCCACTGTTCATACCTCCCTCACTGTACACACCAGGCCCACTGTACACACCTCCCCATCACTGTGCTCACCTCCCTCTCTGTACACACCGCCCTCCACTATGCACTTCTCCCACACTGTACACACAATTCCACTGTACACACCTTTCCCCACTGTACACACCTTCCACCCACTACGCACTCGTCCCGCACTGTACACACCTCTCCCCACAGTACACACCACGTCCCACTGTTGAGTCATTCTCAGTGAGATTTGTGGAAGTCTCTGTAGAGTCTAGAGATTCACACTTACTGTCAGTAACAGTGAGCTCCACTGTAGCTCCACCGCAGTAGTATCTACCAGCGTCTGACTGAGAGACTCTTCGTATATACAGCACTAGATTTGCTCCTGTGCTGTAGCGTCTGTCTGGATCAGAGATGTGTTTGGTCGTCTTTCCATTAGTAGTGGTCAGAATGTCCTCTCTCTGTCCGTTGGTGTCTCTGCTCCAGGTCACTGAGCCTGTAGTTTTTCCTCCACAGGGAAGTCTGGCCATCTTTCCCTCTGTCTGACTCACACGTAGAGTCTCTGTTAGGATGAACACAGTGGAGCAGATAGTGTTAAGTTTATTACACCTTCATTCATCTTTTCATCATCGTATGTCTTCTCTCCCTGTACCAGCCTCTTTCTTCTCCTCTCATCCTTCCTATCTCTGTTATCGAATAACACTTCCCATCACTGCACACTCCTCCCCCACCACTGTACACAACTTCCCCCGAACACACCTCTACCCACTGTACACACCTCTCCCTACAATATACACTTTCACCCACAGTGCACACTTCCCCCGCTGTATATTCTTTCACGCACTGTACATACCTCATCCCACTGTACACACCTCATCCAACTTTACAAATCTCCCTCCACTGTACACACCTCTCCTGCCTGTAAACACACTTCCCCCACTGTACACCCCCAACTGTACATGCCTCTCCAGACTGTACACACCTCCCTTCACTTTACCTACCGCCACCCAATGTGCACAGTTCCCTCCACTGTACACATCCCCTACACTGAAAACACCTCCACTTCACTGTCCACACCCTCTATACACACCTTCCTCATTGTACACACCTCCCTCCAATGTACAAATGCCCTACACATCTCCCTCCACTATATACCGCCCATAGACACCTCCCTCCACTATACGCCTCCACCCACTGTACACACCTCCCTTCACTGTACACCTCCCCCACATAAGAATCACATACTGATAAGACGGATAAGTACTTGAATATTCAGTTCCGCTGTATTAGGGACAGTGATATTTGTGGAGGTCTCTGTAGAGTGTAGAGAGACACTTACTGTCAGTCACAGTGAGCTCCACTGTAGCTCCACCGCAGTAGTATCTACCAGCGTCTGACTGAGAGACTCTGCGTATAGTCAGTGTTAGATCTGATTGTGTGTTGTAATGTCTGTCTGGATCAGAGACGTGTTTAGTCGTCTCTCCATTAGTAGTGGTCAGAATTTCCTCTCTCTGTCCGTTGGTGTCTCTGCTCCAGGTCACTGAGCCTGTAGTTTTTCCTCCACAGGGAAGTCTGGCGACCTTTCCCTCTGTCTGACTCACACGTAGAGTCTCTGTTAGGATGAACACAGTGGAGCAGATACAGTGTTAAGTGTCCACTGCTGTAATTAGTTTATTACACCTTTATTACACCTTCATTCATCATTTCATCATTGTATGTCTTCTCTCCCTGCACCATCCTCTGTCTTCTCCTCTCATCCCTCCATACCTTCCTGTATCTGTTACTGAATAACATCTCCCTCTACAATATACACCTCCCCCACTGCATACTCCCCCGACTGTACACACTTCCCCGCTAACACAACTTCACCCCCTGTTCACAATCCCCCTCCACTCTATAGTCCTCCACCCTCTGTACACACCTCTCCTCACTGTACATCTCCCTCATTATACATATCGCCTCACTGTACACACCTCTCCACATTGTACACCTCCCTCCACTGTACACAGCCCCATACACACCTACCTCCTAGTACACACCACCCTCCACTGGACACACCTCCCCTCACTACAAACACTGCCCGCACTGTACACAGCTAAATCCACTGTACAAACCTTGTTCCACTGTACACCACTCCTCCACTCTGCACACCTTCCTCCACTATACACGCCTTCTCCTACTGTATACACCCCATTGTATGCCCCCCCGACTGTACACACCTCTCCACACTGTACACCTCCTTTGTCTGTACATCTCCCTCCACTGTACACCTCCCCCACTGTACACACCTTGTTCCACTGTACACCGTCACCCATACACTCCTTTCCTCCCACTCATACACACCTCCCTACTGTAGCTACCCCCGCCGCCTGTATGCACCTCCCGACTGACCAGAGATAGGAGTGTCTAATAGACTGTAGAGTTGTTAAACACAGTGGGAAGCACGTCATCACTCTGTTCCACCCCTAACCCACTCTTGTCTCTGTTCCCATTGTTCACTCTGTTACACCACACCCCACTCAGTCTCACTCTGTTTCACACCAAACTGTACTCTCAATCACTCTGTTCCCCCCAAACCCACTCTGTCACTCTGTTCACACCAAACCCACTCTCAGTCACTCTGTTCACACCACACCCACTCTCAATCACTCTGTTCACACCACACCCACTCTCAATCACTCTGTTCACACCAAACCCACTCTCAGTCACTCTGTTCACACCACACCCACTCTCAATCACTCTGTTCACACCACACCCACTCTGTCACTCTGTTCACACCAAACCCACTCTCCATCACTCTGTTCACACCAAACCCACTCTGTCACTCTGTTGACACCACACCCACTCTCAATCACTCTGTTCACACCACACCCACTCTGTCACTCTGTTCACACCAAACCCACTCTCTGTCACTCTGTTCACACCAAACCCACTCTCAGTCACTCTGTTCACACCAAACCCACTCTCCATCACTCTGTTCACACCAAACCCACTCTCAATCACTCTGTTCACACCAAACCCACTCTCCATCACTCTGTTCACACCAAACCCACTCTCAATCACTCTGTTCACACCAAACCCACTCTCCATCACTCTGTTCACACCAAACCCACTCTCCATCACTCTGTTCACACCAAACCCACTCTCAATCACTCTGTTCACACCAAACCCCCTCTCCATCACTCTGTTCACACCAAACCCACTCTCAATCACTCTCCTCACACCAAACCCACTCTCAATCACTCTCCTCACACCAAACCCACTCTCAATCACTCTGTTCACACCAAACCCACTCTCAATCACTCTGTTCACACCAAACCCACTCTCAATCACTCTGTTCACACCAAACCCACTCTCAATCACTCTGTTCACACCAAACCCACTCTCATTCACTCTGTTCACACCAAACCCACTCTCAATCACTCTGTTCACACCAAACTCACTCTCAATCACTCTGTTCACACCACAACCACTCTCTGTCACTCTGTTCACACCAAACCCACTCTCAATCACTCTGTTCACACCAAACCCACTCTCAATCACTCTGTTCACACCAAACCCACTCTCAATCACTCTGTTCACACCAAACCCACTCTCCATCACTCTGTTCACACCAAACCCACTCTCAATCACTCTGTTCACACCAAACCCACTCTCAATCACTCTGTTCACACCAAACCCGCTCTCAGTCACTCTGTTCACACCAAACCCACTCTCCATCACTCTGTTCACACCAAACCCACTCTCCATCACTCTGTTCACACCAAACCCACTCTCAATCACTCTGTTCACACCAAACCCACTCTCAGTCACTCTGTTCACACCAAACCCACTCTCAATCACTCTGTTCACACCAAACCCACTCTGTCACTCTGTTCACACCAAACCAACCACAACTCTCAATCACTCTGTTCACACCAAACCCACTCTCAATCACTCTTTTCCCCCCAAACCCACTCTCCATCACTCTGTTCACACCAAACCCACTCTTCATCACTATGTTCACACCAAACCCACTCTCAGTCACTCTGTTCACACCGAACCCACTCTCAATCACTTTGTTCACACCAAACCCACTCTCAGTCACTCTGTTCACACCAAACCCACTCTCAATCACTCTTTCCCCCCAAACCCACTCTCAATCACTCTGTTCACACCAAACCCACTCTCAATCACTCTGTTCACACCAAACCCACTCTCAGTCACTCTGTTCACACCAAACCCACTCTCCATCACTCTGTTCACACCAAACCCACTCTCAATCACTCTGTTCACACCAAACCCACTCTCAGTCACTCTGTTCACACCAAACCCACTCTCCATCACTATGTTCACACCAAACCCACTCTCAGTCACTCTGTTCACACCGAACCCACTCTCAGTCACTCTGTTCACACCAAACCCACTCTCAATCACTCTGTTCACACCAAACCCACTCTGTCACTCTGTGCACACCAAACCCACTCTCATTCACTCTGTTTACACCAAATCCACTCTGTCACTCTGTTCACACCAAACCCACTCTCAATCACTCTGTTCACACCAAACCCGCTCTCAGTCACTCTGTTCACACCAAGCCCCCTCTCAGACACTCTGTTCACACCAAACCCACTCTCATTCACTCTATTCACACCAAACCCCCTCTGTCACTCTGTTCACACCACACCCACTCTCAATCACTCTGTTCACACCAAACCCACTCTCCATCACTCTGTTCACACCAAACCCACTCTCAATCACTCTGTTCACACCACACCCACTCTTAATCACTCTGTTCACACCACACCCACTCTCAATCACTCTGCTCACACCAAACCCCTCTGTCACTCTGTTCACACCACACCCACTCTGTTCACACCAAACCCACTCAGTCACTCTGTTCACACCAAACCCCCTCTCTGTCACTCTGTTCACACCAAATCCCCTCTCTGTCACTCTGTTCACACCAAACCCACTCTCAGTCACTCTGTTTACACCAAACCCACTCTCCATCACTCTGTTCACACCAAACCCACTCTGTCACTCTGTTTACACCAAACCCACTCTCCATCACTCTGTTGACACCAAACCCACTCTCAATCACTCTGTTCACACCACACCCACTCTCAATCACTCTGTTCACACCACACCCACTCTCCATCACTCTGTTCACACCAAACCCCCTCTCTGTCACTCTGTTTACACCAAACCCACTCTCCATTACTCTGTTCACACCAAACCCACTCTCAATCACTCTGTTCACACCAAACCCACTCTCCATCACTCTGTTCACACCAAACCCACTCTCAGTCACTCTGTTCACACCAAACCCACTCTCAATCACTCTGTTCACACCAAACCCCCTCTCTGTCACTCTGTTCACACCAAACCCACTCTCAGTCACTCTGTTTACACCAAACCCACTCTCAGTCACTCTGTTTACACCAAACCCACTCTCCATCACTCTGTTCACACCAAACCCACTCTCAATCACTCTGTTCACACCACACCCACTCTCAGTCACTCTGTTCACACCACACCCACTCTTCATCACTCTGTTCACACCAAACCCACTCTCCATCACTCTGTTCAAACCACACCCACTGTTCACACCAAACCCACTCTCTGTCACTCCGTCCACACCAAACCCACGCTCAATCACTCTGTTCACCCCAAACCCACTCTCCATCACTCTGTTCACACCAAACCCACTCTCCATCACTCTGTTCACACCAAACCCCCTCTCTGTCACTCTGTTCACACCAAACCCACTCTCAGTCACTCTGCTCACACCAAACCCACTCTCAATCACTCTGTTCACACCAAACCCACTCTTAGTCACTCTGTTCACACCAAACCCACTCTCAATCACTCTGTTCACACCAAACCCACTCTCGATTACTCTGTTCACATCAAACCCACTCAACATTTATGGTCCAACATAAGGCAGACGATAGTGGGCAGGATGCCATTTGAGGTCAGGCTGGTAGTTAGAGCAAAAACTGCTTATAATGCCAAGGTTGTCATATTCAACTGTGCTGTGTTATGATATGTTCATTAATATGTTGCAGTAAGTTAAAAAGTTGAAAATGAAATACTTGCACTATACAAAAATGGTGGATGACAACAGTACATACTCTAACAGAACTTAATTTCATTTCCCTTAATATTAGTAATCTAAGTAAATTGTTTAGTTTGATTGTATTTTATGTTGTTCA
Source organism: Prochilodus magdalenae (assembly GCA_024036415.1). Lineage (NCBI taxonomy): Eukaryota > Metazoa > Chordata > Actinopteri > Characiformes > Prochilodontidae > Prochilodus > Prochilodus magdalenae. The sequence goes on from JAMWET010000217.1 coordinate 99,566, forward strand.
CAGTTTCATTAAGCGATAAGCCACTTGAGAGTGATTTATCCCAAACAGCACCAATTAAAATATCACTATCACTGCATGACATTGCGTGGCTTATAGCTGTATTAGAAGTGTGATGACTCGTCTTGGCGCATGATGTAGTTAAACTTCCAATACTGCCTTTCTGTTGTTGTTCAGCAAAATTCACAGAGAACATCCTGGTGAGTTGTTGATTGCATTCGGCCCAGTTGCATTAGAGATTATAGTTAATATACTGCACTATGCACATTGTCACCTTATATCACAGTGTGTTGGTACATTAACACCACCCCCCCCACATTAAGTGTGTTTTCTACCCAACTTGTTGTACTTACCACTGCTGATCATGTGTAAGCATCCACACAGCAGGAGACAGAGAAGCCCAACATGCTCCATCATGCTCAGACAGCGAGTGATAGAGACTAGATAAGGATCGTTTTAAAAGAAATAGAAGGCTAAGACTGAAATAGCCCCCACTGAAAAAAACAGTTCCTGCTGTTCACTCACAGCTATCATTGGTTCTTGTGGTCTGAGAATGTGTGACAAAATGATTGTGTGGTCATCAGAGATGGGAACTCTGAGAGATAGTGGCTCGAAGTTGAGACAATCTTGTAAATTTTAGCCAGAGAAAAAAACACAAAACTGATTAACTTGGAGCCCTAATGCTGTAAATCCAGAAAACCTTTTTGGTCCCAGGATTACCTTTCCTGTTGAGTTGTTAAGATGCACAGTCAGTACTGACCTTTATCTTCCTTACCAAAAGCACGGCAAACGCACAGCATTACATCCTCTCCTTTTAATACGTTTATTGTTATTCAGTATGCAACTGCGGACTCTCTTATAGTGAGAAAACCTTTAGGGTGCTGCAAAATGGATGTGTGGCACAGCAACGCATACCGTCAGGTGGAGTAGTGCTATAAAACTATACTATAGGAGGGCAAGCCAAAGAGTACTATAGTTGGAAGAACTGAAAAACACCAGGTCCAAGTTTGGTTGTATGCTCTGCTCATTTGAATTGATTGGAATAAAGCATTCGGCAAACCATTAGCATTTGTTTACATAACAGACTTGGTGTTTTTCTTTGTGTGAAATTCATTACATGTGACCTATGGTGTCTTTCTGTGTCTCAGTATGGATTTAATTCACTGTAGTGATGGTGAAATCCAACGTGGGAATTCAATTCAATTCAATTCAACTTTATTGTCATTATACCAATACAGGGTTGTACAGTATAACGAAACACGGTCAGGCTCCTTCTCCAGTGCAGTGAATAATGTGTATATATATATATATAAATAGTGTAGTGCAAAGACAATAGACAAAACAATGTGTGCATACAGACAATAGACAAAACAAAACAAAACAATGTGTGCAAACAGTACAGTATGTGTACAGTATGTGTACTGTGCAAAGGACATGTGCAAAGAGTAGCGAATTAAGTAGATGTGCAAAAAAGTAGAGAATTGAGCTGTGCTCAGACCTGCTAATCCTTTAGGCACTGAGTTGGCACTAGTGCGTGGGCCTTCCAGCAGTTGTAAATAGTAGTAGGCAGAATGTTATTCAGGACCAAACGACAAATGTCGTGGCTGAATGACGGCATTAGATACAAGTAGTATATCTTGGAAACAAGATATTTTCAAAGGGAGGCTCATGCAGTGTGGTTTCATGATATGAGGTCATCTTAGTGGTTGGGGGGAGAAGAATGAGATCACTTGTGATTTAGAAGGTGGACGTCTGTGTTTGTTTGCGGCTGATTTCACACCTTCCTGTGACTGTGGGTGAGGGAGATGCATTGAACATGTCAGTACATAATTCTATAAACAATCTATGGCAGTAAAAACACTGCATGAAATCCTCATGATGGTTACAGAGTCTGAGGGTCCAGTTCTTTTTAAACGAAGGCATTATAAAGTTTACACAGGCCTATACTGCTCCTAGTTTATGCTCTTGGATTATGGATGTGAACTCACTCTTTTGGGTCCCCTACATATGAATAAAAAGGAATAAAACTTGGTGGGTAGGTTTGTCATTGTGAGACATGCTATGGACACTTAGCATGTCTCACAATGACATGTCATAATAGAGACACTTATGTTCGAATGCTGTTCATAGACTTCAGTTCAGCATTCAACACCATCATTCCTCAGCACCTGATCGGAAAGCTGAACCTACTGGGCCTGAACACTTCTCTCTCTAACTGGATCCTGGACTTCCTGACTGGGAGACCTCAGTCTGTCCGGATCGGACGTAACACCTCCAGCACCACCACGCTGAGCACCGGGGCCCCCCAGGGCTGTGTGCTCAGCCCTCTGTTGTTCACCTTGCTGACTCACGACTGTGCAGCAATGCACAGCTCGAACCACATCATCAAGTTTGCGGATGATACGACTGTGGTGGGTCTCATCAGCAAGAACGACGAGTCAGCATACAGAGAGGAAGTGCAACGGTTAACGGACTGGTGTAGAACCAACAACCTGTCTCTGAACGTAGACAAGACCAAAGAGATGGTTGTTGACTTCAGAAGGACAAGGCGTGACCACTCTCCACTACACATCGACGGCTCCACTGTGGAGATCGTCAAGAGCACCAAGTTCCTTGGAGTTCACCTGGCAGAGGATCTCACCTGGTCCCTCAACACCAGCACCATAACCAAGAAAGCCCAGCAGCGTCTCTACTTCCTGCGAAGGCTGAGGAAGGCACATCTCCCACCTCCCATCCTCACCACCTTCTACAGAGGAACCATCGAGAGCATCCTGAGCAGCTGCATCACTGCCTGGTTTGGGAACTGCACCGTATCGGATCGCAAGTCCCTGCAGCGGGTAGTGAGGACAGCTGAGAAGATCATCGGTGTCTCTCTTCCCACCATCACGGACATTTACACCACACGCTGCATCCGCAAAGCAAACAGCATCGTGGATGACCACACACACCCCTCACACACACTCTTCACCCTCCTACCATCTGGAAAAAGGTACCGAAGCATCCGGGCCCTCACATCAAGACTGTGCAACAGCTTCTTTCCCCAAGCCATCAGACTCCTTAACACCCAGAGTCTGGTCTGAACAAACAACACATTAGTGACTGAACTGAAATCACACACTCTCTCTCTCTCTCACACACACACACACACCACCTTTTTCCCTTTTCATTAAAAAAAAAAAAAAAACTGCACTAACTGGATAACTTTAGTACTGCTGCTAAATTCAAATACAGTGTTTACAATGTCTAATGTTTACTTCTACACCAAATGCACCTTACTGCTCCCACTACTAAGGGGCCGACTGCACTGTTTCCCCTCCCCTGTATTTATTGTTTGTCTTGTAAATGGTTGTGTGTATTTATAGTATATTGTCTTGCGCACTTGCGCACGTGCACTTTATGTTGTATTGTTTTGTGTAATCTATTGTTAGATGTAGCACCTTGGTCCTGGAGGAACGTTATTTCGTTTCACTGTGTACTGTACACCACTGTATATAGTTGAAATGACAAATAAAACCACTTGAACCACTTGACTGAAGTTTCACTTGGCCATGCATGTGGTGTAAGCAAGGAGGGGCCTTATGTCTGTACCTGGCTGACCTAACAGCCCCGATTCCAAAGACTGCAGTGGTGTTGTACCAGACTGTCATGGAGTGACCCAGATATATACAAAGTCTGCGGTAAAAGACCACATGTAGTGTTAAGTTTGTAGTTCTTGCAGACCTAAGAATCTTGAGTTCACAGTGTGATCTCATAAGTCCAGCAAAGAAGACTCCTGAATCCTGGAAGAAGTTGTCTAGTTTCAGAACTAAAGTAGGTGTTGAGTATGTTGAGGAAGTCAGTGCTGTCATTGCTAGGTGGTGGGCATGGCCTATAATCTGTGATCGACTGGATACCCTGCCACAAGAGCCTGGAGTCTTTGGAGTCAGTGAAGTGACTTTGAATTTTCTGTCCATAAGCACGCTTTGCTGCTCTTTCACTCCGGTTCAAGTCAGCTCTAGCAGATCTAAGAGCATCCTTGTCACCAGACTTGAAAGCAGCATTACGTGCTCTCAGAAGAGCGTGCCCCTCTCTAGTGAGCCAGGGTTTGGACATATATCCTGTCACATACTCCTCCAAGCTGATGTGATGACTGACAGTAGCAGCCTCTCTGAACATATTCCAGTCTGTGCATTCAAAACAGTCCTGAAGTGCTGAAACTGCTCCCTCTGGCCAGGTTCTTCCAACTGCTTCACAGCCGCCTTGCTTCTGGTCAACAGTCGCCTGTATGCTGGAATCAGCATAACAGAGAGATGGTCTGAGTTTCCAAGGTAGGGGTGGGGGATGTTTGTGTACCCAGTCTAGTGTGTTTTCTCCTCTGGTTCACATGTTGGTGGTAATGTGGTAGTACATTCCTCAGGTTGGCCTGGTTCAAGTCTCCTGCTGTAATGTAAACACAGTCCGGTTTGGCATTCTGCATTGTGCTGACAGACTGGTATAGATACTGGTACAGCTCCAGTCTGCACGGAATGTTATTAGCCCCTCCATGCTAATAGCATTATCTGCAACAGTGGAGTTTAGCCACGTCTCGGTGAAGAATGAAGATACGGGCCCAGCAGTATCTCATCGTACATTGCATGGTTACATCCGGCCTCAGATAGTCCATTTTGTTTTCCAGTGAGCGGACGTTGGCCAGCAGGATGGATGGATGCGCCGGTCTGTGAAGGCTAGCCTTTAGCCTTGCGCTAACATCCGTCCGTGAGTCACGTTTCTGTGGTCGCTCGCACTGCTTGCGTTGCTTCCTGCAGTCTTTGGTGTTTGCAGGCGAGGCCACTGCCATTAGGTCTCTGGGTCTTGCTGCCGTAGAATCCCCAGTTCACAGAGTGTTTTGTTTTCTAAAGTCCTTAAACCATTTGTCAAGTTGCTGGATGAAACAGAGTTAGAATATGGTCAGAGTCCATCTCTACAGACCTTTGAACTTCATGTGGCCTTCAGATCAGCTCAAGAACAGTGTGTAGCTTCATGGAATGGGTTTCCATGGCCAAGCAGCTGCATCCAAGCCTACATCACCAAGACCAATGCAAAGTTTGGAATGCAGTGGTGTAAAGCTCCGCCACTGGACTGTAGAGCAGTGGAGACGTGTTCTCTGGAGTGACCAATCATGCTTCTCCATCTGGTAATCCAATGGACGAGTCTGGGTTTGGTGGTTCCCAGGAGAACGGTACTTGTCTGACTGCACTGTGCTGAGTGTAAAGTTTGGTGGAGGGGGGATTATGGTGTGGGGGTGTTGTTCAGGAATTAGGCTCCAGCCCTTAGTTCCAGTGAAAGGAACACCTAATGCTTCAGCAGACCAAGAGACTCTGTACCATCTCATGCTCCCAATGCCGGCCATCCCCAAACTGTTCTCACAAAGTTGTTATAGCTGCAAAGGGTGGGCCGACATCATATTAAACCTTATGGATTAAAAATTGGATGTCACTCAAGTTCCTATGCTTGTGAAGGCAGACGAGCGAATACTTTTGGTAATATAGTGTATAATGTCAGATATGACTCTTTAAAGCAGCCTGGTCTTCATACACAAACTACCACAACAGTGTCAATACAGGAGAACAGCTGCTGTGGATTCAGGATCCATCCTAATACACCGAGGTGATACGCCTTCACGTTCGGAGGTACACGGGCTAATGAGGGACTGTAAGTGTACTGAATATGGTGCCTACTGAGGTTCCCTTTCAACAGGAGAGGAACCTTTTGAAGGTCCTGACTATTTGAGCAGCTGCCTCCAGGATACAACCCACTGACAGTGTGGTTTTACCAGGTAAGGCCATCTGAGTGGACTGAAGAAGTGGGTGGGGGTATTAGTTCACTTGTGGGAGGTATTTATTTATATAAACATGTTTGTTTGAGGGTATTATTACACCCTCCTGTGTCTGTGGGCGAGAGAGGACCGTTTTAGTGACATCTAGTGGTAAGGTCACAAACTGCAGCCAACTGAATAACCCTCCATCAGTTCATACTTTCCAAGTATGTACAGTGGGGCAAAAAGTATTTAGTCAGCCACTGATTGTGCAAGTTCTCATACTAGATGAGAGAGGTCTGTAATTTTCATCATAGGTACACTTCTCATCAAAATGAGACCAAAAATACAGGAAATTACATTGTAGGATGTTTAAAGAATGTATTTGTAAATTTTGGTGGAAAATAAGTCTTGCAAGAACATTACAATAACAACTTTTTAAGTAAAAAATAAACAGTAATAATTCATAGATTAAAGATTTACACAAGCAGTACTGTACCGAGATTCTATACATTTGTTATGACTCACTTTACTATTTAGTACAACTCATAGTTAGACTAGAGATGGTCTGAATGTTTACAGATGTAGCAGGAAACTCTGAACTTGGCATACTGACACAGAAGTAGAAGTAGAAGAGAACTCTGAGAATGTACACTATATCGCCAAAAATATTCACTCCCCCATGCCTTCAGATCAGCTCTAGAAGAAAGCCTTCTCAGAAGAGCTGAAGCTGTTATAGCTGTAAAGGGTGGGCCGACATCATATTAAACCCTATGGATTAAGAATGGGGTGTGACTCAAGTTCATAAGTGTGTGAAGAAAGACGAGCGTTTACTTTTGCCAGTGTAGTCTACGAGTCCATTTACAGTGTGATAGTAACTTGTAGCTCTGCACTGGAAGTTGGAGTCCATGTTAGTGAGTATGTGAGCTCCTTGTTAGACCTGTGAACAGAATGAGGTTCATGTTAAACGTTATACAGACACCAGGTTCCTAAACGGCCCTTCTAAAGAATCCCCCTGATTAACTGTGCTGTGTGGACACTGGGTCCAAACGATGTACAAAATGAAACCATGTACAGTAGTCACCAGATTTAGATTCTCTGTGCTGTGAGGATCTACATCCACTCACCTGCTTGTTCTTTAGTAACGGTGACATATTCAATGTAGGTGTAGACATCGTCATACAGCATCTCACAGTCCCCTGTTAAAACATGCATTAGGAAACTGAGTTTGGGTTATCTCTGGACCAGATCAAGCTGATTAGTGTGGTGCTGGTGTGAGTGGACTAGACACACCTCAGTGTCACTGCAGTGCTGACAATGATCCACCACCCACATACTACCCACTCTGTGGTGGTCCTGTGGGGATCCTGACCATTGAAGAACAAGGTAATACAGTACACAGAGAAACAGATAGACTACAGTCTGGAACTGTACACTGAAACTGAAATATCTTCTTATATGGAATGTGCACGCATACTTGGTGCAGCCTGTGGAGCTCACATGTTATTTTAAATTCGTCTACTACATTCTTTACTGATCTTCTCCTTAGTGTTCCAAACAGATGGTACATTTAATTAAACCCAGATTTTTTATTCTCTGTGTTTTTGGTATCCACCTTCTGCTTCGGTACACAAACACCATTCATCCTGTTGATCTTCTATTGTTTCAGAAACAGCCCAGCGGTTCAGTTTGATCTGAAACGTAATGTAGCATGTCCCTGTGAATAATCGTAAAAGTAATCAGTAACGTTCAAGCGCTACATCATCCACACATCTTAATATACGTTTTATCTTGGAGGGTAAACAGGATGCGACACCCACAGCATTAATGAGCAACATCTTCATTTCTGAACCTCATACGTAAATATACTCAGGCAGCTTTTCTTCTCTCACAGCCGCCATACAGAAACACTCTACAGACTCGTATTGGTTTAGCAGGGCATGCTGCGTTTGTGCAGTAGTTACACTAATACAGTTATTAACATGGTGGCATTGTTTACATTATTAATTCCTTGCAAATTATTATTAATTCCACAAGTCACTTTATTTCCCATCGATGTATCAGGTACTATTTACACATGAGCTCTCCTGATAACTCTCCTGCAAATGCTAAGAGCACGCTCTGTCGCATTCAAATCTGGCGACGAGACTGAGCTCAAAGTTGCGCAGTACAAACTAAAGAAGGCCATAAGATCAGCCAAGAGACAGCACAGAAAGAAGACAGAGAGACTGTACTCTACCGCTGACCCCAGGAGAATGTGGCAATGTCTGGACCAAATTACAGACTTCAGGTCCAGGCCCAGCATCATCATCAGCTCATCAGGCAGCCTTCCCGACGACCTCAATGCCTTCTACACGCGCTTTGAGACCCCAACCCCCACCACCCCCACAGATTATACACACACCTCAACCACTCGACCCCCTTCCCCCTCACCAGTCGTCTCATCAGCCCAGGTACACAAAGCCCTGAGGAGGATCAATCCTCGCAAAGCTACAGGACCTGACAACATTCCTGGACGGGCCCTCAGAGCATGTGCTAACGAGCTGGCTGATGTTTTCACCTCCATCTTCAATCTTTCCCTCAGACAATGCACCGTTCCCACCTGCTACAAGACCACCACTGTTGTCCCCCTCCCTAAGAAGAATCCCCCATCCTGCCTGAATGACTACAGACCAGTAGCACTCACTCCAATCATTATGAAGTGCTTCGAGAGAGTGGTGCTGTCTCACATTCAGAGCAGTATACTGAACACTACAGACCCTCTGCAATACGCATACAGGTCCAACAGGTCTACCTCAGACGCCATTGCCGCCGCCCTTCATGTTTCCCTATCCCACCTGGAAAATAAAGACTCCTATGTTAGGATACTCTTTATTGATTACAGCTCCGCCTTCAACACGGTCGTCCCTCACAGACTCACGTATAAACTCTCATCTCTCGGACTACATCCCACCCTCTGTGACTGGCTACTGAGCTTCCTGACTGGCAGGCCCCAGTCTGTCAGGATTGGAAACAGGACCTCAGCCATCATCACCATAGGGCTGTGTCCTTAGCCCTATCCTCTACACCCTGTTCACCCACGACTGTGTCGCCACCCATCCTGGCAACATCATTCTGAAGTTTGCTGACGACACCGCTGTGATAGGTCGTATCACTGGCGGAGACGAGGCAGCCTACAGGAAGGAGGTGGACAGTCTGGTGGCGTGGTGTACCAAAAACAACCTAACCCTCAACACGGACAAGACCAAGGAGATGATAGTGGACATGAGAAAGGAGAGGAGACCTCATCAGCCACTATTTATCCGGGACCTTGAGGTAGAGAGGGTTAGCAGCTTTAAGTACTTAGGGGTCCACATCAGTGATGACCTCACCTGGACACTGAACACCACATATGTGCTAAAGAGGGCTCAGCAGCGGCTGTACTTCCTAAGGAGGCTGAGGAAATTTGGCATGTCACACAGAATCCTCAGCAACTTCTACAGCTGCATCATTGAATCAATCCTGACCAGCTGCATCACTGTGTGGTATGGTAGCACTACTTTGAAGGACCGCAAACGCCTGCAGAGAGTGGTAAAGACTGCTACCAAAATCACCAAGATGGCACAACCCTCTCTGCATAGCATCTACAATCTCAGAGTCCACAGGAGAGCTGCCTCCATCATCAAAGATCCCACCCACCCCCAACATGGACTATTTACACTTCTACCTTCAGGTCGGAGGTACAGAAGCGTGAAATGCCGGACTACCAGATTAAAGAACTCTTTCTTTCCCACAGCCATCAGACTCTTAAACAGTTGAGCTGATGTCTCTCCTCATAGACATCACTGTATTTATAACAATTGCACTAACTCATATCATTTTGCACATGAATAGTTGCACTACTGTACTTGACTGTTTGTGTCTGCATACAGCTGCACACATCGTTTTGCACATGTAACTGTTCTTGTATGGTTATATTTCAGCTCATTTTGCACAAACACCACTTTACTACAGACTGTTACAATGTAACTAATGTAACACATACCTGCACAATGTATATAGTGTGTATAATTCTAAATTGTTTACATTTCATATTTTATATTTTATGTTATATATTCTCTGCATGCTTAATTTTTGATCCTTGTTATTTGTCTATTTATATTTATACTTTTTATTCTATGACATCCAATGTGGGCAGCAAAGTAAGAATTTCATTGTACAGGGAAACTAGTTTCCTTACTGTGCATATGACAATAAAGCTTTGAATCTTGAATCTAACTTCCTGGAAATTGTAGTAGATTTTGTGCTGGTGAATATGTGCTGTGGGAGTCCGATCCCTTCTCATTTAACTACCCTTAAATTCCCAGTTAGGAATTATTATTATTATTAATAATAATAATAATAATAGTGGATGCTCAGAACTACTTTTGCAAACTAGTCCTTTGGACTGCATGAGAAAAGCATGACTATTTTTACCGAACAAGATAAAGAAAAGTGTACAATAAACGCTGGGACAGGACGAGGAGGCAGGATGCAAGAGCATGTCAACAAAATAAAACAAAGACGATGTAACAAACGCTGGGTAAAATAAAAAAACAAAACACTACTGAGGGACAGGGAGACAGAAACAACTAACAGAAACTAAGTCAACGGACATGGAGACAAAACACCAAGCAAGAACAAAGGGCACACTCAGAGTATAAAACGACAAGGGCTAACGAGAAACACCTGGGAAGGGGCAGAGCTAGGAACAAGGGAACAGGTGAGGGGCCTGACAAGGAAGCGGACACAGGAGGAGCACAAAACCAAAACAAACAGAACACACATGGAACATGAACATCAGAAGACAGAAACAGAAAACAGAGGAAACTGAAAAAAACAGGGGCAAGACAAAACAGAATCTGACATCGTTACCATTGCTTTTGTAGAAACGTCTCCAAAAGGTCCAAAGCAGCACCACAGCAGCCAGGCAGCTAACCGCGGTGGAGATCAGGATTATCCACACAACTGAAACCAAAAGCACAAAGTCACCTAAGAGGATCCATTCACGTCTTCATACTGAAGGTCCATGGCTTGCTTTATAAAATGACTGAATAAAAAAAAAAAACATTTAATTACCAGAGAAGCTGGAATCTTTTTTCGGATCCTCGCTGTGTTTGTCCTTGGTGGATCCAGAAGAACCTGAAAAACATAATAGCAGTAATGGATAAGTTCTCTGTATTTCCCACTAAGCCCCTCTGCACAGTGTCTGATTAAACTCTTTACGCTTGTCTACACCAGTGACGGATTAGAGTTTAGAACCCACTTAAGTATCTCCAACATCGAGTCCTCTAAAACGTGTCCCCTACTGCATCTTGGACATTCAGTTAATGGACAGATGTAACATGCTGAAGACACATCTGATTAAATCTACATCAATGAATCACACATACACAGTTATGTACTTTGTGGTTCACTTCCTATGAGTCCTGTATTCATAATGCCTTCCAAATGCACTTATAAGGTGTTATAATGCATACATAATACCTTTTAATAAAAGCCATAAGCTTCTATTATTACTTACTTATAAAACGAGACCATACATAAATATACACGCTGCATCCCGTACTGAAGGTATGGTCACCATGTCTAGTGTTAGATCATCTGGTAACGCTACTAAAGAAGCCCATAGTCAAACCTTGAGTTGTACTTCCAGGTGACTCTTCAGGTGAACTTTCAGTTGTAGATCTGGTTGTAATGGTTCTTGCTTCAGGTGCAGTTGCACCTTCAGCTGCAGTTGGGGATGTGTTTTTAATTGTTGCAGCTGCTGTTGCAGTGGTGGATGAGGGTGTAGTTGTTGCAGTAGTGGATGAGGGTGTAGTTGTTGCAGTTGTGGATGAGAGTGTGGTTGTTGCAGCCACTGTTGCAGTTGTGGATGAGGTTGTAGATGTTGCGGTTGTGGTGCTGTTTAGTCCTAGAACATAGGGAGCAAAATTTGTTGTTATTGATCGTTTGGTTCAGTCTGTTTTTTATAAAGCATGACTAATTCAGGAACCCTTATCATTCCAGATATTTACACTTTCCAATAAAATTTGTTCGTGTCAATCCATATTCCATTCCATTCTACAAATTCCTTCGGGATCAATAAAGTGTTATCAATAATATCCTATATACAGTTTTCTCAGAAATGTGTTTCCAGTGTGACCAAATGATCTGATTTTAGAACACACATCATTTCAATTTAGTTCAATTCAATTCGATTCGATTCAATTCAACTGGTGCTTTTTGTTTATTTATGAGTGTCTCTTTTTCAACTTCTTTGGAACATGGACATAACGACAACCAGTGTCCATGTATACGACCGCCAGACACTGCTATACTACCGGAATCAACCAAATAACACCATTAACGATGAGCTACGAGAGACGCTATGCGGTCTCGGCCTGCTATGGCAACCAGCCCCCCAGATCGCGGTCTCGCCTGAAGCCAGCACTCAAAAGAGGTAGCACCGGAAGCGGTGCACGAGACTACAGAGTTCGAACTAGGCTAACATCAAAGCCAGCACGGCCGTCTCTCCTGTCAGCTGGACCAGACAACATTCCTACTAGGGTGCTCAGGGAATGTGCAGACCAGCTGACAGATGTCAACTTCTCACTGAGCAGTGCCACTGTCCCAACGTGTCTCAAGGCAGCCACCATCATACCCGTGCCGAAGAAGTCTTCAGTGTCCTGCCTCAACGACTACCGCCTTGTTGCACTCACACCCATCATCATGAAGTGCTTCGAGAGGCTTGTCATGAAGCACATCAAGACCCTGCTGCCTCCTTCACTAGACCCTCTGCAGTTCGCGTACCGTCCCAACCGCTCAACGGACAATGCCATATCAACCACCCTTCACGTGGCGCTCACCCACCTGGACAATAGGGACACTTATGTTGGAATGCTGTTCATAGACTTTAGTTCAGCATTCAACACCATCATTCCTCAGCACCTGATCGAAAAGCTGAACCTACTGGGCCTGAACACTTCTCTCTCTAACTGGATCCTGGACTTCCTGACTGGGAGACCTCAGTCCGTCTGGACTGGATGAAACACCTCCAGCACCACCACGCTGAGCACTGGGGCCCCCCAGGCTGTGTGCTCAGCCCTCTGTTGTTCACCTTGCTGACTCACGACTGTGCAGCAATGCACAGCTCGAACCACATCATCAAGTTTGTGGATGATACGACTGTGGTGGGTCTCATCAGCAAGAATGACGAGTCAGCATACAGAGAGGAAGTGCAACGGTTAACAGACTGGTGTAGAACCAACAACCTGTCTCTGAACGTAGACAAGACCAAAGAGATGGTTGTTGATTTCAGAAGGACAAGGCATGACCACTCTCCACTACACATCGACGGCTCCACTGTGGAGATCGTCAAGAGCACCAAGTTCCTTGGAGTTCACCTGGCAGAGGATCTCACCTGGTCCCTCAACACCAGCACCATAACCAAGAAAGCCCAGCAGCTTTCCTGTGAAGGCTGAGGAAGGCACATCTCCCACCTCCCATCCTCACCACCTTCTACAGAGGAACCATCAAGAGCATCCTGAGCAGCTGCATCACTGCCTGGTTTGGGAACTGCACCGCATCGGATCACAAGTCCCTGCAGCGGGTGGTGAGGACGGCCGAGAAGATCATCGGTGTCTCTCTCCCCACCCTCACAGACATTTACACCACACGCTGCATCCGCAAAGCAACCAGCATCATGGATGACTACACACACCCCTCACACACACTCTTCACCCTCCTTCCATCTGGAAAAAGGTACAGGAGCATCCGGGATAACCACACACACCCCTCACACACACTCTTCACCCTTCTGACCACACACACCGCTCACACACACTCTTCACCCTCCTACCGTCTGGAAAAAGGTACAGAAGCATCCGGGCCCACACATCCAAGACTGTGCAACAGCCACTTTCCTCAAGCCATCAGACTCCTTAACACACAGAGTCTGGTCTGAATAACTGAACACATTTCAGTGATCTTTTAAATCTGTCTACACATAAACCTAAAGAGTACAATGTTTACATTTATACCAACATATGGACATAACTGCTGCTAAAAAAAAAAATGTTCATCAAAAAAAAAAAAATGGACACAACCACACTTTACTGCTCCCACTACCAGTGGGCTGTCTGCACTGTCCCCTCCTTGTCTTTACTACCAGTGGGCTATCTGCACTGTCCCCTCCCTGTCTTTACTACCAGTGGGCTGTCTGCACTGTCCCCTCCTTGTCTTTACTACCAGTGGGCTGTCTGCCCTGTCCCCTCCCAGTCTTTACTACCAGTGGGCTGTCTGCCCTGTCCCCTCCCTGTCTTTACTACCAGTGGGCTGTCTGCCCTGTCCCCTCCCAGTCTTTACTACCAGTGGGCTGTCTGCCCTGTCCCCTCCCTGTCTTTACTACCAGTGGGTGATCTGCACTGTCCCCTCCCTGTCTTTACTAGCAGTGGGTGATCTGCACTGTCCCCTCCCTGTCTTTACTACCAGTGGGCTATCTGCACTGTTCCCTCCCTGTCTGTACTACCAGTGGGCTATCTGTACTGTCCCCTCACTGTCTTTACTACCAGTGGGTGATCTGCACCGTCCCCTCCCTGTCTTTACTACCAGTGGGCTATCTGCACTGTCCCCTCCCTGTCTTTACTACCAGTGGGCTATCTGCACTGTCCCCTGCCTGTCTTTACTACCAGTGGGCTATCTGCACTGTCCCCTCCCTGTCTTTACTACCAGTGGGCTATCTGCACTGTCCCCTGCCTGTCTTTACTAGCAGTGGGCTATCTGCACTGTCCCCACCCTGTCTTTACTACCAGTGGGTTATCTGCACTGTCCCCTCCCTGTCTTTACTACCAGTGGGCTGTCTGCCCTGTCCCCTCCCTGTCTTTACTACCAGTGGGCTATCTGCACTGTCCCCTCCCTGTCTTTACTACCAGTGGGCTGTCTGTACTGTCCCCTCCCTGTCTTTACTACCAGTGGGCTATCTGCACTGTCCCCTCCCTGTCTTTACTACCAGTGGGCTGTCTGTACTGTCCCCTCCCAGTCTTTACTACCAGTGGGCTATCTGCACTGTCCCCTCCCTGTCTTTACTACCAGTGGGCTATCTGCACTGTCCCCTCCCCGTCTTTACTACCAGTGGGCTATCTGCACTGTCCCCTCCCAGTCTTTACTACCAGTGGGCTGTCTGCCCTGTCCCCTCCCTGTCTTTACTACCAGTGGGCTGTCTGCCCTGTCCCCTCCCAGTCTTTACTACCAGTGGGCTGTCTGCCCTGTCCCCTCCCTGTCTTTACTACCAGTGGGTGATCTGCACTGTCCCCTCCCTGTCTTTACTAGCAGTGGGTGATCTGCACTGTCCCCTCCCTGTCTTTACTACCAGTGGGCTATCTGCACTGTTCCCTCCCTGTCTGTACTACCAGTGGGCTATCTGTACTGTCCCCTCACTGTCTTTACTACCAGTGGGTGATCTGCACCGTCCCCTCCCTGTCTTTACTACCAGTGGGCTATCTGCACTGTCCCCTCCCTGTCTTTACTACCAGTGGGCTATCTGCACTGTCCCCTGCCTGTCTTTACTGTATCCTTTACTACCAGTGGGCTATCTGCACTGTCCCCTCCCTGTCTTTACTACCAGTGGGCTATCTGCACTGTCCCCTGCCTGTCTTTACTACCAGTGGGCTATCTGCACTGTTCCCTCCCTGTCTTTACTACCAGTGGGCTATCTGTACTGTTCCCTCCCTGTCTTTACTACCAGTGGGCTATCTGCACTGTCCCCTCCCTGTCTTTACTACCAGTGGGCTGTCTGCCCTGTCCCCTCCCTGTCTTTACTACCAGTGGGCTATCTGCACTGTCCCCTCCCTGTCTTTACTACCAGTGGGCTGTCTGTACTGTCCCCTCCCTGTCTTTACTACCAGTGGGCTATCTGCACTGTCCCCTCCCTGTCTTTACTACCAGTGGGCTGTCTGTACTGTCCCCTCCCAGTCTTTACTACCAGTGGGCTATCTGCACTGTCCCCTCCCTGTCTTTACTACCAGTGGGCTATCTGCACTGTCCCCTCCCCGTCTTTACTACCAGTGGGCTATCTGCACTGTCCCCTCCCTGTCTGTACTACCAGTGGGCTATCTGCACTGTCCCCTCCCTGTCTTTACTACCAGTGGGCTATCTGCACTGTCCCCTCCCTGTCTTTACTACCAGTGGGCTATCTGCACTGTCCCCTCCCTGTCTTTACTACCAGTGGGCTATCTGCACTGTCCCCTCCCTGTCTTTACTACCAGTGGGCTATCTGCACTGTCCCCTCCCTGTCTTTACTACCAGTGGGCTGTCTGTACTGTCCCCTCCCTGTCTTTACTACCAGTGGGCTGTCTGTACTGTCCCCTCCCTGTCTTTACTACCAGTGGGCTATCTGCACTGTCCCCTCCCTGTCTTTACTACCAGTGGGCTGTCTGTACTGTCCCCTCCCTGTCTTTACTACCAGTGGGCTATCTGCACTGTCCCCTCCCTGTCTTTACTACCAGTGGGCTGTCTGTACTGTCCCCTCCCTGTCTTTACTACCAGTGGGCTATCTGCACTGTCCCCTCACTGTCTTTACTGCCAGTGGGCTATCTGCACTGTCCCCTCCCTGTATTTATTGTTTGCTGTATTTATTGGTTTCTGTGTAGCACCTTGGTCCTGGAGGAACGTTGTTTCGTTTCACTGTGTACTGTACACCACTGTATATGTTTGACATGACAATAAAAACTACTTGACTTGACTTTATTGTAATTATTCTAATACAGGGATGTTCATTTCCATTTTACATCTTGTTACATTACCCCCTCGTTACACTGTAAATGGACAAGCTTAGCATGGATGCTTTCATCGGTCCAGAGTCCATGTGGGAAAACTCCAGTTCCTTTTGGTCACACTGACTGTATGTTGGATGTGGTCCAGATCAGAGGGCTGTAAACGGCCTTGTTAAAGGCTGGATTCATTAGTGTGTAACTGGTTGTAACTGTAAGTTGATGTGTTGTCTTAGAATGAGTCTACCGAGTAGCTTCTACATAAGTCTTTAAACAGAGGCTGCCACTGCCATGTTTCTACAGTAGCCCCGAATGTACGAACCACACCCTGGCTGTGGAGAGAGACTCTCATTTTATGTTTTTACGTTGAAGCAGGAGCTTGATGGTGTCATAGCCCTTACTAGAAGACATAGCACAAAGAACTGAGAGGTAACCGTAGATAATACTTATTGGTAGCTCTGTACATTGGTAGCTCTGTACAAACCTCCAGGTGGAATTGGTGTAGCTCAGTGCGTTACACCGCTACTCAGGGTGCCACCTCTACATGTGGGAGACTGGGGTTCGAATCCCAGTCTGGGTGACTATGCTGAGTTACACCAATAAGAGTCCCTGGGCAAGACTCCTAACACTATGTTGGCCTACCTTGTAAGTCGCTCTGGATAAGAGCGTCAGCTAAATGCCATAAATGTAAATTACCCTTTTCCTCAAAGCTATGATGTTAAAACCACTTTCTTATTCCCAAGCTTCTTGTTCCTATTTTAACATTACACTGTCAGTGGTGCAGTGTTTACATTCTAATACTGCACCACTTGTGCATATTCATAACTCACTCGCAAAGTACCCTAAATAACTGAGGTTCAATAATGGACCTAAAAATTATACAGTAACGTTTAACATACATGGTTATGGTTTAAATTATTTTTGTATGTGCACAGTGAGAGCAGACCAACACTTCTGACTGTCTCTTTATACTGAAGTCAAATACATGGGAGAGGCATCATATATAATTAGCATTAAGCTAGTGTATTAGCTTAGGGCTAGTATTTTCATTCTGTTCTGAGATGCTTTGCGATAAATATGTTGTTAATGTAACGTAAATGGGCATAATTTTATTAGCACATCAATATTCCCAAGTTGTCAACAGAGTATAAATGTATGTGTGTGTGTGTGTATATATATATATATATATATATATATACACACACACATACATATCTCCAAATGCCAAATGTTTCACCACAGACTCGAATTTTGTTTTAGGAACAAATAAAAATGTCATCTTTTGTTTTCATGACTGGTTGTCAGTCAGATTATATTATATAATATAATAGAGTATAATATAATATAGTATAATATAAGTTCATTAGACAAAAAAATGAGTCACCTTGTGTGTTTAAGGTGGTAATAACTTTATGCTCCTGCAGATGGTGCTGCATGAGGATAATAGGGCTATAGGGTCATACAGGTCTACCAGCAGTGGATAAAATCCCAGTCTACAGGGAATTCTCCTCGGAATTGTGCCAGGGAAGACATCCACCAAATCTGGCCCATCTGACCAGTTCTCTGATGTAAGAGTGACTGATGTGGCTACATCCAGAAACTTGTGCAGTACATACCCCATCCAGTCACAGCTCTTACTGGTGGAGGTGTTGCATCCTATTAGGTACGTTTCAGTTACAGGGGACTCGTTTATTGTCATATGAGCTTAATAGTAATATTATATTATTAAAAGTAATAACAATAAACATACATTTTATATTTATTATTGTTATTATTATTATAGGGAATACATTAATAACTGTCAGCTGATTTTCAGTGAGCTCACCTTCTCCCTTAGTTGTGATGGTAGTTGATGCAGTAAACGTGGGTTGAAGACTTGATGTTTCTGATGAATAAGAGGAGATATGTTTTACTTGAATTAATGATTTAATAATATAACAAAATGATAGAATAATGAATAATAATAATAATAATAATAATAATGAGAAATACTGGTATTGTTACATTTAGGAGGTTCTAAATTGGGTTAATCGTTTTTCCAGATGTGTCAAAGTAAAAGTCGTGAGTCAAATGGAAATCTGAGAAAGTGCCCTTGGTCATACTTGTATTGTTTGATGCCTCTGAATATCGCTGTTTCTGAGCTGTCAAAACAAACTGTCAATCATATTAATAACTGTACCCTAAACTCTATTTTTTTAGGTACTGTACTACAGTACCAGTATTAGAGTTAATACTTTAATGTAGGTCGTATCTGTATACACTCACCATCAGAAGAACAGCTCCACAAATATCTGCACCCAGAAGGAGTCAGCTTGGTGTGTAGGTTTGACATTGTGAGACATGCTAATGATTCAAGTTTCACGCGCAACAGTGCTTGTGATGTAAGCAAGGACAGCCCTTATCCCAACGGCCATGATTACAGACATCCAGCGAGCAGTGGTGTCCTCCATGAGTCATCCTGTTGACCATCGGCAGACAGCTGCACTACGCAGGACTACATGCACACAGACCGTTACCACGACTGTCCTTAACACCACGTCACCGTCACCAAAGACTGCAGTGGTGTCGTACCAGACTGTCATGGAGTGACTCAGAATAGCAGCGGGTCATCTTCAGTGACGAGTCCCGCTTTAGTCTTGGTGGAGACGCCCAACGAATCCGTGTGTGGACGCACCGTGACTCAGCACCAAGATGAACAGTTTGTTCTTGCACGTCCAGAAGGCCTGGTGTCCCTCCACCTCCACCCCTACCGCACCATCTGCAGGAACTGTGCAAGGATGTTCAAGCTGCATGGGATGTTTCCAAGATGGCAGCGCGCACAGTCGCTGCAGCACGAGGCTCTCCGTTGCGGTGCTTTTCTTTTGTGTTTTTGTTTGTGTGTTCATTAACATCGCAAATCCTACCTATGGCCAGCAGGGTCTTCTGAATTTCGGATTACTGCATAACCGGGCTGTTACTGGAGAATTTCTGCATTCTCACAGCATACCGGAGATGATATCCAGGACACCGGGCACTCGGTGGTTTGTTGTCAGCTCCGGCAGACGGCGGAGGCGGAGGAGACACAGGAAGCAAAAGCGAGGCTAGGTTAAAAAGACAACCACACAAGCCAGCTCCATCACCAATAAACTGAACGAACTGAGTCTGCTGATTTCCACAAACAGATTCATTGAGGACTGGTGTATTTTGGTTATTACGGAGACGTGGCTGCACTCACTCGTCCTGGACATAACCATTGAGCTAACATGCCGCACAGCGTTTCGCTGGGACAGAAACAAACATTCCGGTAAATCGAAGGGAGAGGGGTTATGCATTTACGTTCATAACAACTGGTGTACTAATGCCACAATCATTGCTAGACACTGTTCCTCTGATTTGGAGTATCTGACAGTAAAATGCAGACCGTTTTATCTTCTGCGAGAGATTACCGAGTTTACCGTGAGAGCTGTCATGCTAACAGCCGGAAGCACCGCATTCTAACGCTAGCATAGCGCTAAGCTACCTGCTCAGCGCCATTAACTCACAACAGAACAGTTATCCTGAAGCAGCTCACATAATATCTGGCGACTTCAATCATGCTGATCTGAAGACAGTTCTCCCCAAATTCCAACAACACATAAAATGTGATACCAGAGGGTGAAATACATTAGACAAGGTCTACTCAAACCTTAAGAACAGTTATAAAACTAATTTATTACCACACCTGGGCCAATCAGATCACTGTTCTTTATTTCTTACTCCTGCATACACCCCCCTCATAAAGAAATCTCAACCCAGCACAAAGACTATCAAGACATGGCCTGAAGGAGCTTCCTCACAGCTGCAGGAGGGCTTCGAAAGGACCAACTGGGATGTGTTTGAGGATCAGGACCTGGAGGAGTACACATCAACTGTACTCTACTACATCAAAAACTGTGTGGATAATGTTACAGTGGACAAAAACATCAGGGTCTACCCAAACCAAAAGCCCTGGATGACAAAGGAGGACCGATTTCTCCTCCACCTTCAGGTCTGGTGACAGAGCCCTCTACAGCGCAGCTAGAACCAACCTGAAGAGAGGTATTAAGGATAAGGCTAAGACTGTCATTAACCGGATCCATAACAGGGGTGAGGAGTCAAGTGCAGGTTTAATAAGTAGATATCCAAAGTCCAAAAACAGTCCAGGTTCAATACCAGAACACAAACCATAAACAAAGCAGGTGTCAACAACCAGAAAACACAACACATACAAAGAACGGCTCAGAATTGTAGGTAACACCAATACAAGACTTCACACAGAACAAAGGACAACATGGAGGTTATAAACATTCAAAATGGCCTCTGATTGTGATCAGGTGGGAAACCCAGGGCTAAAATTCAGGTGAGGGTGACCTCTGTGGGCAGGGAGGGGAAACAGCAGCCTGAGATGTGACAAAGACCACCTACAAGAGGAGAATTGAGGATCTCTTCAGCAACAGTGACCCACGGCAGGTGTGGCGGGACATTCAGCACCTCACCAACCAAGAGCTGCACAACAGTCAAGAGTGACGCCTCACTGGCAGAGTAACTTAACTGCAGCGAAGACAGACACAAGACCTCCACCAGTCTCCAACAGCACCACCCTCACTGTGCAGTAGCATGAGGTGAGACGTGTGCTCAGGGCAGTGAACCCCAGAAAAACTGCTGGCCCTGATGGTGTGGCGGGAAGGGTGCTGAAGGTATGTTCAGACCAGCTCTCTGTAGTCCATCATCCCACCTTGTCTGAAGTCTGACACCATCATTCCTCTGCCAAAAAAGAACACCACCAGCGACCTCAATGACTACCGTCCGGTCGCACTCACGCCGGTCATAATGAAGTGTTTAGAGAGACTGGTTCTACATCACATCACATGGCCGTCCTCTCGCCCATCTCTGACCCACACCAGTTTGCCTACAAAGCAACCAGGTCTACAGAAGATGCCATCGCCACTGCTCTTCACACAGCACCCACACACCTGGAGCACCAGGGGAGCTATGTGAGGATGCTCTTCATGGACTTCAGCTCAGCGTTTAACACAGTCATCCCCCACAGGCTGGTGACCAAACTCACAGAGCTAGGACTTTCACAACCCACCCTCCCTCTGGATCAAAGACTTCCGCAACCCACCTGCTTCTGGATCAAAGACTTCTACAACCCACCTACCTCTGGATCAAAGACTTCTACAACCCACCTGCCTCTGGATCAAAGACTTCCACAACCCACCTGCCTCTGGATCAAAGACTTTCTGACAGACCGCACCAAGTCTGTAAGGTTGGGTCTCCATCATTCCTCCACCCTTAAACTCAACACCGGAGCACCCCAAGGGTGTATGCTTAGCCCGCTATTGTATTCTCTTTACACCTATGTGTAAATAAATATGTCCCCACTCACTCCTCCAACACCATAGTAAGGTTCGCAGATGACACGACAGTGGTTGGACTTATCTCTGGAGGAGGTGAGACCATCTACAGGGATGAAGTCCAAGGACTGACTGAGTGGTGTTCACTGAATACCCTCACCCTGAACTCCTCAAAAACAAAAGAACTCATTATAGACTTTCGGCAGGGAGGTGCAGTGTACATGTACATCAATGGGGACGGTGTTGAAAGAGTCTTGTCCTTCAGTTTTCTGGCCACACACATCTCAGAAGATCTCTCCTGGACCACCAACACCATGGCTTTGGTCAAGAAGGCACAACAGAGGCTCTGCTTCCTGAGAATTCAGGAAAAACAACCTTCAGGAGAAGCTGCTGGTGTCCTACTACTGCTCCGCCATCGAGAGTGTGCTGACATACTGTATCTCAACGTGGTACAGCAGCTGCTCGCAGAGAGTCATAAACACGGCCCAGAAGATCATCGGCTGCCCACTGCCCTGCCTGGAGGACCTGTTCACCTCCTGTTGCCTCAACAGGAGCCAACATCCTGAAAGACCTATTTCACCCAGGACATCAGCTGTTCGACCTGCTGCCCATGGTAAACGCTTTAGGTCCATCACGTCCCGGACAAACAGACTCAGAAACAGGTTTTACCCCAGAGCCATACGGGAGCTGAACACACACACACTGACAGGGACTCTAATAGAACACTGTGCTCAGTAGAAGTGAACTAAACACTACCTCGACACTTCACTGGCACAGACTCCAATAGAGCACTGTATACTGTTCCAGTGTTCCATTTTACCCCTATTAATCACTCACTGCACTATTTGTCCTCCAGTGTTCAATATATATTCTTCTATGAAAAAAGAAAGCCTCTTGATGTGCAGTAGTTCTAAGCTATCCAAAGAATGTGCAATAACTAACTGCTACCTCACCTGTCTATTGTCTGTTTAGAATATACAGTTTTTACAGTCATTTATTATATTTAAAGGTGTTTCTAGGCAATGTGTATATATGTATATTATTGTTTTATTTTTATTTTATTTTTCCCCGTCTCTCTCTCAATTTTGCACTTTATATATTTTAGCCATATGCTTAATTATTTTGTGTGTAAAGTACCATTGGATTGGAATAAATATTGATCATATCAGTCTAAATTTATCATCAGTTATTGATCCTGGTCACCTTTATCTTCCTTCCCAACAGCACCGCACTCCCACACCTCCTTCTGGGTGCAGCTGTTCTTCTGATGATGGGTGTGTATTTACAGTATCGCTGCTGAAACAAAAGCTTGTATCTCCTAAACGCTAACTGTGTGAAATATTCTCAGGTGGTGTTGGAGGATATCTGGTGTTATGAATAGCCACCGTGAACACTTCTTCCAGTAGGTGCAATTTCTGAAGACGGTTCCGTTTACCAGCTTTGACATCATGGTGTCTATATCAGTTACCATGACAACGTGTTCTGACAGTAGGTTATCAGGACACTTTATGGGGTCTTTTTAATTGTCCCCTCCCCTGCCCCACCAAGTTTCACTCATATATCCCATGTAAGATTAAAAGACTGTGGAGGCCTCTGTAGCTTTAGTGTATATAAACACATCACTCTTACCGGTTCCTGGTATCACAGTGAGCTCCACTGTAGCTCTGTGGCAGTAGTATGTACCAGCGTCTGACCGAGAGACTCCAGGTATAATCAGTGTTAGACTACGTCCTGTGGTGTAGCGGCTGTCTGCACTGTACATGATCTCTCCATTAGTAGTGGTCAGAATGTCCTCTCTCTGTCCGTTGGTGTCTCTGCTCCAGGTCACTGTGCCTGTAGTCTGGGTTCCACAGTGAAGGGTAGCTTGGGTGCCCTCTGTGACACGTAGAGTCTCTGTTAGGATGAACACAGTGGAGCAGATACAGTGTTAAGTGTGCAGCACTGCTGTAATTAGTTTATTACACCTTTATTACACCTTCATTCATCATTTCATCATTGTATGTCTTCTCTCCCTGCACCAGCCTCTGTCTTCTCCTCTCATCCCTCCATACCTTCCTGTATCTGTTACAGAATAACACCTCCCCCTACAATAAACACCTCCCCCGACTATACACACCCCCCTTACTGTACACACCTCCCCCATTATACACACTTCCCACCATTGTACACTCCTTCCCCCACTGTACACTCCTCCTCTACAATATACACGTCCCCCCACTGCACTCTCCTCCCCCACTGTACACACCTCCCCTACAATTAACACCTTCCCACTGTACATAGCTCCCCCCCGTGCACACCTCCCACCATTGTACTCACCCACGAACTGTACACACCTCCCATGCAGTATACACACCCCCACTGTACACCTCCCTCCACTGTACACTCCTCCCACTGTACACTTCTCTCCCCACTGTACACACCCACATTGTACATGCCTCCACCCACTGTACACACCTCCCCTCACTCACACACCTCCACCCCACTGTACACACATCCACCCACTCTACACACCTTCCCTCAGTCACACACCTTAACCCCACTGTACACACCTCCACCCACTCTACACACCTCCCCTGACTGTGCACACCTCCACCCACTCTACACACCTTCCCTCAGTCACACACCTCAACCCCACTGTACACACTCCTTCCCACTGTACATTTCTCTCCCCACTTTACACACCTCCACCCACTGTACACACCTCCACCCACAGTACACACCTTTCCTCACTCACATACCTCCACCCCACTGTACACACCTCCACCCACTCTACACACCTCCCCTGACTGTGCACACCTCCACCCACTCTACACACCTTCCCTCAGTCACACACCTCAACCCCACTGTACACACTCCTTCCCACTGTACATTTCTCTCCTCACTGTACACACCTCCCCAAACTGTACACACATCCACCCACTATACACACCTCTACCCACTGTACACACCTCCACCCACTGTACACACCTTCCCTCAATCACACACCTCAACCCCACTGTACACACTCCTTCCCACTGTACATTTCTCTCCCCACTGTACACATCTCCCCTCACTGTACACACCTCCACCCACTGTACACTCCTCCTTTCACTGTAAACCCTCCCGCCACTGTACACACTGTGTCCCACTGTACAGACATTCAGTGATATTTGTGGAGGTCTCTGTAGAGTGTAGAGAGAGTCACACTTACGGTTAGTCACAGTGAGCTCCACTGTAGCTCCACCGCAGTAGTATCTACCAGCGTCTGACTGAGACACTCTGAATATGGTCAGCACTAGATCTGCTCCTGCGCCGTAACGTCCGTCTGGATCAGAGATGAGTTTGGTCGTCTTTCCATTAGTAGTGGTCAGAATGTCCTCTCTCTGTCCGTTGGTGTCTCTGCTCCAGGTCACTGAGCCTGTAGTTTTTCCTCCACAGGGAAGTCTGGCCACTTTTCCCTCGGTCTCACTCACACGTAGAGTCTCTGTTAGGATGAACACAGTGGAGCAGATAC
Source organism: Prochilodus magdalenae (assembly GCA_024036415.1). Taxonomy (NCBI): domain Eukaryota; kingdom Metazoa; phylum Chordata; class Actinopteri; order Characiformes; family Prochilodontidae; genus Prochilodus; species Prochilodus magdalenae. The sequence continues at coordinate 124,949 of JAMWET010000217.1, forward strand.
AGTGTTAAGTGTGCAGCACTGCTGTAATTACTTTATTACACCTTTATTATGGTACAGTTACAGTATTACCGTATCTTTTGCTAAGTAACAGTTTAAGTGTCTAAATTGTTCCACGTATGTGTGAGGGCTATGTAATACAGGAGTTTCCCATCTCAAGAGTTATTCCCACAAACATCACTAAAATTAGGAGTCAACTAGAAACAAATTAAAGTCATTAAATGTTTTCTGTTTTCTCTTTCACCTACAAACAGCGAAACTGTATTAAATAATGGGTAAAAGTTTAGTCTAAGTAATTTCAGTGACTTGAAAAAGATTTTTAACCAGATTCTCTAAAGTGTAGTACAGTAAGACTTGGACATTTAATTTAATTGTGTATTCTTTTCTAAAATTAAGGATATTAAGGATAATTATTCAAACATGAAGAATTTTTCTATTTCCCATGTGTGTGTTATTTACCTTATTTACCTTGATCTAACTGGTTTTGTACCTTTTGTTTGTGTTTTTTTACTACATATTCACAAAACGGGAATGAGGGAAAGATGTGGACACATAGTGTCATGAGAACTGGGGTAAACTAATATATAAAACATGAGTAATTGAATATTTTGCTTCTGAGTTCTCTTTGATCTCGTTGATCTAGGTGCTGAGAGATATTAATTCCTAGCTAAACAGCAGTAAAGTTTTCTTGAGCACAGTGTGTAACGCTCGGTTGTGTTGTGAGCTGTCATTAATCTTTTCTGTTGATATCAGTAATAAAGCTGAATAACTGAAAACACATAACTGATAATATCAGGTGATGTAAGTTATATGGAGTGGATTCAGTGATGAACATACAACAGGAATGGGCTTCTAGATACGTGTATATAAATGAGTTATAGCTCTTTTCCTAATTAGGGAAGTAGCTGTCTATACTACAAAAGACTGATATCTTAAATCTACGCTAGATGTTTTAGTATTTTTAATTCTAAGATTGGTATAAGAATATTAGTTATTATTTGACTGTCTCAGATCATTAAACTGAGCCATAAGCATTTATAATGCTTATATGTATTCATTCTCAAAAGATAATAGTCGTTTATTCAATGACTTATCGAAATGGTAGCAGGTTTTCACATTATACATATCTAATATTTTCACATCAAAGAACGGGATGTAAGCAAGGGCAGGCCTTAGCACCCAGAAGGATTCAACTGACCAGATCGAAACTTGGTGGCAGGTTTCACATTGTGAGATATGCTTATATATTTTTTTTTACATTCACCCACACGTGATGTAAGCAAGGGCAGGCCTGAGGTCTCTTGTCACACCTTACCTGCTACCTGGACCCGACAGTTACAGACCAAGGGGACAGACATTCAGGAGCCCTCACCAGTGGTGTGAGCCATGAGTCCTGTTAGTGCCACCGCCATTGGCAGACAGCTGCACCACACAGGACTACCTGCACGCAAATGGCCCAACGACTCAGAGAATGATGGGCCTCACCTGTGGTGAAGTTTTGTGTTAGACCAGTTGGACTGATGTAATACAGTTAAAGAAGGTGATTTTTGGGCTCAAAGCTGGGTTTACCTGAAACCACAACCAGAAAGGTCTCTGATTGCCTTATGAGTAATATGTTCACTAATACAGAAAACCACCAGAAGTCAGTCGATATGGACTAATGATGATATCTGTGTCTAAAATAATGTTTTGTTATTTTAATATTTTAGGAGGTGTACATAACACGAGCACTATATATGGAATATATCTTCAGACTTGTCATGCTTGACATGTTATGTAATGTGGCAAGGGATTTATGGTACCAGTGGATTTTAAGCAACGGATTCCGTGGATGTATGGTGGCATGTTATTTAATGTGGCAAGGGATTTAAGGTAGCAGTGAACATCAGTGACTAAGCTAGCAGTGAATTTAATGCAGCAGTAATTTTAAGGCAGCGCTGCATTTAAAGTACCATAATATTTAAAGTAGCAAATGGGTTTAAGGAGGTACAAGGAGCAGAGTGTTACACTTCCTCAGGAACACTTACTGGCTTACGCATGCCGCCTTAACCAATCACAATCCACTTACTCACTCCAAGTCATCTGAGTAGTAACCTACTCAGTTTCCACCTGTTCCCCAGTTTGTCTCTGTGTAAGTGCTTGTTTGTCTTGTCTGGTCTTTGTGAAGTACTGCCAAAGTTTACACACCATACTGAGTATTACCCTCCAGACTCTCTCTCTCTCTCTCTCTGTATTTACCTGCTTTGTTCTTGACTCTGTCATGGAATTTGCTGTTGGATATTTAGATAAAAGGCCAATTTAAATATCAGTGGAATTAAAGTGGGAAAATATTTAAAGTACCCCACACGACACACACTAAACTCCACACGTACGCCATACACCCTGTACTCACCACACAAAAACACACATCACACACTGGACACAATGCATACCACATAACACACACACGGTACACACCACACACACTTTACATTACCACACACCTCATACACCACACATTCCACAGTCTCCAGTCATACCGTACTCTTACGACAGAACACCACAAACTTGTTTTCCAGACCAACATGCGTAATCTGTGTATGTCAAGGCATTTAATCATCCATTTAATTAGTCATGTTATCCTTACATCTTCTCACAAGTGACAGTTGCTGTCGTCTTTTCTGAGAAGATTTTAGACATCCTTTCAGCACTATAATTACCAAATAACTATAATTACCAAATAAATTCTTGAAAAATCGTACAATGTGATTTCCTGGAATTTTCTTTTTCTCATTTTGTCTCTCATAGTTGAAGTGTACGTATGATGCAAATTACAGACCTCATCTTTCTGAGTAGGAGAACTTGCACAATCAGTGGCTGACTAAATACTTTTTGCCCCACTGTAAATGTATGTTTTCTCTCATGCAGTGTAAAAGTAGACATGGAAAGCAAAATGAACCTCAAATTGACATGTGGACGATAAAGTTTTTGTCTTGCCTTATATTATCTATTAAAATGTGTTTTTAAATGTATTCATGTGGTTCACAGTTCTATAAAAGCAATGAGCCACTTAAGTGATTTTATCACCATTATAATATCACTATAACACTGTATTGATCAAGTTGTTTATGGCTCACTTGGCACTGTATTTAGTTAAAAACTGAAAGAAAAAAACTTTTTTTCCGTACACGTTTTTTTTTGCTGATATGTTTTTAATTAGTCCTGACTGGCAGGTTCTCAAACAGTAGAGTTGTGTATGAGATTATAGTTTTTCTCCACTATGCACATTTTTTTCCACACAGTGTTGGTACATTAACCCCCCAAACCCACTCCATGCTAAAGTATTTTCTACCCATGTTGGTGTACTTACCACTGCTGATCACGTTTAAGCATCCACACAGGAGAAGAAAGAGAAGCCCAACACGCTCCATCATGCTCAGACAGCGAGCGATAGATACTAGATAAGGATCGTTTCAAAAGGCACAGAGGGTAAGATGGAAGTAGCACATGTTGAGAAAACGTTTCCTGCTGATCACTCACAGCTCTCAGCGGTTCATGTGGTCTGAGAATGTGTGACAAAATGTTTGTGTGGTCATCAGAGATGGGAACTCGGGGAGACAGTGGCTCAGACTTGAGACATTAACCTTGTGAAATTTTAGCCAGAGAAAAAAAAAGCACAAACAAAACTGATTAACTTCAAGCACTAAAGCTGTAAATGAAGAAAACCAGTCGATACTCTGCTCAGACCCTAGTGAGTTAAGACTTGACGCAGATCCCAGTCAGTCGAAACTCTGCTAAGACCCTAGTGAGTCAAGACTTGACTCAGATCCTAGGAAGTCGATACTGTACTCAGATGCCATGGAGTCAAGACTTGACTCACTAGGGTCTGAGGAAAGTATCGACTCAAGTCAAGTCTTGACTCCATGGCATCTGAGTACAGTATCGAGACACCAGGATCTGAGTCAAGTCCTGACTCACTAGGGTCTGAGGAAAGTATCGACTCAAGTCAAGTCTTGACTCCATGGCATCTGAGTACAGTATCGAGACACCAGGATCTGAGTCAAGTCCTGACTCACTAGGGTCTGGGGAAAGTATAGACTCACTGGGATCTGAGTCAAGACTTGACGGTGTCTCGAAACTGTACTCAGATGCCATGTAGACTTGACTCAGATGCCAGTGAGTCGATACTTGACTCATACCCTAGTGAGTCAAGACTTCACTCAGGTCCTGGTAAGTTGATACTCTACTTAGAACCCAGGGAGTCAAGATCCAGTTCAGACCAGTGAGTGGATACACAAGAGAGTTAGGACTTAACTAGGACCCCAGTCAGTTGATACTTTACTCAGGCCCCAGTGATTCAAGAGTCAACTCAGACCCCAGTGTTGCAATACTCCAACTGGATTTTCACCTTAGAAATTAATGACCCCAGTGAGTCAAGACCAGCCTCAGACTCATGCTAAACTGCACTTATGGTATCTGTGTAACTGGTATCTCTTTGGGTATTGACTGATTCTCTAGATGTTTTGTGCCACTGAAATATTGGGCCCTTCCTTTATTGGGGCATTTAAAAGAAAATAGCCTCAACATACGCTAGAGCCTAGTTGAGACCATATGAGAATAGCACCTTGGCTTGGCGGAAAACTTGTTTGTACTAAAGATTTTAAATCTGGACCAGTAGGGTAGGATCTCCCAGTTTGAATAGATATGGAATGAACACCCAGACTAACACAATCCAAAGTCCCCTTTTTAAACAGGGGACACTTACCTGGTGTACTTAGTAAAGTAATTACAGGGTTGACTCCACTTGCATATTTGTAGCCTTGGCAAGGCCCCCCACTTTCCAAAATCCATGTCCTTGTCACCCTTGTCTTGCGAGGTGGGGAATGTCTCCTGCCATCTGTCCTCTCCTACCTGTGTACCTGTTACCTGTCCTCTGGTTATAAAGCAATAACATTTTACACAGCAGCATTGCTGTAAAGTAATATACACAGATTGGGCATTTTTTATTTGGATTATTAGCTGAGGTATTTTTTTAGCATACAGACAGTAGTGATACTTCTCGCAGTCGGTATGAGCTGAGTAAAGCACATTTCGCCTACAGCCGTTCTGTAAGTCTGCAGGTTCATAAATATTTCACACAAAACAATAGTAATAAAATTATATTTATTTTGATTGGTTTAAAAAAGAAGTTTAAAAAAATATTTTCTGGAAAATAATAAGGAAAGTAAATACATTACAATAGAATACAGACAAATAAGGACATACAAATTCTACAATCAAGTTCTAAATCTGAACAGTGTGTGAGGAACATGTGAGTTTGGGTTAACTGCTAAATATTATAATCTGATTTTAACCCATTATAAAATCAAATCAAGCAAATGTAGTATTCAGCACTTCAAAAATAATTGAATGAAAGTCAGATTAAAAGCAATATTAAACCATTACTTTATTCCGGAAGTTCTAACACTCTGCCATACATGTCCCCACCTGATTAACTGATGACAGAAACGCAAGAACACTCAGATCAGTGCAGTATAAGCAGCCCAAACCAGAGGACAATTAAGAGCTTCTACAAAAGCAAGAACAGCCCAAGCCAGAGGAAAGAATAATAGAGCTTCTTCCAGAGCAAGAACAGCCCAAACCATAGGACAGAATAATAGAGCTTCTACCAGAGCAAGAACAGCCCAAGCCAGAGGAAAGAATAATAGAGCTTCTACCAGAGCAAGAACAGCCCAAACCAGAGGAAAGAATAATAGAGCTTCTACCAGAGCAAGAACAGCCCCAGCCAGAGGACAGAATAACAGAGCTTCTACCAGAGCAAGAACAGCCCCAGCCAGAGGACAGAATAACAGAACTTCTACTAGAGCAAGAACAGCCCCAGCCAGAGGACAGAATAATAGAGCTTCTACCAGAGCAAGAACAGCCCAAACCAGAGGACAGAATAGTAGAGCTCATAATGTCACTGCAACTGAGAATGATCCACCACTCATGTAATACCTGCTCTGTGGGGGTCCTGGGGTAATACAGTACACAGAGAAACAGATGGACTACTGAGTGTCCTATATGGTCAGTGGAGCTGATATAATAGACAGTGAGTGTAGGTATTTGGAGAAGGTTTTAAAGTTATGGTGGCTGGGTGTGAAGATGCTTCAGTGAAATTCTATAAGTTACTCAGTACAAAAACAGTTTGGATCTAATACTATCTGTTTGTGTCTAGAAAGGTTAGAAGAAGATGCAAAAATGTTTTGATACATGTGAACTGTATGATACATGAATCCAGCAAACCAAATTCATCAAAACCAAATACAAACCACACGGTCCACTTTCAGATGTAGGCCGGTATACAGTCTGATCAGATCTTCCAGATGTACACTGGAGGTGTGATTTAAAATGAATGAAGATGGGAGCTCAGTGGTAGACCTGTGAAAACAGCCAAGTCCGTGTTACTGAAACCAGACAGAGCAAACACTCATAAATAATTAGGCTCTTGATCCTCTTCTAAATAGCCGATAAAGAGAATATAGGTGAATAAACACTCTACATTACCAAAAGTATTCAATCATCTACCTTTATACGCATATGAACTTAAGGGGCATCACATTCTTAATCCATAGGGTTCAGTATGATGTCGGCCCACCCTTTGCAGCTATAACAGCTTCAACTCCTGCGGGAGTGTTTCCAAGGGTTAGGAATGTGTTTATGGGAATTTCTGACCATTCTTCCAGAAGCGCATTTGTGAGGTCAGACACTGATGTTGGATGAGAAGGCCTGGCTCTCAGTCTCCGCTCTAATCCATCCCAAAGGTGTTCTATCGGGTGGAGGTCAGGACTCTGTGCAGGCCAGTCCAGTTCCTCCACACCAGACTCGCTCCTCCATGTCTTTATGGAGCTTGCTCTGTGCACTGGTGTGCGGTCATGTTGGAACAGGAAGGGGCCGTCCCCAAACTGTCCCCACAAAGTTGGGAGCATGGAATGGTCCAGAGTCTCTTGGTCTGCTGAAGCATGAAGAGTTCCTCTCACTGGAACTAAGGGGCTGAGCCCAACTCCTGAACACCACCCCAACACCATAATCCCCCCTGCACCAAACTTTACACTCGGCACAGTGCAGTCAGACAAGTACCGTTCTCCTGGTACCACCAAACCCAGACTCGTCCATTGGATTGCCAGACAGAGACTCCTGATTGGTCACTCCAGAGAACACGTCTCCACTGCTCTGGAGTCCAGTGGCGATGCTTTGCATTGCGCTTGGTAATGTGAGGCTTAGATGCAGCTGCTCAGCCATGGAAGCCCATTCCATGAAGCTCTACACATTGTTCTTGAGATTATCTGAAGGCCACGTGACGTTTGGAGGTCTGTAGTGATTGACTCTGTTGAAAGTTGGTGACTCCTCAGCATCCGCTGACCCTGCACTGTCGTTGTTCATGGTTCAGTTGTTGCCAATCACTCCCGCTGTGTTCTAATCCCACTGACAGTGGACTGTGGAATATTTAGTAGGGAGGGAATTTCAAGGCTGGACTTACACAGGTGGGATCCTATCACGGTACCATGCTGTAATTCACTGAGCTCCTGAGAGCGACCCATTCTCTCACTAATGTGTGTAGAGGCACTCTGCATGCCTAAGTGCTTGGTTTATTGATGATTTGGATGGAGGAGTGAATACTCTTGGCAACATAGTGTATGTGTGTGTTTTTTTCAAAGGGGGCCAAAAACATACAACATAACATGTACAGTTGTCAGCAGTCACATGTTCATGTGAAGATCTACAGACACTCACCTGCTTGTTCTTTATTATCACATTTAGCAAAGGTGTAGACATCGTCATACAGCATCTCACCGTCCTCTGTTAAAACATGCATTAGGAAACTGAGTTTGGGTTCTCTCTGGACCAGCTCAAGCTGATTTGTGTTGTGCTGGTGTGAGTGGATCAGCAGTGCTGCTGGACATCTTAGTGTAACTGCTGGACTGAGAATCGCCCACCAACCGAAACTATCCAGCACAACAGTGTCCAGTGGGCAGCGTCCAGTGGGCAGCGTCCAGTGGGCAGCGTCCTGTGGAGCAGTGTCCTGTGTCCACTGATGAAGAACTAGAGGATGACCAACACTGCACTGTGCAGCAGCAGAGGAGCTATCGTCTCTGACTGTCCATCTACAAGGTGGACCAGCAAGGTAGGAGTGTCTAATAGAGTAGACAGTGAGTGGACACAGTGTCTCAACACTCCAGCAGCACTGCTGTGTCTGATCCACTCACACCAGCACCACACACACTAACACACCACCACCACATCAGTGTCACTGCAGTGCTGAGAATGATCCACCACCCACATACTACCTGCTCTGTGGCGGCCCTGTGGGGTCCTGTGCTCCTATATGGTAAATAGACTATGATCTGTTACTGTGATGTACTGTGAGTTACTCCGATGATTAATTCTACTGCTAACTACTTCTTCAGTTTTTGGCTCCCACTACTGTCTAGAACCTGTACAAACTAAGGTTCTTTAGAGAAGTAGTTCCTCTGTGGCACTGCATAAGCACATAATTAGGCTCTGTATGTATATTCCTTGGACTGACTTTAAATTAGCATATCTTTTCCCGTGTACTGCATTTTGGTAAGCATTGAGCTGGAGCAATAAGCGTCATTACCTTTCCTGTCGAAGAAACATCTCAATGAGATCAGAACCAGCAGCACCACAACAACCAGACAGCTAACTGCTGCTATAACCAGGAATTTCCACAGACCTGAAAATGAAAATACACAATTACCTCACAGGATCCGTTCACATCTTCATACTGAGGCTGTTCAAACTGTTTGGCCTGGGTTACCTACCTATCTAACCTCAGTCTTCTACACGTGTACAGTCTTCATTATTGATCCCCTATAACAGCTCACCAATACGGCAGTGAGTCATACGGTTTAATAAAAATATAAACCCTGTAACACATGATCTAGGGCTAGGGTGACCAGACGTCCTGTTTCCCCCAGTACAATCCCAGACGTTAATCTCAGCTTCAGCTTGTTTTAAACAGATTTATCCTGTATGCTAAAGGCAATAAGCAGTTAGTTATAAAGATTAGCCAAGAATTCCCAGGAGAAAGATTTACATTCCTACAAAAGGAACTTATCAAGTATTTCACAAGTGGTCTCTATATACTCTTACCCAGAACATGGCTCAGTCATGTTCATTCATCAGTCAGATTTATTATTTGAAAGATTATCAACCGTCCTGCACTGACGTGATGTCTTCCACTGACCTACTAGTGATGCGGTGCCTGAGGGCTAAAGTTTTTCATTTTAAGAAATAATGTAGCATAAAGGAATGGGAAAGACACATTGTACATATGGTCAGACATACAACATTTGATGTCTGTAATGTAGCAGGACCTTCACACTAAATCCAGTGTGTGGAACGTAAAGAAATGAGTTATTTGAGAAGCAGTAATGATGAATACATTTTAGGGCCTGCTTTCATGTGTAAGTGTCTACATACAACATCATACACAACATACACTCTGGGTCCTGTACTGGATGTCTGGTCACCGTATCTCCGGTATGGTACTGTTACTCCAGACCAACCTTCAGCAGCTGTTGAAGTTTCTGGTGCCTCTGGTGGTGGTGTTTATGTTGTGTAAGTGGTTGTAGTTGTACCTGTTTCAGTTGTAGTCGAGCCAGCTTCTGGTGCAGGTGTGGAGGTGATTGTGGATGTTGTAGCTTCTGGTGCAGGTGTGGAGGTGATAGTGGATGTTGTAGCTTCTGGTGCAGGTGTGGAGGTGATTGTAGTAGTTGTAGCTTTGAGTGCGAGTGTGTTGATTATTGTAGGTGTTGTAGCTTTTGTTGCAGATCTGGAGGTGGTTGTAGTTGTTGTAGCTTCGGGTGCAGGTGTGGAGGTGGCTGTAGTTGTTGTAGCATCTGGTGCGGGTGTGGAGGTGGTTGTAGTTGTTGTAGCTTCTGGTGCAGGTGTGGAGGTGATTGTAGGTGTTGTAGCTTCTGGTGCCGGTCTGGTGGTGGTTCTGCTGTCTGGGTCTAGAACACAGAGAACAACTTTGGTTGGTTGTTTGGTTCTCTTTAAGGTGATGTGGTACATCTTGTATATTGTGATTAATGGAGGATCCCGTATGTTAAAGGCTGTTGGTGTTGGCATGTGCTTCATGTCTAGATCATATCTGGATAAGCTTTGGCCAGATTCCATCTACACTAGCCCTCTAACGTTCTGCAGTGGAATGACAGACTGTCAGAGTGCCAAATCAGGCTGGTTAAAACTTCTCTAGATAGAGTGAGCTTCATTTAACCATTTATTAAACCAGTTATCACATCAGCATGACATCACTGTCATATACACCGAGCTACAAAGAGAGAGGCTAGTAACTTTTCGGTACTTAGGAATGATAATCTAGTTCTCACGTACCGGTTCCTGGTATCACAGTGAGCTCCACTGTAGTCCTGTTGCAGTAGTATGTACCAGCGTCTGACCGAGAGACCTGATATATAACCAGTGCTAGACTACGTCCTGTGGTGTAGCGGCTGTCTGCACTGTACATGACCTCTCCATTAGTAGTGGTCAGAATGTCCTCTCTCTGTCCGTTGGTGTCTCTGCTCCAGGTCACTGTGCCTGTAGTCTGGGTTCCACAGTGAAGGACGGCTTGGGTGCCCTCTGTGACACGTAGAGTCTCTGTTAGGATGAACACAGTGGAGCAGATACAGTGTTAAGTGTGCAGCACTGCTGTAATTAGTTTATTACACCTTTATTACACCTCCATTCATCATTTCATCATTGTATGTCTTCTCTCCCTGCACCAGCCTCTGTCTTCTCCTCTCCTTGTCTATCCCTTCATACCCTTCAGGTGAGACACTGCACACACAGTTGTGTGTCTCACAGGTATTATACTGAACCATTGCCCTGTCACGCTTCTGGGTCTTTCCTCTGTCTCCACCGCTCTTCAGGACTCCAGTCCCCAGAGTTTACTGCTCTGTGACGTCGCGACCAAATGGTCACCTCCAGCCAATCATGCGCTGCTACGCTCAGCGCCGCCAGAATTCTGACTTCCTTCAGCTATTCCTTGTTAGCACTGTTTGTGTGTGTATATATATATATACGCTTTCTCTTCCCCTGTCTCTTTGCAAGGTATATCCGACTTGTGTTTGCATACTGAGCGGTTTTTCTCCAGTGTTTGGTTAGCTCGTGTTTTTGACCCTTTGCTTTGGTTTCTGGTTTTCCCCCTTTAGCCTACCAGTTTGGATTTGTTAGCTTGTGTGGACTGCCTTCCGTGTTTACCTTGGACTGTCTCTCAGACTTCGGTTTCTCTTCCCCTCTGGTATGTTCGCTGCTATTGTTGTATGTTTTACGTCGTTAGTCTGTGTTACCTCGCACTAAGTCCCGTTAATAAACACTGTCTGTTTTTTTAACCCTGCACGCGTCTGGTCAGTCTCTCTGACGTCACATGCATGTTGGGTTACTGGTGTTCTTGTATGTATTTCTGTGTTGGATTATCGTTCTGTTGTTTAATTAATAAAGTAAATACAGTTCAGTTTATTACAGACCATTTCAGTCCTGAATCAAAAACATGTGTACCGTATCATAATTTACTTATTAAACTATGTATTAAATCCTTTACAGGACGTTTAGGAACGGGCATGATGAACGCACTGCACTAAAATACCAGGACTAGTTCTCTCTCTGTAATGAAACCTGCAGTAGGTGTGTACTAATTCCATTCCTGATGTGGATGTCTGTGTTTGGAGATGGTGTAATACCACTACAGTAACGATCACAGTAAATATAAAATGCTCTCCTGTCACCACCACCCAGATCAGCAGTGTGAATGAAATGGGTAAGTCTGGTATGTTCATGGTAACTGTACTTTATAGATTCTACAGGGAACAGGCTTTTCACTCAGGTGTCTGAGGATGTGATTGTCTCAGGTGTGGGAGGAGCTTAGCCTTCATTAATGTTCTCTATAGGAATATACAGCTGGACTAGTGTTAACGTTGCTGAATGATCGTGTGTAAATCTGGTTCTCACTCTTTCCACCTTCATGATTACAGTTTAGGGAGGTGATTACTATAGACGTAATTCACTACTGACTGTACCAGGTGTGTCTTTCTGTCTGTGTGTTCTCAGAGTTAGTCCAGCTCAGATCTATCTCCAGGAGAACACTACAGCAAATAAGATATGTACCTTTAAATCTGTCTTAATCTGTCATTAAAGTGTAGCATGGGAGCCTGAAGTATCTGTCCTCGGCGTCCTCAGCATTTCACTCCTTGTGCAGTCTTCTCAGATTATCCTACATGTAATTCCTTTCCAATGTTTTATCTTCAGTGACCATAAGGAAACCAGAGCAGGTCGTTGTGCTCTGAGGGGAGGTGATGAGGATGTCTGGCTATAACTCATGATACATTCCACTAACCCAGCTGTAGTTTATTATACATTTATAATTAAGCTTTCTGTATGCCAATCTGTATGTTAACAGTAACTGCTGTAGGCTACTGAGGTTTACTTAGGAAACAATGTGTTTGTAGAGTGTAGAGAGAGTCACACTTACGGTCAGTCACAGTGAGCTCCACTGTAGCTCCACCGCAGTAGTATCTACCAGCGTCTGACTGAGAGACTCTGCGTATAGTCAGTGTTAGATCTGCTTGTGAGCCGTAACGTCTGTCTGGATCAGAGATGTGTTTGGTCGTCTTTCCATTAGTAGTGGTCAGAATGTCCTCTCTCTGTCCGTTGGTGTCTCTGCTCCAGGTCACTGAGCCTGTAGTTATTCCTCCACAGGGAAGTCTGGCCATCTTTCCCTCTGTCTGACTCACACGTAGAGTCTCTGTTAGGATGAACACAGTGGAGCAGATACAGTGTTAAGTGTGCAGCACTGCTGTAATTAGTTTATTACACCTTTATTACACCTTCATTCATCATTTCATCATTGTATGTCTTCTCTCCCTGCACCAGCCTCTGTCTTCTTCTCTCATTCCTTCATACCTTCCTGTATCTGTTACTGAATAACACCTCCCCCCACTGTACACACCTCCACCCACTGTACACTCCTACTCAAACCTCAGTGTTCAGGTAAACAGCTAAAACAGCCATACAGCTTACAGTAGAGATGTTCAGTAAATAGAATACACAGTTGTTCAAGAGGTTTAGTTAAATGTCTAATTCAGTTATAGAGGTCTAGCTATGGTCTAGTTCAAGTATAGATGTCTAGTTAAGATCTAGTTCAAGTATAGAGGTCTAGTTAAAGGTCTAGTTCAAGTGTACAGGTCTACTTAATATCTAGTTCAAGTGTACGGGGGGTATACAGTGGGGTGTTCAGGCTATATCAGTATCATTCTGTACTGTTGTCGTGCTGCTGGTGCGACCAGTTTGGTGGCTTTCTTAATTAGTGGATAATCTTTTTCACGCGTGACCTGAATTACCCAGCGGTGCTGATCATATGTATACTTTCATACAGCAGCGAAAACCCAACACGCGTCATCATATTCGGACAGCAAGTGATGGATACTAGATAAACATTTATTTAAAACCGAAGGTTATGACAGGAACAGTTAATGCTGAGAATATAACAAACATAGTACTCATATTAGAAAAACCTCCAGTCGGAAGGCCCAAACCTCAATTACTCCAAACTCCAAGTGATGAACTTTAGCCTAATATCAGAGCTTGTAAAGTGTCTATAGGTTAATTAGACCAATCAAAAGCTGCCAAACAACCATATGCTGTGACATCACACCCTTTAATAACTGGCTGAAGTCTCAAGCCAGTAAAAGGGAATGTTCTGGTCCTACTGACCAAAATGTCCGGCCTGGACCTGCAGTTTAAATCACACTCGCAATACTGATCAGAAAAATCGCAATTAGATATTCTTCCCAAGCCCTATATGTAAATGAGCTCCTAGTAAGGAACCTAACGCAAAGTTTAAATTAATATTTATAAATATTATCATTTTCAAATCACAGGAGGTGCAGATTTATTTATAGTTTAATTTATCCCCAGTTTTGTCTTATCAGGGAAGAGATTTTAAACCACTTGTAGGTGAGTTAGACCAATGATCTACCTAAATACATATGACAGAGACAAGAAATTCATATTGGACCATTTCTGATTCAAGAATTGATCCCTTTTAGAATCACCAGGTCTGTTATATTTAAACTCTGCATGTATTGTAGTAATACAATAAAATTATAGACAACCCAAAAATCATTCTCCAGTTGATTATTATCAGGTAACTAAAGGCCTTACATGTTAGATTAACTGCCAGCATGGCAGAGCCATCAGGCAGTCACTTCTTGGTTTACCATGGGTGGAACCAGATGCATGAGAAAGAAGCACTAAATACTAGACTGTGAATGTGACTCTGAATCTGAGTTGTAGTCTAAGAAGGTTTCAGTTGGTGGTTAAAAATATGAAAAGTGCAGTGAAAGAAGTATTTCCTCAATTTTTGGAGTTTTAGTTTCAGATCCTCATATAAAATCTGTGCCATCGAGAACTTCGAATACACAGCATTACATTACATAGACAGAATTTCATTTATTAAAGAAAGTAAGTTCTGCAGCATCTACATCACCCACGGAAAAGCCTCTGGAAAAGAGCTTTATCAGTGGTGTTGGTGTTTAACAGGGTTGTTGGGTCTGTCTGGTTTAGTTGGTCCAGATTCTCGACTGGAGTTGCTTTATTGGCTGATTGAGTAACTGTAGAGGGCAGGAGTTAGTTTCATCCAGGGCCAGTCGCTGTTGGGTAGCTTTTTTCTGTCCTCCAGTAAATGATCATTTAAAACCTGTTTTTCTGTATTTACTTGGGTTGATTTTGTCTTACAGTACAGTTCCAAAAAGTTTGTGAATCCTTTAGAATGTTTCAGCATTTTTATTTGCATAAAACCAATTTCCCAAAGTCATAAAACTAGACAAAGGAAACCCAGTTAAACAAATGAGATGAGAAGTATTACACTTGGACATTTATAAGCTCAGAAATGTTGGTGGATTTCTTCACCTGCACTACTGAGCTATGGTCCTTCCACAATCTTTCTCTAGGAATAAAGTAAAAAATAAAGATAAAACATAAACTTTATTCTTCTTTAACAGTTCTCGGGTCGAAGGAATGATGTGCATAGGGTTGTCGCCTTCCTGATGACTTACATTCTCTCTGACATATGTTCTGACATATTCCCTCATAATCCACTGGTGTAATTTAGAATGAATTTTTTCATCAGTGACAGAATAGTGTCCAGGCCCAGATCATACTACCACCACCATGTTTCACAGAAGAGAAATAATTCTTATATTGGAATACAGTGTTTTATTTTCTCCAGGCATAACGCTTCTCATTTAAACCGTCGAGTTGTATTTTAGTTTTACCGGCCTACGAAACACTTCTCCATTTTCCAGTCATTTTTTTCTTAGAGAGCAGTGGCTTCCTCCTTGCAGCCCTGCCACACACACCATTGTTGTTTTCCTCTGATGATGGACCTATGAATATTTACATTAACAGGGACAGAGGCCTTTAGCTGCTCTGAAGGTACCCTGAGTATCTTTCTGGCCTGGCGGACCATTACACCCTCTTGAAGTACCCTTGGTTGGTAGACCACAATCTTCTGTACAAGGTCTGTCTGTCTGTGGTGGAGTCCAAACTCTTTGGAGAGGCAGCCTGAGCAGCGTAACTTATCTCTGGATAAGAGCGTCTGCTAAATACCGTAAATGTAAATGTAAATGTTTCTGGAGGTTCATGCCCTGAAACCCGGGCCTGAATATACTGAAGGTTTTGCTGCAGTTTCAGATGCACAGTTTGTCTGTGGGTTTTCTCTGAAACTGGTTCTTGAGCGTAATCAGGCAGCTTTCTTGTCACAAACATGAAAAACCACAAGAGTCTGTGGACTGTGGTTCCCTCCGAATTCATTTGTATTCAGGGGGTGGCCACACAGAATGGGGGAGGATTAAAATCGCGATTGATTACAAATTCCACTCTCTGAAGTTTGATGAAGTCGCGATGGCCGCCTTTGGACGAATGTTTCTCCACTCTTCATAACCTGTATACAGCGTCACAGTCAGAGCTGTATTCACATGATGTTCCTAAACGTTCTACAGTGCTGACCCAGGACAGACCAACACAGTAACATTAGTTCAGCTCTCAGCATCAGCTGATTGCTTGTCCAGTGGTACGCGTCCTCTTGCACTTTTTCTCATCCTGTTCAGGCGTGACAGATCTCTCTCTTACCGCAGAGCTGTAGTTCTGGCTGAGGCCGGATGGGCTTGTTTATTAAATATTAAATATTGTTAAATACAAACTGCTAGTAATAATAAGGTTTGGCTGAATGTGTGGTGCTTGTTATTGACTGATATGCTTATTACCCAGTTTTAAATTCAATATTTAATCAATAATCGATGTTAATACATCCCATTGTTTCTATTAGTCCAGAGCTGATAAATAACCTTAACTGAGAGATGAGACCATCAGCGGTCTTGTTTTTAAATTGTGTGTTTGTGTCGGACCTGCTTCACATATACAGGCCTCGTTTACCAACACAGACATGTATTCAGTCACACCGGGGTCTTTCCCATTTTAAGAGCCCACATATAGCACTTTTCCACCGACATGGTGCCGGTGCCAAAATCTGGAATTGTTCTAAAGTTTTCCAAAGAAAGTAACAGGTTTTCCCATAAACTTGCTGGTTTGGAGCCGTGGAACCGGTGACACAAGTGGCAAAGTAATCCCGTAGCCTTCACCACCTAAAAGTTAAATAATAAAAAAAAAAACAGGAGAATGAACAAAAAAGTTTGCATAAAACAGATGATATTCCGCCTAGTTGTTGTTTTTATGCAGCGTCTGGGATTATCCAGCTATGTCAGTGCTCGGCTCTCAAACCAGTGGAGAAGGCTTGATAGATTCTAGGAACCAGCACCAGCTCGGCACAAGCACTGCCACTTTGCTGGTACTAGAGAGTCGGACGCAGTTACAAGTAGTGTTTTTCCTCAGTGCTCAGAGCCTCAGTGAAGTTTCTCTCCTCGGGTTTTTGTGAGAAAGTTTGTCTCACTGATGAGGACTGTGGCATAGCTCGTGTGTACTGTCTAGACTGGTCTCCACAGAGGTTCACGTCTGTGAACATCGACACCTTCGTGCTCACTGTGGTTGTGTTAACAAAGAGCACGACTCGCAGCAGAATCCTGACCTGAGCTGTGTCTTTCTCTACGCCAGTGCTACTGTATGTTTATCAAAGCCAACAGGATTAGTGAAAGTACATTGTATCAGACACTAGCGGCTTGAAAAACCCAAGTAGAGCAGCACCTAACGGTCTGGCATGATTGGAGTATATTTAATTTAGATGGCTTTACAGTGTATTTTCATGTCTCTACAACTGACCAGAAACGCTGTTGAGTTTAAAGGTGGGTAACTGGGTTTAAACTGTTCCTAGTATTTATAAGGGGTCCTTGCTATTGGCTAGAAATAGAAATATTACATATAGCCTGAGGTCGTCCATGACAATCCAGACCTAATGACTCGCATTTCATGAAAATTTCTTATTATTAATATTAATATTGTTATGTTTTTATCTATGTATTTATTTATTTTTATTTATTCTACATGTGATATTACTTCAAATTATGTGAATATATATTTAATTACATGCTATAATCTATTTATTTTCCAGTTATTTTTTCATATTTGTTTAATTTATTCATATTTGATAATGAATTATCATTTATTTTTATTTGTTGACTAAAATCTAAAGACCCATGTTGCCTTTGAAAACCTCATTAATAATTATGCATGTGTAATATGCATGGTCTCGACGTCCTTAAAATGTCCATTTGGTTTCAATAGCTACAGAACAGCAGTGAAACTCAAACCATGAGCTGTATGACTGTCATTCAGTAAACCTGCACCTGAATCCAGTCTCTTTGTGTGTAACTGGTCTGGTGGAGGTTTTACAGACTGATAGAGTGAATGTGCAGACTGGCCTCGGTGTGAGGTGGTCTACTCACCGCTCTGAGCCGTAGGTATGGAGCCATAGAGCAGGAGGCATGTTAGGAGGAGAAGCTTCATGGTCTGCTGTTGGTGCAGCGAGAGCTTTTAGTTGTGTCCAGGTTTGATGTGTGAGCTCACTAAATGAACCACCGTCTGCTCTACCATGCTTTACAGAAGAGTACGAACCCTGTTCCTTCCGCCTCTGACAGTTTCCTCTTTCCACGTTTCACACACACATCAGCATAACGCCCTTATCAGAAATCAGCTGAGGGTCCACTTACGCCGTCTGTGGATCATTTATGACTGTATTACAGCCTCTCCTTATTCAGGGCCTGTGGTATGCACCAAGATGAACAGTTTGTCTCTCCACCATTTAATAAAGTGTTAATCAGATTTTAATGTTCTACAGGATTTTCACCACCCTTTACCTTTAAATACAGTGCTGGTATAATGTCCACTGGTAAAGTACTCACCACTGCAGATCATGTGTATGTGTCCACACAGCAGGAGACAGAGGAACCCAACACGCTCCATCGCGCTCAGACAGCGAGTGATAGATACTAGACGAGGGTCGTTTAAATTGAACAGGTGGCTAAGACAGAAATAGCCCACAATGTGTGAAGATGTACAGGTGTGTATTCCTGTTTGGTCACAGCTGTGTGCACTCCCAGCAGTGGGACACTGTGTGAGACCACGTTTGCATGTATTTATATACGCTTGTTTGAGGGTTTTTTACACCTTCCTGTGTCTGTATGCAAATGAGAAAGAGAGAGAGTTTCATTTTTCCATATACGGTTCTATTCTCATAAACAGTACAACCAGAGACACCCAGTCACAGTACAGATGTAAGGGCATCTAGTGGTAAGGTCACAGACTGCAATC
The DNA here is from genome assembly GCA_024036415.1 of Prochilodus magdalenae. Lineage (NCBI taxonomy): Eukaryota > Metazoa > Chordata > Actinopteri > Characiformes > Prochilodontidae > Prochilodus > Prochilodus magdalenae. The sequence continues at coordinate 143,747 of JAMWET010000217.1, forward strand.
TGAATACCTCTCTGTCACCTCTGCCTTTCCATGCATGTAGTAGAACCTACATTGGTTGTCCTGTAATATGTCCATAGCTATGTTCTAGCTAAAGCTATCAAAACCCATTTGCATTTAGATTGGTGCCCTAAATAACCTGTCCTGCAGAAAACATTCAGCTTTGGCATCACTCTGAAAACTTAAGTTTCTGGTCAGAGTATATAGTAAGGTCAACCATTTGTCAATTTTGTGTTCTCAATCTTCTCATCACACAAAGTGGTCAACCAGCACTAACCAACCAGTGGTTGGAACCAACCACTCAATCGTTCATCTTCTAGCCGGGACCACCAAATTCAAGCTGTTACTTTACCGCAACAATGCAAAAGGCACTCTGTACAGCCAGTGTGGGGTTTGTTTGTTTGTTCAGAGCTACTGTAGAAACATGGCGGTGATAGTCTCACTCGGAGGATGATCCCATGTAGATTTGAAGGGTTTATCCTAAGCACTGCTCTGTTACTGTTATTGTTACTGTCTCCATTCCAACTGTAGAAACTGAGCTACAACAGTAGCCTTTTTGGTATGTCTTATGTGAGTCAGTGATTATGTCATGTGGTCATGACCACATCTATGAACTCTACAAGACCTCTGAAGCCAGCCTGTAGGTACTGAGCACCAAAACATCAGTAGCAGATGTTGGAAGTCCTGTAAGTTGTGGGATGATGCTGCGGATAAGACATCTTGCTCCCGTACCCCATAGAGGCTCGATTAGTTAGAGATCTAGATAGTTTGGAAGACGCCTTGAACTCTATCTCATGTTCCTGAAACTGTTGGTGAACAGCCTGTGCACTGTGGCAGGGTGGATGGAACAAGTTCACTGTCATTGGGTTCAAGCCACTTCGTGAAGGCCTCTTGTGATATTGAGTTTTGATCTGATACTTGTGTTTAGATAACACTGTTGCAGAGTGCACACTTCATGTACGATATAATCAATCCTGTGTGCATGCTGCACAACCGAACAGCTCTGATGAATAACCATTCCTTACGGTGTTTTAGTTTATACAGCTCCTTATTTAGACCGACTATGTTATAAAGCCCTGCTTATGAAATATGACTTACATTTACATTTAAGGCATTTAGCAGATGCTCTTATCCAGAGCGACTTACAACCGTGCTCAGTGTTCCACTGGATAATATTCCAGCTAGTATAGAAAGTTTAGAGCCTAGAACTCACCATGAGCTCAGACACTGCCCGAACAGGGGGCCAGTGCTGATATCTAGTGATCAATACACAGACATATATAAAGCAAAAAGAGCACTACCTGGCAACCCCAGCCCAGAGCTCATACCTATAGAAAAGAAAAGGTCATTATAAGTGCATTATAAGTGCAACACAAATACATACACACAGCTTACACCTCTACTAGTGCTTTACTCACGTAAGTGTATTACAAAAAGATGGGTATGATAAGACCCCCATAGGTGGTCCTGAACGTAGTAGTAAAGCTGCAGTAGGGCCCTGTCTGTGTTGAGAGGGTAGGACATAGTGTGGCTCCAAACTCAAACTGTGGTCCTGAGTGTTTATTGATTATGTTTATTGTTTATCAATTGGTAGTATTGAACCCAGAGCTCTGTTAGTACCCCTGTGAAATGCCCGCCTTGCAGGCGTTACACGCAGCTGTTGAACTGGTTTCCAGTTTAAGCTGTTTCTGCCATGTCGGCTGCATCCTGCCACAAACTGCCCTCTCTTTTACGACACACATGACCACTGATCAGGCTTAGGTTCATGCTCAGTGACGCTGATACTGATCAATTAAAAAAGTCTTGGTCTGCCCCGATATCGATCTTTGAGATCAGGTGGGGATATCAGGGTTTAATAAATGAATAATGGATTACTGTAGATAAATGTTGCCCATTTCTACGTCTTATTCATCTGAAGTAAAGTCGGCACTGTGTCATCAACTTCTATTTCTTCATATTGAGCTGCAGTCCCGTCTGTTCACTCTGTTCATTCAGCTTTCTAATAAAAGTCTATATGTCTTTCAGATTATACTGTATGAATGAATATGGGGACACAGGGCAGCCTTCTGCCTAAGGTAAACAACTAAATATAATAAAAACATGAACATCACACTAACAACTTTATAAGTAAAAAAGGATAAACAGTAATGATTGATAGATTAAAGATTTACACATGCAGTACTGTTCTGAGACTATACATTTGTTGTATGACTTAATTTACTATCCAATACAACTCATAGTTAGACTACAGACATGCAAAATGTTTACAGATGTAGCAGGAAACTCTGAACTTGGCATACTGACATAAAAGAGAACTCTGAGAATGTACACTATATCGCCAAAAATATTCACTCCCCCATCCAGATAACTGAATTCAGGTGTTCCAATCACTTCCATGTCCACAGGTGTATAATCCCAAGCACCTAGTCATGCACACTTCTCCTACAGACATTAGTGAGACAATGGGTCGCTCTTAGGAGCTCAGTGAATTCCAGCCTGGTACCGTAATAGGATGCCACCTGTGCAACAAGTCCAGTCATAAAATTTCCTCCCTACTAAATATTCCACAGTCCACTGTCAGTGGGATTAGAACACAGTGGAAAAGATTGGGAATGACAGCAACTCAGCTTTCTCCAGAGTCATTCACTACAGACCTCCAAACTTCATGTGGCCTTCAGATCAGCTCTAGAAGAAAGCCTTCCCAGAGGAGCTGAAGCGGTTGTAGCTGTAAAGGGTGGGCCGACATCATATTAAACCCTATGGATTAAGAATGGGATGTCACTCAAGTTCATATGTGTGTGAAGACAGACGAGCGTTTACTTTTGGCAGTGTAGTCTACGAGTCCTTTTACAGTGTGATAGTAACTTGTAGATCTGCACTGGAAGTTGGGGTCCATGTTAGTGAGTATGTGAGCTCCTTGTTAGACCTGTGAACAGAATGAGGTTCATGTTAAACGTTATACAGACACCAGGTTCCTAAACAGCTCTTCTAAAGAATCCCCCTGAATAACTGTGCTGTGTGGACACTGGGTCCAAACGATGTACAAAATGAAACCATGTACAGTAGTCACCAGATTTAGATTCTCTGTGCTGTGAGGATCTACATCCACTCACCTGCTTGTTCTTTAGTAACGGTGACATATTCAATGTAGGTGTAGACATCGTCATACAGCATCTCACCGTCCCCTGTTAAAACATGCATTAGGAAACTGAGTTTGGGTTCTCTCTGGACCAGATCAAGCTGATTAGTGTGGTGCTGGTGTGAGTGGATCAGCAGTGCTGCTGGACACCTCAGTGTCACTGCTAGACTGAGAATCGTTCACCACCCACATCATACCTGCTCTGTGGTGGTCCTGTGGGGGTCCTGACCATTGAAGAACAGGGTAGTACAGTACACAGAGAAACAGATGGACTACAGTCTGGACCTGTAGAACTACAGAGTGTTCTATATGGTCAGTGGAGCTGATTAAATTGATAGTGTACTTGTACTGTGATGTACTGTGAGTTTCTCTCCGTGATTAAATCTACCGTGATATAATTGTTTGGCTGTAACTTCAACTACAGTATAGAACCTTCAGAAATAAAGGTTCTTAAGGGAACTAGTACCTCTGTGGCACCACATAAGCATGTTATAGGCTATATGCATATGTTCCCTGGACTGCCTTAAAGTCATTTTTCCTCAGCATTCTAGATTTTGGTAAGAACCGAGTCGGTGCAGTGAGCTTTATTGATATGGAGCTGAATGACTCATTAGAAAGAGGTAAATATCAGTGTACTACATCATCCACACATCTTAATATACGTTTATCTTGGAGGGTAAACAGGATGCGACACCCACAGCATTCTGAACCTCATACATAAAAATACTCAGGCAGCTTTTCTTCTCTCACAGCCGCCATACAGAAACACTCTTCAGACTCGTATTGGTTTAGCAGGGCATGCTGCGTTTGTGCAGTAGTTACACTAATACAGTTATTAACATGGTGGCATTGTTTACATTATTAATTCCTTGCAAATTATTATTAATTCCACAAGTCACTTTATTTCCCATCGATGTATCAGGTACTATTCCCACATGCGCTCTCCTGATAACTTCCTGGAAATTGTAGTAGGTCTTGTGCTGGTGAATATGTGCTGTGGGAATCCGATCCCTTCTCGTTTAACTACCCTTAAATTCCCAGTTAGGAATGCCTGGTCTAAAAAATCTTCAATAATCTTTAAAAAATTAATGGACCAGAACCACCAGGAATAGTGACAGATTTGCCAAATAAATAAATAAATAAATAATAATAGCAGCAATAAAAACAGTAGTAATCATAAAATTAATAATAGTAATATTAAAAATGCTAATACAAATAATAGTAATAATAACAAAAGTTGTAATAATAGTAATAGTAATAATACTACCACCACTACTACTACTACTAATAATAATAATAATAATAATAATAATAGTGGATGCTCAGAACTGCCTTTGCCAACTGGTCATTAAGGTTGCATGAGAAAGGCATGACCATTTTTACCAAACATGATAAAGAAAAGCGTAAACACAATATAGCACATATATGACATAACAGAGCTACACAGGCTAGCATGAATCAGGTTCATAAGGTCTAATGCACTGGACGGGGAAACGAAAGACAGGCAGATGGAAAATTAAAAAGTTTATCAGAAGGCCGTCATTTGTATGTCATAACCAAACAAACTGGTGAAAATGTACCTGTGGTCTGGACTCCTGGAAAAGTTGCCAGGTGGTAGACAGGATCCTTCATCCTTTTCTGGTTACTCGCTAAAAGAGGAAGACAGCACTATGGACTGAACTACTGGCTCAACATAAAGTTAGGTCACATGACATATTTAAGGTAAAAATGTTTTATGCTAATTTATGTATGTTTAGATGAATCTTTTATTCAATATTCTATCTAAATGCATTCATAGGGTGTTATAAAGCATACATAACACCTTAAGACTAAGCATCAACTTGCATTATTAATTATATGTATTTATAATTACATGCACATTTAATAAAACGAGTGTGCTAATTTGTGCTAATCTGCTATCCGCATCACGTGGAGGCTCCACTGAAGAATCCAAACAACCTATGTAATCGAGTTTGGATACGGTGGTTCTCACACTTATCGATACCATCAACACAAATACACTCTCACGCTCTGGTATAGCCTTTATAACATTGTAGTAGGGTTTGAGTACCATCAGTTCTGACCGAACGAAAGGCCTACTTCCCTAGCCTAACCAAAATTAGCTTCACATTTCCTTTATCCGTACTATACACCCTAAAGTAACTACAGACATGCATTTAAAAACAAGATAAAAAAAACAACTACATCAGTGAGTCACACATATAAAGTTTTGTACTTTGTGGTTCACTTCCTATGAGTCCTGTATTCATAATACCTTCCAAATGCACTTATAAGGTGTTATAATGCATACATAATACCTTATAATAAAAGCCATAAGCTTCTATTATGTCTTACTTTACTTACTTATAAAACGAGACCATACATAAATATACACGCCGCGTCCCGTACTGAAGGTATGGGCACCATGTCTAGTGTTAGATCATCTGGTAACGCTGCAGAAGTAGCCCATAGTCAAACCTTGTGAGCCTTCAGGTGCAGTTGTGGTGCTCTTTACTCCTAGAACATAGGGAGCAACATTTGTTGTTATTGATTGTTTGGTTCAGGCTGTTTTTTATAAAGCGTGACTAATTCAGGAACCCTTATCATTCCAGATATTTACACTTTCCAATAAAATGTGTTCGTGTCAATCCATATTCCATTCTACAATTTCCTTCGGGATCAGTACAGTGTAGTCAGTCTTATCCTATATACAGTTTTCTCAGAAATGCGTCCCCAGTGTGACCAAATTATCAGATTTTACAACACACGTCATTTCAACTCAATTCAACTTTGTCATATTCATAACTCACTCACAAAGCATCCATTTACATTACATTTACATTTATGGTATTTAGCTGACGCTCTTATCCAGAGCGACTTACAAGGTTAATCATATTACACGTGGGCCAATGTAGTGTTAGGAGTCTTGCCCAAGGACTCTTATTGGTGTAGCACAGCGTAGTCACCCAGACTGGGATTTGAACCCCAGTCTCCCACATGTGGCGGTGGCTCTCTGGCGGGCAGTGGTGTTATCCACTGAGCATCCCAAATAAGCATTGAGGTTCAGTAACAGATCTAAAACTGATACAGTAATATTTAGCATGGACGTGGAAGGAGC